>CAHIKZ030000568.1:0-472500 GCA_903632075.3 Acanthosepion pharaonis
AAATTTTTTGGAAATCACCCTTGATTAGACACGGGGGGAAAAAAGGGTTTATTTTTAGAATTTTATAATTTTATTAAATTTTCTAAATAAATAATTATATATATATATATATATATATATATATATATATATATATATATATAGATTCAAAAAATTTCGCTTGAAGATGGAACAGAACACTTTATCTCAATTTAATTTAAATAATTATACCAAGTTTTTCAGCTCTTATTTTTGAAACGCAAGACTTCTTATGTAGCGTTTTAGAATCCTTTAAATAAATAAATTATGTTATACTCTACTTTTGTATCAGTACTATTTTAAAAATAATAACTAAAATACTAAAGGACTTTTGGATTATTTAACCAGTTCCTTCTTTCTATATATTTTCACATATTATATATATATATATATATATATATATATATATATAAATAATAAAAGAACAATACACAGTTCTTTTCTTTTGTTCATTTTAAAAACAGTATTCGATACAATATATATATATATATATATATATATATATATATATATATATATATATATATAAAAGTAAATATAGAAGTCAACTTAGGGCGACAGTCTGTTTCATTGCCTGACGATTGCATCTAGATGAAACGAACTCTCGCATCTAATGTTGACTACTATATTCACTTTTATATTTACACACGTGTGACGGTTACACCTGGCCGTGTCGGATCTTTGGTTACGGCGCCAACAGTGACGTCGCTCCTCGGGTCGCTCCTCCTGGGTCCAAGCGTGCCGCTCCAACCCTTTGGTCAGATGATCACCAGCCTCGCCTTTCCCGACCGCTTCCAATACCTGGTCACTAAAGTAACTATACCGATCTCCGGTCTGTCTACCCACGCTGTGTTTAGATCTTAGATGACGGGACCAGCAGGGATCAACGATACAAGTTGAGTCCGATTTGGGGTGGCAAAACACAAAAAAAATAAAACCACGACACCAAACAAATTGCCGATAAAAGGGTAACAACCTTTTATATCTTAAAAGATCCGTTACTAAAACAAATTGTTCTCAATTCCCGACCCGCTCTGTGGACTATGGCACCAGCTTCTATCACACAATAGGAAAATGTCAGATTACCTACTTTCTAGAATCATGTATGTATGTCCGGAGTGTGGTTCAGTTCGACACTGGGGCTAATTTCTATATCGATCATTCGCAGTTGATTCTTCTCTCCGACTTGGGTTGTATTTCTTCTTCTTCTTCTACTTGGGCTGGAAGTTCTTCTTGTCGAGGGTTCTTTTCTCGCTGCCGTCCGGGGATGAACTGGCTTCTCATCGACTTTCGGCTTGTCTGCAGCTCCAATTCTTCTCAGGCTTTCAGGCAATCTTCTTCTTCATCTACTTGGGCTGGAAGTTCTTCTTGTCTGAGGTTCTTTTCTCGCTGCCGTCGAGGATGAACTTTAACTTCTCATCGACTTTCAACTTTGTCTGCAGCTCAATTCTTCTCAGGCTTTCAGGCAATCTTCTTCTTCGTCTACTTGGGCTGGAAGTTCTTCTTGTCTGAGGGTTCTTTTTCTCGCTGCCGTCCGGGATGAACTCTAAACTGCAACTCCCTCAACTGATTTCTGTCGACTGGGGTCCTGCTTATATTGACGCCGCAACAAACTGGGGTGGGTCTGTCGGCGTCAGGTTTTCTCGATAATTCCAAAACTGCATTAATTCTGTCTTCTCCATTATCGCTATTGTTTTCGCCCTTCCTCCAGTACCTTTGGTGGGGCGGCGCACATCCATCTCTCTTAGTCTCTCGTATGTCAGGTGACCGCTTTTCAACCAATCGTTTCTGATCAGAGCATTTCTTTCCTTTTTCTTCCGCAGGTCACGTGATCGTATTCGACCAATTGTTATTGATCGAACCTCTCCCCTCTGTTTGCGGGCGTGGTTACATCGTTTCTTGTTTAAAAAAACAAATCCAATTTTGCCCTTTTTGCACGTACGCAAAATGACATCCTTAGCTTTCTCTCACCTGGACTTTGTTAAACGACCCGCTGCTAATTAGTCTTGACTTTAGAAAGGATCTTTTCCGCCTTCTTAGCGCCCTCTGTGAGCCAAAGCAATTGTCCCCTTTTTTACCTCTTTGTTTTTTACCTGGATAGTCCGAAAAATCATAATTATCTACCTTGAAATGTCTCTACTTTTTTATTAACGTGGTGTCCAATTCTTAACAGGTCTGTATATCCGTTCCACCGGTCCTCCCCTCAACCCAAAGAACTTTTTCTCTGATTAAAAAATTGTTTTTCATTGTTCCCAAATTTTTCTTTATCAAAATTGATAAGAATTGTCTTTCCATGCAAAAGTAGGCTAGGTGCTTTGACAAACATTCTTTATCAAAATGACTTTCGAAAATCGGCCAAGACGTCAAAGCCTAATTCTCTTTCTGACTCTATCTCCACCCTCAATTGGGTCATGCGTCATACATTCTCTTTCTTTTTCTTTTCTTCCCTTCCTTTTTTTTCTTTTTCCTTCTTCTTTCCTTAGATCGTCTAGTACACTCTTGGTGAATTATTTTCAACTCAGTTATTTTCCGTTTTAAAAAAAAATTAACAACCTGTTTAATAAACTGAGTAAGAAAAATTAAATCATATTTCTAGGAATATTTCTAATAATGCAAAGTGCCACACACGCTCTATCCCTGATATTGAGCACTTCATCCCATAAATATAGCACATCTTAAGACTATATTTCTTCATATATATATATATATACATGACGTCACACATTATGAACTGGACGAAGTCCGACAATTATTTACAAGACATTTTTTATGTTTATACATTTTTTTATAGATACAAATATTTAAGTAAATGCCTGTTTATAATAAACAGTATTAAATAACATTTACTGATCTGAATGTCGAGAAATTTGCATAGAAAATATTCGTTCTCTGACAGGATATTTCTGATTTTTTGAATCCTATATCTTAGAACACTTCACAGAGGATGTTTTCATTTTATAATGGATTATGGCCATCGCTGCTTTTATTCCAATTTCAGATATGATTTCTGTTTTGAAACGGTTTATCTTGAGTCCTATTTCTTGGAAAATTGATAGATAATGCTGATTTTTTTTCTTGAAGATCATTTTATTCAGCTAAATACCTATGCCATCAGCATAGACCTTACCCGTGATCATCAGTGCATTTTCCTCAACGGAAAGCTTGGATCGTTGTCTTTTTATTGGTTGGCTCGTTTGGTATGTGGTATAGAATGCTTAAATGCTCAGTGCCAGTCTCATCCCATCTGTGTTTGAAAATGCAAAAGGCCAGAGTTTGGGAAGAGTTCAAATAGCCTCGGGCACTAATTTCATCTTATCATACTCCTGAAAGAGGTTTAAAAAATGTTTCCGTATTGTAGGGGGGTCCCTCACTAGATATGTAAAGATTCTGTAGATCAATACAGTTCTTCTGTTATATCAATGCATTCAATGGAATCGGAGCTTGGAAGGAGGTTTCTAATTGATGAGAAGAGGAAGTCTCTATTGATGTAGTCATATACTGCTGGGAGGTCGATGAAGCAGATATACAGTTTCCTATTAGAGAAGTAAACAATGTCTTGGAGATGTTTGAAGACATATCACGGCATTCCTTGAAAAGTAAAAGTACAAACTGGCCTGAGAGGAGATGACTTTCATAAAAACGTTGATAGATAGGGGTTGTGGATTCTGGAGATGAAATCAGGTCTCAAAATGAATGACAAACGCAGGAATGAAAATATAGAAAATAAATGTATTGACGCACTAATACAATTGGTAATACAGTTAGTAGATCCAAAAAATGCGGTTAGTAGCAATAATAATATATATATATATATATAGTCTGGAAAATTCAGTATCAGTAGAACTTCCTTCTGCTCGCCGTGCTCGCAACTGTGACTCCTACAAAGCGGTTGCCTCACTCTCTCCTGTATCACTGTATTAGTGTATCTCTGTCTAACTCCGCGGGTATTCACCGGCAGCAGTACAAGTACACACTGGTCAGGTCCACTTGTATGAAAAAGGGTGGAACCCATAACACCCCCTCCATAAATCCCTTTTGGGGGAGTTTTTTTCAGATAGACAGATGCCGCTGTCGTAGCCTGTTGAAACCCCAGTTATTAATGAATTTATTTATTATTAATCATAGATCCAATGGAGCTTACCTCTGTATGCGTAAGGGTCTTGAGGGCTACCTTTCTGTTTTATAATGCATTCATGCGTGATAAAACTCCATATTTTGGGATACATTTCTAATTCGGAACTTCTTTCATAAACATAGTAAATTGTTAGAAAGTAAACTATTTTCAAAGTTCAATCTCAATGTCAAATGATCCTTTATTATTCTTTTTAGTATTTAATAAATTTCTTAATTTCCTCACCACTAGGTTCCTTATTGTTTATGTTTTGCAGACGGACTTTGTAATAATCGGATGAATATGTATATATATTCTATTTCGGCGAGCATCTTAAGTTTAGCGTGGTCAGGGTTGAAATGTGATTGAAAGTGTTTTTTGAGACCAAGACATTTCTTCTGTGCAGATTTTGATTGTATGATATTATTGTAGTTTTGCGCTTTTCTCCACATGTTGTCTATTTATTTGGTTTCATTAATTTCATTTCTAATTTTTCAGAAGATCCTCTTTTCTGAATTAATTAACTAGATTTTTTTATTTTCTTTGTTAATTGTAATATTTTCTCTTCCATTTCCCCTATTCTCTTTGCTTCTTTCTTGTATAAATTTTTTTCCTCATGATTGCCTCCCGTATTGAAAATATTATATATGATAAATGAATTGCTTCCTTTGTAGGGGTCATTATCACCAGCCGCTGGGTTGGGCTGAAAGCAGCCTATTACGGTCTCTTTTTTTACCTGTGCCATCGACCAGTCAACAAGGACTAATTTAGCTCCGTAAAACTCAACAAGCAGCCATGGTTTCCAAAATGGAGCAGCCAAGAACCATCGTAGGAACGAGGATTTCCCAACAGTTGCAATAAAGCGTCGAAAACGGGAAACCCTTCAACCTGAAGACGAATATATTCGACATTGCAACAAAACGAGAACTGTTAACCGAACGAACTTTATTGCCACCAGTTAAGTCCTCGCAAAAACCACTATTTTTTTGCAACAATTTTAAACCCAATTTTCTATCTTCCCTTTTTTTCCTTCCTCTTTCTGATATAAAACCTTTCTTTTTCCCACTCAAGTTTGGTGTTGTCCTGTTTTCTCTCGCCGTGTCGCGTCAATTCTCTTTTACCCTTATTTTCTACACAGGACAAATTATTGGTCATAAATTCAAAGGCTATAAAAACCCTCACACCAGATGTATGTATCTTTTTCCCTCTAAGGTCTTCTTGGAATTGTCTAACGCGCTTCAGCTGACGACAATATGATAACATATTTGATTCCTGTGTTTTTTCTCTAGGTCTACTGACATCAATTTCAACTCTAGTTAATTACTGAATTCTTGATTCATTTTTAAAGGGCTTGACTGTTATACCTCTGTGTTTTTCTTGGTTGATGTGGGCGGAAGCGAGCTATTTTGTATGTAATCTGATCCAAAGTAAGCGTTATCTCCTCTAACATCTGTCACAAACCGCCTAATCCAACAGTGTAAGAGGCTGAAGTCAACAGTCTTTTTTTTCGTTTACATTATTTGGGCTATGGCATGGGATGAACAAATTTTTGTGTCAAGGATGAAGATCTCGATTGCTGTTTGAAATTTCTTTTCAAAAGGGTGATGTCTTTTTACCATCAAAGGAACAGTGGAGTTTTTAAAATGGTTGAAGTAGCATTAAAATTCTATTAATACCTAATTTTGTGTTGTTTTTTTCTAATATATAAATTTGACTCAATCCTGTGAAGAATCTCTCTTTTTAGTTAGGTCACAAGATGATACCACTCGGATCTTACAGCCCTAAATGTTGGTCACCATCAGTCTTTCTGACTCAGTGTACGATATTGTCTGTTACAATATCTGGTAATTTCAATTCCATGTTACCTCTTTTCTCTCAAAATCAATTGTATCCTAAATACGAAATAGAGTCATAACAATGCCGACGCCATCTTGCATACAGACAACATCAAAATTTGCTTTCTTGCATTCTTCTAAAAGAAAATACTTCCTGAATTCATTTAATCCTGACTGGAAGTTGATTTGTTCCATTTTCCATTTCAAGAATTTTTAAGTTTGGATTTTTTAAAATTTAGTTGATTTTCATAGGTGAAGTGGCTGACTATAGTTCAGCCAATTTTATTTTTTTAGTTTTATTTTCTTTTAGTTTATGTTTTTGTTACTTTTGTTACTACATATCCTACTTTTTTTTTACATATCCCACACTATGACAACGGAAGATCTACCAAGAAAGGTGAAATGTTGTAAGACCCTGGACGTAAATTTACTGTGGATGATCTAGTGATTAAATCACTTTCTATACACTTTCGTCTTAGTAAATTGCTTTTCTCTTTTTAATTAAAGTAGCATTTTTTAAATCAAAATTATGGTCAAGACTCATTACAGTGAGTAACTAATTCTTTGAGAATGTATATTAGTTAGTGTGTGTATGTGGAGGGGGTTGTAGTAGACATTATATTTGTTGGTTTTTCGCATGTGGATTTGGGTACTTTTTACGTATATATTGTTTGTTTCAGATAAACATACGTTTGATTTGAATGGAGTCAATAAAATTTGCTGATGAAGTATCATGTTTTTGACGTGTGTTTATGGTTGGTAATACTCTTATTAGTAGGCACTTGAAGTACTTTTTTGACGTAAAGAATTATGTTCTTTTCTAATTAGGGTGGCATTTGTAAAAATCAAAGTTATCGCCAGTTTTGTTCCTGTATTAGGAACGAGTTTAAATGGTTGTCTAAACGTAAACATTTATGTCCGTAGATACACACTTTTAGAGTTCGAGATGTCTCACCGATATAAGCGCTTTCACATTGTAAGAAATTTATTGGATAATTACTAATATCTGAATTGGTGTTGAGTTTATATTTCTTCTTAATTATAATCTTTGTTAATCTTGGACGTGATAGTAAATACCGTAGTATTAGGGATAACTGATTTATTTACTAGTTTTGTAGAAAAAGTGTTACAGGAATTTGTGCTGTTGTTGTTAGAAGTGCTATCGACGATGTCTATTTTTTTTATTATTTGTGTAATTTCTAAGCTCGTTTCTAGCGTTGAGGATAAAATGAAGAATGTTTTCTCAGTGTCTTTCTCTTCTTCATCTAGGTATTCTGGGCTACATATTCTAAGGGCCCTGAAGTCGAATCCTATGACTAGTCCTGATTTTATTTTATAACTGCAGAAATAGAAATTAATTAAATAATTTTTGTTAGAGGGTTTGTGGCGGACTTCACCCATTAATTTAACTTTTAGATTAGGAAACATGGCTGACGCAGAAAAGGATAAGCCAAAGATATTGTTACACATAAAATATATATTTAACAAGATGTACAATATCAAACAACGATGTGAAAGAAAGCTTGCATTTAAGTATGAAAAGTTTGAATAAAAACTTTAACTGTTATTTTCGTATTTCAAAGTTCACTGGAATAATGTTCATGAGAGTCTCTTATAATGACTGTTCTTAAAAGATTTGCTGTGTTAGAAAAGATTATGTGAGTGGAGATACAAGGTATGTTCAGCATGTGAGTGAGAAGGTTGGCGCATGGTTTCAACTGTCGTGGATTCGTTTGGCAGCTGAGTTCTCATTAATTAGCTAAGAAAAATTCTTGCTTAAATAAGTGACTATAGGCTCCAGATCGCTGCGCGGGAAGAATTATTCTTCACATGCAGACGA
The DNA here is from genome assembly GCA_903632075.3 of Acanthosepion pharaonis. Lineage (NCBI taxonomy): Eukaryota > Metazoa > Mollusca > Cephalopoda > Sepiida > Sepiidae > Acanthosepion > Acanthosepion pharaonis. The sequence goes on from CAHIKZ030000568.1 coordinate 7,805, forward strand.
TCTGATTGGTTGGCATAGACCAATCAGCGGGCAAAGATTTGGGGAGACTTAAGAAAGCTTCTGTGATCCGTTTCTCCCAAAAATGCACAAAACTGACTACAGGAAAATAGAGCGATTACAAAATTGTCGCATTACTGCGATTTGTAAATTGCCTGTAATAACGTAGTCGTGATTAATTAACCAATGAATTCTTGGCGTTGTATGTGATTTGTATTTTTTTATGTATGTATGTTTGTGCGTAATAGATCCGCACAGGTTTACATAAGTTCTAAAATATCATTTGTTATTGTTACGTATTAATAAGATGTCGAAGAAAAGTAGAAATTTGTTTATTTCAAAATTCATGTGTGAATTCTATGTTAGGTTCAACCTTATTAAGAATATTTATTACGTTTAATAGAGTTGTTGCAGAATTATTAGTGTTAATACAGAGAATTATTTTCAGGAGGCTTTAGTTAATATAGTTAGTAACGGTTGATCAATTTGCATGAAGAAAAACTCCGCCTGGCACAAGGTCAATAACAGCATTTGATAAAAATGACAAAAGACTTCTTTCAGATGTAAAATGGAAATATTAGAATTTACATACAGAAATGTACAATTAGGGTCGTGCTGAAATAAAATATTCAAAGAAAGTATTTTCTCAATAGCTGTTGTGCCTTTTCCTCTTTAGTTGTTTGCTGACAGAATAAAAAAGTTCATTATTTTTGTTATTAAAATATTTCGTTCAAAATGTTTTTACGACAGTGAATTATTTCAGGACCTGTCTTCTGGTTTGAAATGTTTCAGCCTTTGGATGTTTTTGATTTGTTCCTTTTCTTGTAAGTCAGTTTTCGAATTCAAATTCTGTTCTTGTATTACAAAACAGTAAATTGTTACATTAATAGTTTTTTATAGTTGAACAAGTTATCTTCCTTTAATTGTGCTTGTTGACAGGAATAGATAATTAATAGACTCAAGAAATATTGAATTTAACAAAGGTTAAAGTTGGTATGTAAACTTGTAATGTTATTAATTTGTTTAATGGAAATTATTTTCTTTTAGAAACGTGTCAGTATTTTTTGGAAATGTTGGTATCTAAATTTGAGTGAGTGTGAGAAAAGGTTTTCTTTTATATTACTTTGTTATGTAGATTTTCAATAGTTTATGCAGCTTCTTTCTGTAGTGGTTGTTGTATTTTCTAATTCAGTATTCAAGAAAGGTTTATTCAACTCCACTGTCTTTTGGCACACAGTTCTCACGAACAGATTTGGTTTCACTGTTGAAGCTTCTGATCTCACTAGTGCAAGCTTCTGATCTCACGAACTCAAGATTCGCGCTCTTTAGCTCAAATACTACTTGAATCACATGATTGCACAAAATTTTCTAAGAAATTGATCTAAGTTCTAAGTAATGCGTAGGCGTCGTACAGTTTAGCTAATCACTGATTGGACGAAACCATTTTGTATACTTTTTTAAAAAGCCTAAAATTTTTGCTACATGAAATTTATATTGATATTATTTAAAAACATTAATATTTGTTGAAATATATTCACATTTAAAAACTTAATTAAAATTAGAACTCTAAAGAATTATGTGGACATAATTAAAGAACATCATCGATGTATTTTAGGTAAATGAAGTCTTTAGGATGATATAATGAGCCGAACTCTAAAGTATTTGTACTTTCCTATAATTTTTCAGCTATATTTATTGGATATACGTCATTGAGTAGACATCTTTTTTATACATGTCTACTGGACTTATACACATGTAAAATCTATGTCTGCCGGGCAGAGTATTTGAGACAAAGTAACACGACAACCGTAAACGGAGACTATTTACACACACTTCTTCTTTACGTGTCGTTCCCTCTCAGGACGTAGGCGATCATGGCTCTCCAAAAACCCTGTTCTTTGTAGCTCTTAATTTTTTTTGTAATTATTTCTAAACCCTGTTCCGTTATCCATTTACTCAGGCTCTCTAAATAGGCCATGCGTTGTTTTCATCTCCACCTCATGCCTTTAATCGGCCTTGTGAGTATCAGATTTTCCAAACCCTCTTTCTCATTATAGGCCCTAAAAATTCCAACTGTTTCTTCCTGATGTTTCCTTTTTGTTTCCATTTTCTCTAAAACTTGTAGAACCCTATTTCTGTTACTTCTATTCTCTTCATCTTTTGAGGAGATTGTCCAGCACTCACTGCCATACAGGAGGACAGATATCATGTAACCAGTTTTGTATTTTCTGTTTCTAGCGAAGTTTTTCTATTTCTTAATACTCTATTCAAAGAAGCATCTGCAATGTAATCGATCATGACCTGGCATCTCGACTTAAGATTTTTCTTGTTAAAAGTTGAAGAATTTTAAGACATTATTTACATTATTCGGACTATTGTCTTCATCATTGTCGCCATATTTATTACAACGTTTCGGCCGTTATACGCTCCGGCATTCTTCAGGTGGTTGGTATGTCGAACATAACCCTTTATTTCGCTCACTGGGGTAGACTGTTCTAGTTCCACTTGCCATGTTTAATGGATGTCAGTTATCAGTTATCTCCTGTTAATTTCCCTCTGAAAGTTCTCCACTGCCTTAACCGGGCATTGAACTAACACTTTTGGGTCCTGTCACTGGATCTAACCAACACCTTTATTCATTGTGACAAGGAAATTCTTTTATTTCTCGTGATTTACAAAGGATTGACAGCTTGAGAGATCGTTCGGAATATAGCATAAGGTATTAGTTGAGATAGTTAGGGAAAATAAATATGAAAAGAATATGAGAAAAGAAAAAATAAAACACTATTAAGGCGAGAGAACAATAAAAGAACAGGAAGTAAGAAGACAGAAGATAACGATTGACATTGCATTTAAAGTTTTGAAGATCAAAATTGATGGGAAGTAAGAAGCTGGCAGAGAGTTCCACAAGCGAGAAGTGCGATAGCAAAGAAATTACGGTTACCTCTATCCATTTAAACGGCAAAATGATGAGACCTAACCGTCAATCTAGTACTGCGCTTAAATGCATAAAGTCTAAGTACAAAATAAGAAAAGCTCATCAGATAAATAACCATGAAAATATTTATAGTAAAGGCGCAGGGAAGCTCCGTTACGGCGGGGAAAAGGGACTGAGACCGAGATGCTAGATAACGACCAGTAATATTGCAGATACTTGTTTTATTTTATCAGAATGACATACATAGCAGAAGCACAAGACCAGGCGTGATAGAAATATAAATACATGGACGAATTGTCGACTTATAAATGAGTAAGATTGTCTAGTACGATACGATGAACCAACATCCTTAGCAGCAGACCTAGCATTAGATTCAGTATTATTTTTCCACTTCATGTCAGCCTTGGTCAATATATATATATATATATATATGTGTGTGTGTGTGTGTGTGTGTGTGTGTGTGTGTGTGTGTGTGCTTTATTTTATGATTCGAACTATTGTCTTCATCTTTGTTGCTATATTTATCACAACGTTTCGGCCAATGAACGCCCCCGCCTACTTCAGGTGGTTGGAATGTCGAACTGAACCCTTTATTTCGCTCGCTGGGTCAGACTATTCTAGTTCCACGTGCCATGTCTAATGAATGTCGGTTATCAGTCATCTCCTGTCAATTCCCTATTATTTGTTCTCAACTGACTTAACCAGGTATTGAACTCAGAAATCTAGGACACATGGCACAGTTGATAAAGACGTTGGTTAGATCCAGTGAGAGGACTCAAAGAGCTGTGAGTTCAATACCTGGTTAAGGCAGTTGAAGGGACTTGAAATCGAAATCTCAAAAATGTGGCACATGGGTACATCAACAATCCCTGTTGTAGTTGGAGCGCTCGATTGGTTAAAAAAAGATTCCAGTAGACTAATTGAAGAGATTTGAGAAGCCCAGATGAAAAAGAGGAGACATGATGAAAGAAACGCCTAAAACATATGAAAAAAAGAGACATGATGAAAGAAGACATATCAAAAACTAGATTTCATTGTCAAATGTTTTGTGTTATTATCAAGAGGAAAGATCAAAGGCTGTTTGGATGCAGAAAATTACTTATTTTTATCCTTGTTAGAACCTTAAAAAATTTAGTTAGAAATTTTGTTTTTCTTTTGTCAACCCAAGACCTGAAATTTGAACGGCAAATTTGAGCGTTTTTACGGTGAAGATCACATTGATTTGGAAATTCTTGAAAAAATTTGATAATTGTGTGATTTTGATGAAACTTTCAGGACTTATTCATCCATGAATGAAATTATTTTAGAAATGTTTCTTTTTTTTTTAAGAAATTCTTCTTAAAATATATGTTTTTATATTTGTTACCCTTCATTCATTTCATTTTATGAAATTTCGAGAAATTCTTTTTTAGTGCTTAATGTTTATATTTATTATAAGGACAAGTCCTTGGAGAATATAAATCATCACAGTTAGCTGATCAAACAGCCTTCCCACCAAGTGACCGAAAATCTGTTCTGAATCGTAAAATAAAAAAAAAATGAAATAAAACTATGACATTATTTAATTGGAAAAATCTAATTACTTTTATGAATAAAATCTATTATAAATACTATTGTCATTTGCTTTTAAAATATTAATTAGAATAACTTATAAATTTTTAAAACTTTTAAAATTCTGTCTTAATTTGTGATAGATTTATGGTATTTTTTATTAAATTGAAATTTTGTTAAAAATCCTTTCACCTCAATCAAGGCGGGAGTGGGGGGTTAAAGAGAGGTGGGGTGTTAAAGAGAGTGAAAGAGAGAATACATTGGGTATAGGTGGTGAGGAAAATATAAATGAGGTTCTAGACAACAGAAGATGGTGATTGACGTTGCATTTAAATTTTGATAATTGTAGTTATCAGGGAAGCAAGTAAACGGAAGGGTGTTTCACAAGCGAGAAGTGCGAGAAAAAGAACTGTTGAAATAGAAGTGGCGTTGCATTTACCTATTTCAACAGTAAAGGGTGGGACCTAGATGCCAATCTAGTAGCACATTAAAATCTACAAAAGCCGGGTATCAGGGGAAAAAGCTCATCAGAGAAGTTGCCATGAATATATTTAGAAAAGACAGAGGAAGCCATGTCACGTTGGTGAAAAAGTGACTGAAATCGAGATGCCGAGTCAGGATCGATTATATTGCAGATCCTTCTTTGATTTTGTGAAGAACCTCAAGATGAATAACAGGAGCACCAGACCTGATATGGCAACAGTATTCAATGCACGGGAATGGTAAAGTTGTATATGTTCAAGATGGATTTTGATGAGAAAAACCTTCTGGTATGACACAGTGATCCCACTTTCCTAGCAATAGATGCAGCTATTGATTTGATGTACTCATTCCACTTCAAGTCGGTTAAAAACATGAATCCAAGAAGGTGCAGTGAGACGCTCTCCTGAAGTCGAAGTATCAGCCATACTGATGGCGAGCATGGGGAGTATCTCTATGGTGGTTAAAAATGGAGAACAGTTTGAACATAGAGGCATTAAAATTCACCAGCCATTTCCTATTCCAAGTTTTAGCCGTAAAGGTTTACATTGGTGACACTGAGGATTGTAATTCATCTGACCACTCTCCATGGAAATAGCGATAGAACAGTGAGATGCTTGCGACGTCTCGTCTGTGAGAAGCGGATTGTTGGGTGGATAATAATTCGTCACCCACAAGGACGTGGGGAAACATTTGGACTCTAGAATCTAGAGTGGAAAGTGAAGACTCCGGCCCATGCGGCAGTCGTATTCCTTTTTTCAACATGACCTTGTTCTTACAAAGCTGATCGATAGAAGATGGGGTCAGGTATTTCCTGGAGTGATATAGGGAAACAACCATTTTCCCAGCATCTTTTAGCAATGTCTCATTTGAACGAGTTCCATTTGAGGTATAGGCTGTCTTTAAATCCCAACAGTTGTTCAAAGCACGGGGTCTCCCTTAGGGAAGATCCGTTCATCTCAATTGGTTAAAATCTGGGTCCGATCGGCCATGATGAAACCTTACTAGTTTGGTTTTGAGGCATTGAATGTGACCAGCCAGTTTTTCTCCACAGAGCTGTTAGAGTTAGGTCAGAGGAGAGATCAGTTGCCACTCTGGTCATCGTCGGGGTTGGAGGTGATCCCTTATACTGGGTTGTGGGTTGGTTCTTTCTAATATTCATAGTTGGATAACAACAATAGAAAAACAAGTTACAATCTATCACAAAATAGGCTGCAATGTATCATAAATAAATAATTTTTTATCTACATATATTATCTGTTTTTAGAATTTAAACTGATTGTTAAAAGGAAAATAAGTGTTAAGCAGTCCGTGATTTTGAATTTATTTGAAAGTAGACAAGAAGCAGTGTACAAATGAAGGTCGAATTGAAAAGGTTCTTTTCTTACAGGTTAACAAATCAGTCAGTTTTCTTTTGATGTTGCGAAGTATCAAATTTCTCCTTTCCAGCATAATAAAGGGCGAGGCGCTTCTAAGGTCGAAAGAAAAAAGTATTGTTTGCTAAATTCACCGCTGCTCTGAGTCATTCTGTGTATGGTTATAGCGGTAAGTATTTTTTTTAAAAGTCATCTGCACTGAAAGTGGATTGGATAAATGTGTTTCTTTAGACTTTTAAATTTCCTTGTTTGAAAATTTTTCTTTCGATATGTTTAAGGTGTTCCAATACATTAATTTATTTTAGGACTCTTTTATAAATATTTAGTCTTTTATCAACAGATCCTCTTCAAGAAAAATATAATACGGTGCATAAAAACCGAATTTTTGCAAGTTTTTCAAATTTCAACAGTTCCATCCTTTCTCGTAGAGTTCCAAGTTGGATGTTAATTTCAGCAAACACAATCATCTGTCTCAGAGATATTCTTTATATTGATACAAAGGTTACTTAATTCTGCAACTTGTTTGCAATCGTAGTGGATTCACAAAGGGCTTGGCACTTTTGGTTGCAACAGTTCTGCAATATTTCCACTCCACAAAAAATGTTAAAAATGAAATGATTTCTATCAAGCCGCACCCAGTCATAAACTGAAATTAAATAAAAATATATTGAAAAATAACAAAGAAAACACAATGAAGAAGGCCAAAAATCATAGTCGGCACCAAAAAATGAAAAACGAAATAATGCAGGACCGGGTGTATTGGTAGACAGAGAAAAGATCCGAAACCCCAAAACCCTCAAAAACAGGGGAAAAATTGCTGGACATTGACATCATCTAAACGTTATTTAGTTATCACATTTGGCAGAGAACTGATACTACATTTTAATCTCGGCCAAAATCGTGAGAAATGACGCCTAAGTATGAAACGTTATCAATTCATGATCTTTGTCACTGGAAATCACCGTTGAAATAATAGGGGCAATTGACACATTCTTCTAACCAAAATGAGAAGAATTGACATCAAAAAATGAAAGGTTTATTATCAATTCATGACCTTTTGTCATCCGAAATCACATTTGAAATAAAAGGAGGGAACTGATACTACACTTTGATCTCGGCCAAAATGAGGAGAAATGACATGAAAGGATGAAAGGTTTATTATCAATTCATGATCTTTGTCATCCGAAATCACATTTGAAATAAAAGGAGGGAACTGATACTACACTTTGATCTTGGCCAAAATGACAAGAAATGACATGAAAGAATGAAAGGTTTATTATCAATTCATGACCTTTGTCATCCGAAATCACATTTGAAATAAAAGGAGGGAACTGATACTACACTTTGATCTCGGCCAAAATGACGAGAAATGACATGAAAGAATGAAAGGTTTATTATCAATTCATGATCTTTGTCATAGGAAATCACCGTTGAAATAAAATGAGAGAATTGATACTAAACTTTGATCTCGGCCAAAATGACGATAAGTCATATCAATAATGAAATTGTTGTGCTGTCCTCCCTCTAAAGAGTATATGTTGGACGCTTCCGCCTACTATAAGATTAGTAGGAGAGAATGCCTTGGGGGAACAGTCGAAAAGATCAATTCCAGTTGTGCTGGTCAAACCTCCGGGCAGAAAGGATCCCCAGACGATGTCGAAGGGCAGAGTCTCGTCTCTGGAAACAGCTACCCGACCTCGTTTTATACGGTGTCTCACGTGAAATTTTTGGCCGAGTCTACAGTCTCAGATTGCCTCACAGTAAACTCGACCTTGTGCCACATCCTACCTCATGGGGAGGCTGGTAAATATCAACAGTCGAATAGATTGAACGCAGGTCAATCGACACACACTCACTAGTCGTGTAATACTCTTCTGTTGTACTTACTGTTTAATATATAATATATCTGCAACACTTGTTTTGTAATTTCTTTAACTATTTACTTTATCACACAACAGATGGTTTATTATCAATTCATGATGTTTGTCATCAATAATCACATTTGAAATAAAAGGAGCGAACTGATACTACACTTTGATCTCGGCCAAAATGACAAGAAATGACATGAAAGAATGTAAGGTTTATTATCAATTCATGACCTTTGTCATCCGAAATCACATTTGAAATAAAAGGAGGGAACTGATACTACACTTTGATCTCGGCCAAAATGAGGAGAAATGACATGAAAGGATGAAAGGTTTATTATCAATTCATGACCTTTGTCATCGAAATCAAATTTGAAATAAAATACGGGAACTGATACTACACTTTGATCTCGGCCAAATGACAAGAAATGACATGAAAGAATGAAAGGTTTATTATCAATTCATGACCTTTGTCATCCGAAATCAAATTTGAAATAAAGGAGGAATTGATACTACACTTTGATCTCGGCCAAAATGACAAGAAATCACATGAAAGAATGAAAGGTTTATTATCAATTCATGACCTTTGTCATCCGAAATCAAATTTGAAATAAAAAAGGAGGAACTGATACTACACTTTGATCTCGGCCAAAATGACAAGAAATCACATGAAAGAATGAAAGGTTTATTATCAATTCATGACCTTTGTCATCCGAAATCAAATTTGAAATAAAAAGGAGGAACTGATACTACACTTTGATCTCGGCCAAAATGACAAGAAATCACATGAAAGAATGAAAGGTTTATTATCAATTCAATGATCTTTGTCATCCGAAATTGCCCTTGAAATAAAAGGAAGATTAATAACCTACTTTTTTTCTATTTGAATTTTATGATAAATATTAATTTAATATTTGAGTAAACTCATTGCAATGAAATATTCGTAGATATTCCCCTATCGCTTCGTTAAATGTTTGAGATTTACGAATTTAAAAAACATGTTGCAATACCAATTATAAATATGAATCGTGGTCGTTATGTTAAGATGTAAAGTTTACAAATGAAAAGGTTTGAATTTGACGACATTTTCCATTCCACCGAAATAGCCATTATGCATTTTATTTTTCTTCCTTTCTTTTAATTTCTCATTGAAATCAAGTATTGTCTTTTCGCCTATTTCACGCGATTAAAACCGAATAGACCTTTTTATGAGACATTGACAGGACGTAAGGTCCAATGTGAACTAACGAATGGTGGGATAACACAATTGTCATAAGATAATAATTGTTGTGGAGAAGCGTCGCTGAAAGCAATTTGTTTACTTTGTCACCGTTGGATTTATTAAAACATTGCATTTCTCAAGTGATCACAGCGATTGACTAAGCGTAGCTTAGATATGGTAAAAGGCTTGAAGTATGGTACACCCAATGAGGATCGAACTCACTACTCAGCGAGAAGAATGTTCCACAAGCGAGAAGTGAAGGAAGGAACTATTTCAACAGTGAAATGACGACACCGAAATTAGCAACAAGGTCACATAGGTTTTACAGCTGAAATAGTGAGATATAACCGCAAGTTCTATGTTAACAGTTTCTTCTCTCGTACTTCTCGCTTGTGGAACTCTCTTCCGGATTTTTGTTTTCCACACAACTTTGATATTCAAAAATGCAAATACAATGTCTATCGTTATCTTTTTTTTTCTTAATTCTTGCTGTTTTTTGTTCTCTGATCTTAATAATGTTGTTTTTTCACAGCTTCTTACACTCAGTAACCCTTTGCGTCTTAGTGGCTTCTTGTCCTTGCTTTGGGGGGTGAAATGATTACAATGACATGTAATATTTTATTATGTATTTGATTCCTTTCTTTTTTAATTGCCTCTTATCTTTGGCTGTTTTTTTTTCGTTGTTGTTGTTGCTTTTTAATCGTTTTCACCCAAAGTAAGGGAATAAAAGCCACTAAGAATGCCAGAGGTTACTGAGAATGACAAAATAAAGAAAGAAAGAAATAACAGCGTGAACAATAAAAGATCTGGATTCAAGAGACGGATGATGACGGTTGACGCTGCTTTTCAGTTTTTGAATATCGTAGTCGACAGGAAAATAAGAAATGAGATGCGAATACCACAAGGGAAGTGCGAAAAGAAACTATTAGTTTAGAACTCGCCATTTCAACAGTTAAATGATGAGACCTATGCCAATCCAGGACTACGCGTAAATTCATGACGTCCAGGTACCAACATGTAGAGCTTCTTGTGAGAAGAATTACCGTAGAAATCTTTTACAGGAAGCAAAAAAATGATGCAATGTTACGTCAGTAGGAAAAGCTGAGATGCCAGGTTAGGACTTATAACGTTGCAGATTCTTCTTTGATTTTGATCTCAACACAAATAGCAGAGACACCGGATCAGATGTGACAGCCATATTAGATGCACCGACGAATGGCGGATTTATAAATGTGCAAAGATGGATTCTGGAAAGTGTTTTTCTCTCTAGATTCCTTTCGTCTTTTTTATTATGTCTGCTTTTATTGCATTTTGGTATCTTGAATAAAGTCTTTAAGCTTCATAAAGAGTTTTTCCCCGATGTATTCAGTCGTCCTATAGAAGTAATGGTACAGCCAGACCAATTTCTTGGCTTTTTGATGTTCACTGAAGACATTTGATAGCAGGAAGTCAAAGCGAAATTCTCAACCCCTTGTCTCATATTCATCATTTGATCTTCAACCCAAATGTCTTCAAGGGAACAACAAAAACAAAGAAATTGGCCTTGCCGTTCCAATACTTTTGGAGGGGACTGGATATGTATAGATATATATATATGTGTATGATTGGTACGAGGGAATGATGGGATTAGTTGGGCCGAATATACGTACCAGCAGGTTTAGAACAAAGGAATCCATATTTATCAGAGCAGCCGCAACCCCACAGAAGCCACCTTATCTTTTGGGCGGTATAATCTCACACATTTCACCGACATTAGGTTCTCCTTGTCTCCACCAACCACTGGGGCAACAACTTCTTCCATCACCCCATTTGAAACCTGGGAAACATATAAGAAAAGAATGAGCACATTGAAACTGCAAGAATTTCTACAGAAGTCAGTGAAGGAAAGCAAGAAGAAAGGACTAAGCATCAATTGCAAAAGACAGAATGCATGGTTGTCAGCAAACGGAGGAGCCCAACATGCAGCTTACAAATTGAGATAGCAAAATCAATCAAGTAAAACAATTTAAATATCTGGGAAGTGTTTTAACAGAGGACGGAGAGTGTTATACAGAAACTGAAGTAACAATGGAATAGAGAAACATACCTTCAAAAGTTAAGCAAAATAACAGAAAATTTCGTTCCAACCCAAAGAAAAGTGCACTGAACTGTTATGTAATATCAGTCCTCCTATATGACAGTGAATGCTGGACAATCTCCTCACAAATGAAGAAGAGACCTTGAGCAGCAGAATGTGGATCAACAGAAGGATGCTGAGGATATCATGGAACTAACATCTGAGCAACGATGAAGTTTTAGAGTAAATGAAAACAAAAAATGAATTATACTTAACATCAGGAAGAGATAGTTGAAATTTTTAGGGGACATAATGAGGAAAGAAGGCTTGGAAAATTTGATACCCACAGGACAGAATAAAGGCAAGAGAGGCAGAGGAAAACAATACACGACCTTCTTAGTGTGGGACAAGGTTTAGGAGAAAAAAAAAGCCAAAACTTATTAAGAGTTATAAAGGACAGGAAATTGTGGAGAGCCATGATCGCTTATGTTCTGAATGGATGTGGAACATATAAAAAGATAAATATATATTTTCAACTCTGCAATATCTTTTTACAGACGAAACGTTGCAACCTTGTTGGTACTCTATTGCTATTTCTATTCACACGTTCAGATTAGCGCTCATTCTTTATTTCTACCAGTTTACGACTTTACCATTAGGACACGCCATGCCACATCCATGGAGTTGAATCACCCTCATTTACTTTATGTGCCATAAGTGAAAGAGACAGTTACACTCAGACTGTTTTGCCGAAAACTTCTACTTTGTCGAAAAATGCTTTCCCGCCTGGTTGCTTTCCTAAAACACTTTCGTTTTGATCTCTTCAATTCAATTCAAATATGTTATCGACCCTCCTCATCGTAATAATCTTCACTACATACTACCTTATCTTTTAATTATGTCATGTTATTCATCATTAACTTGAGTAACTCCTGAGATTTCTCTTGGGTGAAATTTAATAATTTGTTTGAAGCAGATTAGGCGGGAAACGGAAGCCAAGCAGTTCCCCAGTTGCGTTAAGAATTGTCAAGGTTATTTTATGTCCTATCAGTTTCGTTGCTACTTCCGGTCTTGAATGATCCCCTGATATTTCCATGTAGATCAGCTCGACTTAAAGAATTGATAAGTGGTCAGGATGGCCGATGAATATTTTTTGACGTATGAAGAATTGTACCATTGATTCATCGACCGACTCTAATGAATTAAAAATAGCAAACATCATGTTTTACAATCCCCTCTCTCCCACCTCCAACTGAACACGGCGTGGAGCAAAGATTGGATGAAGTCATGCATAAGGCCATTGATCCAGCAAGTCACGAACATACATACATATGTGGCACCTTGCATTATTAGAAATATTCATAGAAATATGATTTAATTTTTTCTTACCAGGTTACTAAACAGGTTGTTAATTTTTTTTTTTTTTTTAAACGGAAAATAACTGAGTTGAAAATAATTCACTAAGAGTGTACTAGACGATCCTAAGGAAAGAAGAAGGAAAGAAAGGAAAAAAAGGAAGGAAGGGAAGAAAAGAAAGAAAGAGAAATGTATGACGCATGACCCAATTGAGGGTGGGATAGGAGTCAGAAAGAGATTTAGGTCAAAGGTCTTGGCCTGATTTTCGAAAGTCATTTTGGTAAGAATGTCGGTCAGAGCACCTAGCCTACTTTTGCATGGAAAGACACCTTTATCAATTTGGATAAAGAGAAATTTTGGGAACAATGAAACAATTTTTTAATCAGGGAAAAAGTGTCTTTGGGTTGAGGGGAGTGACCGGTGGAACGATATACAGACCCTGTTAAGAATTGGACACCCACGTTAATAAAGTAGAGACATTTCAATGTAGATAATTAAGATTTTCGACTATCAGGTAAAAACAAAGAGGTAAAAAAGACGGACAATTGCTTTTTTGGCTCACAGAGGGCGCCAAGAAGGCGGAAAAGATCCTTTCTAAAGTCAAGACTAATTAGCAGCGGGCTGTTTGACAAAGTCCAGGTGAGAGAAAGCCAAAGATTGTCATTTTGCGTACGTGCAAAAAAGGCAAAATTGATTTTGTTTTTTAAACAAGAACGATGTAACCACGCCCGCAAACAGGGGGGAGAGGATGTTCGATCAATAACAATTGGTCGAATACGATCACGTGACCTGCGGAAGAAAAGGAAAGAAATGTTCGACCAATAACAATTGGTCGAATACGATCACGTGACTTGCGGAAGAAAAGGGAAAGAAATGCTCGATCAGGAACGATTGGTTGAAAAGCGGTCACCTGACATACGAGAGACTAAGAGAGATGGATATGCGCCGCCCCACCAAAGGTACTGCGAGGAAGTAGGGGCGAAAACAATAGCGATAATGGAGAAGACAGAATTAATGCAGTTTTGGAATTATCGAGAAAACCCTGACGCCGACAGACCCACCCCAGTTTGTTGTGGCGTCAATATAAGCAGGACCCCAGTCGACAGAAATCAGTTGAGTTGGAGTTGCAGTTGAGAGTTGGACCGCGGGCAGGATAGAGCCTGAACGCGCCATCAGGCCCGATTCACTCGCCCTTTGCGGGCAGAAGAATCCTCAGACAAGAAATCCTTCCAGCCAAAGTCGAAGACAGAGAACTTCCAGCCCAAGTAGACGAAGAAGAAGATTGCCTGAAAGCCTGAGAAGAATTGGAGATGCAGACAAGCCGAAAGTCGATGAGAGGTTAAAGTTCATCCCCGGACGGCAGCGAGAAAAGAACCCTCAGACAAGAAGAACTTCCAGCCCAAGTAGAAGAAGAAGAAGAAATACAACTCAAGTCGAGAGAAGAATCAACTGCGAATGATCGATAGAAATTAGCCCAGTGTCGAACTGAACCACACTCCGACATACATACATGATTCTAGAAAGTAGGTAATTGACATTTTCCATTGTGTGATAGGAAGCTTGGTGCCATAGTCCAGAGCGGGTCGGGAATTGAGAACAATTTTGTTTTATGTAACGGACTTTAAAGATATAAAAAGGTTGTTACCCTTTTGTCAACAATTTTGTTTGGTGTCGTGAGTTTTATTTTATTTGTGTTTTGCCACCCCCGTCGGACTCAACTTGTATCGGCCCTGATCCCGCTGGTCCTGTCTGTCTAAGATCTAAACACAGCGTGGGTAGACAGACCGGGAGATCGGTATAGTTGCTTTAGTGACCAGGTATTGAAGCGAGTCGGGAAAGGCGAGGCTGGTGATCATCCGACCAAAGGGTTGGAGCACGCTGGACCCAGGAGGAGCGACCAGGAGGAGCGACGTCACCGTTGGCGCCGTAACCAAAGGATCCGACACTGGGCCAGGTGTAACCGTCACAAAGTGGTGCCGTGACCAACGGATCAACCCTGAGACAACAACGTCACATATGGTGCCGTGGTGACCGAGGGATTTAAACCCCGAGAAGACCACGATCGACCGCCGTTGCTGGGGGTTCAGACAGAACTCAGAACGACCTGGGACCAAAGGAAAAGAAAGAACAGAATCGTCTGTAAGGTAGGACACCTTGTTTTGTTTCCCAACCTCGATTGTTGCTGTATAGACTGTCTTTCTCTGTAGAGCGTCAGATTATGATTCGGATAGAGCAGGGGGGGTGGAAGAAGAAGTAGGGCGAGGGTTGTCAGTGGATTTAGGGAAGCTGCTGGGTGGACCGAGGGTCCCAGTATTTGATGGCAGCGGGAAGGAGTTTAGGAACTGGCTGGCAATCCTCGAGAAGAGT
Source organism: Acanthosepion pharaonis (assembly GCA_903632075.3). Classification (NCBI taxonomy): domain Eukaryota; kingdom Metazoa; phylum Mollusca; class Cephalopoda; order Sepiida; family Sepiidae; genus Acanthosepion; species Acanthosepion pharaonis. The sequence goes on from CAHIKZ030000568.1 coordinate 23,013, forward strand.
TGAACCATCTACGAACTCTCGGACCAAGAAACCCTGTACCTGGCATACGATGCCACAAAGGGAAAAGCGTCTGAGTTCGTGGGGGCTCGTGGAGAACCAACCCCGCTTGGCTTGGGAAAAAAAAAGACTACTGACCAAAGAGTTCGCCGACGAAGGTACGGCCATAGAGGCCATGAGGGCCCTTTTAATCTGACACAGCTACGGGATGAAACCCCGGGAGAATTGGGGCCTGAGCGGGAAGTTATCGTCATTGGCATTCCCGAAGTGGTCAGGATAATGCGGTTATGCAGGCTCAACTGGCGGACCTGTATGTAGAGGCGCTGAGCGACGAGCGTGTTCGTCACGACGTACTGAAAAGAAGGACCGCTCAGACTGTCGGCAGCGATAGAGCTGGCCAGGGGAGAGCCAGGGGGTGTGGGATAAAGTGAAGAGGTGTGGGAAGAAGCAGATACCAAGTCAAGAGGCTGGAAGAAGGGGGGTAGGCGGAAGAACCCCGTGTGGAATCAGAGGGTTAAGGAAGAGGTGGATCGGGCAGAATTATGGGAGGAGGACCCCAATAGAAGGGCATGGTCGACCAGGCATGGCTTTTATAAGCCCACGCCGGGTCGATACGGGCTGGTCTGCTGGACCTCAGGGGTACGAGGACCACAGGGCGGCGGAATGTCCGACGAAGTGGGGGTTGCCCCAGACTTCGATCATGACAGGTGCATCAGGTGTGGTAAGAAAGGACACCTGGCCAAGTGGTGGGCTGAGGAAGGGTGCCCCCAATATTAACAAAGAAGGCCGAGCCCAAGAAAAGCCAGCAGGCCACCCCAGAATTAAGAGGGAGGGGTGGATTAAAAAAAGAAGAGAAATAAAAGCTTGGGCCAGTGAACGGGTGAACAGCTTGAATAGAGGACGGGTTCCCCTGAGGATAGACACAAGGCCAACCCAGAGAAAAAGGGAAAGAGCAAAATGTTGGACATGTGGTCGGACGGGCCACTTTGCTGCAAGCTGTCAAACAAGAAGGTGCTGGTTTTGCAGGAGGCCAGGACACCTGAAAAGAGACTGTATTCTTAGAAACGGCCATGGGAGACCAGGAGGGTCCGCCGGGGTCGCCCAGGCAGGGGCGCAGAACTCCACCTCATAAAAAAAACGAAGATGAATTATTACTGCTGGCGCCTATGGCTGGGTTGACCCAAGGGTGGGGACCCAGGAAGAAGAAAGTTTGGTGTTCTCTTCGCTAACGCAAGAGAGAGAACTATCCTGTAGAGCAGAGATAGGTGGTAGAGAGATGAGGGGCTTTGGTGGACACAGGAGCATCTGTGTCATTGATGAGAGAGGAAACATACAGGCGGGTGAAACGAAGAGAAGGTTACAGGGAAGCGGACATAGAGGTCACGCAAGCAGATGGAGCCCCCTGGAGATAAAAGGGATGGTGAGGCTCCTGGTAAGGATTGGGAAAGTGAAAAGCACCCAAAATTTTTACGTAACCCCGACCTGTGTACGGAGGCAATCTTGGGAGAAGATTGGCTCCGGAGCCAGAGCCCAGATAGAGTTTAATCCTACTGTGTTGGTGGTGAACGGCGAGAGAACGCCATTGGGATGCCCACCAGAGGAAGAGATAACCATAGTGGTGGAGGAAGATGTAAAGTTACCCCTAGGGACCGCAGTGTCAGGAAAGGGTAGGCTAATGTCAGAAAAAAAGGTACGGGAGAGGACCTCTGCAGTTGGTCCCTGTAGAAGGAAAGGGCCTAGTAGATAACGAGGTAACCCTATGCGAAACGGTAGTGGAGGCAGCCGAGTTGGTGCCCATTATGATGGTGAACCAGGCCAAAAAGACTATCAAGGTTAGGAGGGAGAAGATAGGGAGCGCTTCCCCTACGAACTCTGAATCAGGTGAGATTCGAGGAACGAAGGAAGCTAGTAGAGCAAACAAAAGGAATCTTAGATGAGGATATATTAGCACCGGATGAATTTAGAACCAGAGTGGGGGTCTGTTAAGGAACAATCGAGATGTGGTGGCCCAGTCAGACAAGGAACAGGTCAGACCCACACAGTCGAAATGAAAATCGACACCGGAGACCACCCCTGTGAAATTAAAACCCTACCGAACACCTATACATAAAAGACCCCTTGTAGAAGAGGCAGTAGGAAATGTTGAAGCTGGGATGATCGAAAGATCGATCTCTCCTTGGAGCTTCCCAATAGTAATAGTAGGTAAGAAAGATGGCGGCCACCGTTTTTCTGTGTAGATTTTAGAAAGCTGAATTCTATATCGAAGCCGTTGGCGGTGCCATTGCCATTGATAGACGACATTTTGGCATTATTAGGGAAGGCAAAGTACTTTTCACGTTGGACTTGAGGTCCGGGTATTGGCAGGTAGCCCTGGATGAGGCTGACAAGGAGAAGGCCGCATTCGCGTGTCACCTGGGACTGTTTCAGTTCAGAGGATGCCATTCGGTTTAGCTAATGCCCGGGAGTCTTCCAACAGCTAATGTCAATAGTGTTAGGAGGATACGAGAGCTTTGCCATGGCGTATTTGGACGATATCTTGATATTTTCGAGACAGTGGAACAACACTTTTTTCATTTAAGACAGGTGTTGGGAAGGTTGAGGAAACACGGATTAAAATTGAAATTGTCAAAGTGTCAGTTTCTGAGGGAAGAAACTAGGTATTTAGGCTTCGTCATAAACGGAGACGGTATTAAACCCGACATGGATAAGGTAAAGGTCATAAGGGAAATGCCAGAGCCTAAGACAGTGAGGCAGGTAAGAGGTTTTATAGGAGCTATAGGCTACTACCGGCGCTTCGTCGGCATTTTCAAGAATTGCCATACTGCTAAGTGGCCCTGACGAAGAAATACGCTAGGTTCAAGTGGACAGAGGACTGTCAACGAGCATTTGATTCGCTAAAGGAACAGTTGACAACCGTTCCACTGCTGACGTATCAGACCTCAGCAAGCCCATGATATTATACACGGATGCCAGTGAGCAGTGTGTAGGAGCAGTACTTACCCAGCCGTGTCCTGATAAGGAAGGACCAGTGCCAGGCATACCAGAGGAAGTACCGATATACTTCCTCTCCCATAAGCTCAGAGACACAACAGAGGTGGCCAGTAATAGAGAGGGAAGCATATGCTATCATGTATGCTCTCCAAAAACTGGACTACTATTTAAATGGTGCGGTCTTCACTATAAAGACAGACCACAAGCCTCTGCAGTACCTATTGCAGGCAGCAGAGGACAAATAATAAGAAAATTCAACAGTTAAGTTAAGTGGCTACCACTGTAAGATAGAGTACTTGGCAGGAAAAGAAAACACGTGCGCAGATTTACTCCTCAAGAATACCGAAACAACTGGAAGAAAGATCTGTAAAGGTAGAACAGGGAGTAGATGATAAAGCCTATAGAATAGGAGTAATTAACTCTAATAAGCTAAAAAGATCGCCCTATATTAGAATCGGACGAAGAAGGACGCCCAGATAATAACCGATCCCTACTGGACAGAAGGAATTGAAAAAGGAGCAAGCAGACAGTGAAATAGCTGCTCTGAGAAAAAAGGTGAAGTCAGGAGAGACCACCAAGTATGCCATAATAGAGGAAAGGCTGTATTATCTCTCAGGAAGGGATGAAGAAGTCAAACCAAGTTGTATGTGCCCAAAAGTTTAAGACCAGAGATATTGGTGCCACGAAAGGTTGGGTCACATGGGAATTGATAGGACATGTGATCTCATAGGAAGAAAGTACTATTGGCCCAAACTGTACGGGAGAAGTCACTAACTATGTTCGGAGTTGTGTAGTGTGCCAGTCGCAGAGCAGAAGGCAGGAAATGGCACCTTGAGGAAACAGACGTACCAAACTTCCCCTTCGAGAAAGTGAGTATGGATGTATCAGGACCATATGGGGAAACTGCACAAGGAAACAACTATATAGTGAGTTTTGTCGATTGGCTAACAAATTGGCCTGAAGCATTTGCAGTACCAGACAAGAAGGCCAGAACTGTGGCCGGGTTGATAATAAGTGAAATCTTCCCAGGTATGGTGCCCCTGTGCAATTGGTAACAGATAATGGCACGGAGAATGTGAACAGCATCATGAGAGTTTTTGACAGGTTTGAATGTAGAGTACATAAAAACATCCCCATATCACCCCCAGGGAAATGCTAAAGTGGAAAGGTTTCATAGAACCTTGGGAGATGTATTATTAAGTTGGTCAGAAAACACTGGAAATTGGGACTTGTATTTGACGCAGGCTCTGGCGGCCGTGAGGTTTACGATAAAACGAAACCTCCAGATTTTCTCCTTATTTTTTGTTGTTTGGCAGAGACGTGGTCCTGCCTGTAGATAACCTACTGAAGCCCCTGAAGAAGGTATGGGGAGAAGATCATCATCAACTATTGCTGGAACAGCAACATAAGATATTCGTACAGGCCAGAAGAAGAATAAAGAGGCCCAGAAAGAAATGAGAGGGTGAATGCTGAAAGAAAGGTGGTAGAATTGAAGGTTGGAGACCCCTGTCTACATGGGATCCACCAGAGGGAAGGAAAACTGGACCAGAGATGGGAACCGTACTACCGGATAGTAGAGCAGATGGGCCCAGTATCATATGTAATATGGGATCAAGTGGCAGGACAGGCGAGGAGGGTTCATGCCAATGATCTGAAGAAGGCTGAAATAACTAACCTAAATGAGCGAGCCGAGGCCTAAGAAGACAAGGAAAAGGAAGGTAACTCTGGTTGAACCGGAAGGAATGGAGACGGAGGAAGACTCCGAAGAAGATGAGAGATAGGGTCAACTTGACCAGATAAACGAAGCAGTCCGAGTGACAGAGTTGGAACCCTCAGCAGGGGATTAGCGATGTTCAGTCGTCGACTGAATCAGTGCAGAGAAGACCCCGTGAGACCGCCATCACATCCCCATGTCCGAAGAAAAGGAAGAAAAGACGAAGAGGTCCAATCAAGCAGTCGAAGGCTCTAAAAAGAGGCACCCTGAACAGGACGAAGGGCCCAGCGAGTGGGGGAGGAGGATCGATACCCCTTTCCCAGCTTAGGGAAAGGATAAGGAACAGGGAGAAGTTTAGACATAGAGTCGAGAGGTATTGAAGACATTCAAGGTGAAGACTCTAAACAGGAAGAAGAATCAGGGATGAAGAGGGACCAAAAACCTCCTGGACGGAGTTAAACACAGAAAAAAAGAAGGGTGGAGGTTGAGCAGGAATCACCTCGGAAGATGAGATCAGGGGGAGGGAGAAGAACCCCAAATCTCAGTAGAACAAAGGGCTGTGCAGAATAGAAGCATTTACGAAGTCGACAGATAACGACACTGGCTCATCCAAAATCCTATTGGCTGACTATGGTAGATATGGAGTGGAGGGAATGGAGTCATGGGCTGCACCTCACAAAAGGGACGGAAGAAGATCATTGGCATTGTTGATTGATCACCAGTGGTGTCATGAAGTACGACCTTTAGAGTGGGGCGCCACGCACACCTGACCAGACCATTCTGTCTGCTAGGGGGTTAGTTAGAGGAGGGAAGAGCCAGTTAAAGAGAAAAAGTTGTGAAATGATTGAGTGATGAGTCGAGCGAGACTAAGTGATTGTGAAGAATAACAACAAGAGAATTTGTTACCTTTCAGGAATGATAGCAAGGTACAAGGTGGAAGCAGACTACATAGCATTAAATTCGGGGAGAACGAAATTCATGTTGCTGTCAGCTGAAGAAGCTAGAAGGTGTAGAGATGATACCCTGGGGACTTGTACCTCGTTAAGCCCTATCTATAAAACTGGTAAACTGCAAACTGTGCATACTAGAATTGTTTGAAGGGAGAGGGGAAGGAATCAAAAGAATCTGCCAAGTAAAGGTATTAACAAACTCGGCATTACTAACAAGCTATCAGTGTTTCAGACAGGGGTGTGGGCAGTAGCCACACAGAAAACATATCAGCCTGTCTGGGGGTATGTGGGGGGAGTCCACAAGGACATTAGAATAAGGCCACCGTTATCCTGGTGTCGCTACCCATGGGATGTTCATGGTTAGTGTCCATCTCCTTGCCCCTATTACCAGATGGAAGAAAGGTATGAAGAAAAAGATTCACTCATAGAGATGATTGGTAGAGGCAGTCAATTGTACAGAATTATGGGGGGCCGATAGTAAAGAGATTTCTAATGACACCAAGAATAAGATGCCAGTATTAATGAAGCCATAGAAAAGATCGATATATGGATCACTTAAGGGGATGTTAAGTGCGTTGGGAGACGAAGGTGTAGCTTGGGAAGACGATGAGCAGATCGCGATAAGTTGGTCAATAGTGATGGGTACATTCCTAGTTATAGCCATCGGGGTGTAATAATATGGAAGATTAAGAGTAAGAAGATTAGCGAACGACAGTCTAGTGAGCATGCAACAACTCGAGAGGGAGATGCCGAAAGGTGTTTCCTCACTCAGACAGGACTGGCGAAGAAATTGCTGGAAGACCAATGGAGGAGGCTGGCGTGAGACCACCACGTGCAGGCGAAAAAACCTCCCACAGCAGAGAGGAAAACATTGACCAAGAAGAACAAACCCTAGTGAACACATCTGCACCTACAAACACACATTACCTTGCATGTAAAACAAAAAGAAAATGAAAAAGCATTTCATTGCATGTAGAACAGAAGAAAATGAAAAGAACATTTCATTGCATGTAGAACAGAAGAAAATGAAAAGAACATTTCATTGCATGTAGAACAGAAGAAAATGAAAAAAGAACATTACATTGCATGTAGAACAAAAGAAAATGAAAAAAACATTTCATTGCATGTAGAACAGAAGAAAATGAAAAGAACATTTCATTGCATGTAGAACAGAAGAAAATGAAAGGAACATTACATTGCCTGTAGAACAAAAAAAATGAAAAGAACATTTCATTGCATGTAGAACAAAAGAAAAATGAAAAGAACATTTCATTGCATGTAGAACAAAAGAAAATGGAAAAACATTACCCTTGCATGTTAGAAAGTAGAATAGAAGTGCATGAGACAAATGCATGGTGCATGTTAAATGATGTAATTGGGTCTAGGTGTCATTTTACGGGTAAATGACAAATCTGATGGGGAGGATTGTGGCACCTTGCATTATTAGAAATATTCATAGAAATATGATTTAATTTTTTTTCTTACTCGGTTACTAAACAGGTTGTTAATTTTTTTTTAAACGGAAAATAACTGAGTTGAAAATAATTCACTAAGAGGTACTAGACGATCCTAAGGAAGAAGAAGGAAAGAAAAGGAAAAAGGAAGGAAGGGAAGAAAAAAAAAGAAAGAAAGAAATGTATGATGCATGACCCAATTGAGGGGTGGAGATAGGAGTCAGAAAGAGATTTAGGTCAGCGTCTTGGCCGATTTTCGAAAAGTCATTTGGTAAGAATGTCGGTCAGAGCACCTCCAGCCTACTTTTTGCATGGAAAGACACTTATCAATTTGGATAAAGAGAAATTTTGGGAACAATGAAACAATTTTTAATCAGGGAAAAAAAGTGTCTTTGGGTTGAGGGGGAGTGACCGGTGGAACGATATACAGACCTGTTAAGATGTTCAAACTCAAATGTTGGCAGTGACATTTTATTCCGATATAACAAATGCAATGTCAATTGCCATCTTCTATCAGATCCGTTACATTTCACTTCTGTGCTAAAACCCTTGGAAAAGGTATGAATCCTCTACTTCTTATCCTGCTCTGGGTAAACCAGTCTAGGAAAAGGAAAAACTCTGAATTCAAAACTGGCCTCAGCTCAGTCAGGCTATAGGGATCCTTTCTCATTAGTTAACGTACTTAGAGAGCACTTCTCCTGCTTCTCCTATCTTTTTGAACCCTGTTCATCTTTTATCCTTTTCTCAGTCCCCTCTATACCAAGCCTTTTCTTTCATTCTCTCACCTTCATTCTCTATAATCCCCATGCTTGCTTGTGGCATTTTCGCCTTGCTTGGGGTGAAATGTTTAAAAAAAAAATTCTTTCTTAATTATTAGATGAATTGTTAGGAAAGGAAAAACACATACAAAATATTTAAAGGTCAATAACTTGTAGAAGGATATCTAGATAGTGTAGTGCCTATTTTTTTGTTATTTTTTTTCTTTTTTTAATTGGTATCACCCCATGCAAAGCAGTAAAGCCACTAAAAAACAAGGGGTTATAGGGTGTGGAAGAATTAGAAATAGAAACATTAATAATGAGTAGGAAGAGGAAAGAGTAATCAGGAGGACAGTAGATAGCGATTGTCATTGCATTTAAATTTTTGTAGATTAAAGTTGGCTGGAAAGCATGGAGCCAGAAGGGAGTCCCACAAGAGAGAAATGAGAGAAAAGAAACTGTTAGCATAGAAGTTATGGTTACATCTAGCCTACTCAACTGTAAATTGATGAGATCTTGCTGCCAGTCTAGTACTGCGCTTAAATTCAAAAAGTCTAGGTATCATAGCAAAGAGCTCATCCAAACAACATGAAAGTATTTATAGAAAAGACACAGAGAGGCAACCTTATTGCAATGGGAAAGTGATTGAAAGCAAGCAGCCAGATTAGGACTAATAATGTTGCTGATTCTTCTTTGTTATGCAAAGTGAAATCTGCAAACTAAATTCAAATTCCTGGCTAGTCTGTTGCATTCACACAAATGCCCATGGGAAAGGCGTGAAACCATATCTTATCCTGTTAGCTATGGGTTAAATAGCAGGGTGGCAACCAGTCTAAGAGAAGAAAAAATCTGAATTCCAAACTGGAGAAGGCAACAGTAAACCACTCCACTATCTTTCCCAAGAATGCATGAGAATTTACAAAAAAAGGAAAAGGAATCTGGAAAATCACAAATGCCTACATCCTGAAGGGCTGCAGTATTTAAGATTTAAAAAATTTCTAGGAAACAACTCATCACATCTTTTGTGTTATCTTTTTCTTTGTAATAAGAATTGAAAAGCAGAAAAAAATTTTTTAAAGTACATTTGTTTTTAAGGTAAGTTACATTTTTTTTAAAGTTGCTAATCAAACTGATGGATTTTTTTTTAAGTTGTGAATTCATGTATTTGTTCGTCTTTTTTAAATCATTTCAGAGAGAGCTTGCCAGACAAACTCATGAAATTATCAAATATTACTGTGGCTGCATGGAAGCTGATGGCTTCCCCGTTCTTCGTTGTGCTCTCTGTATTGGGGGAATGCCAGTCAAAGATCAAATTGAACTTATCAAAAGGTAACCATCTGAAATTTCTTATATATCTATATTAAAAATCACATCTGAATATGAATATACTTTTAATACACTGAATACACTTTTAATTGATGTCATCAGCTGGTTCTGATGTAGGTTGAGAGATAGTTTTGTTTTTCACTCTCTCTCTCTCTCTCTTTTTAATGAAGCTATTTTAGATCACAACCCATGATTGTTGAATGTTCCACATCTTGAATGTCTCAACAGTAACAATTGAATGTCATGTAACTTTAGACAGTCTGCTTGTTGATGTGAATTGTTGTAATGTCATTTATTCCATTAGTCATCATCTCCTGTTGTTATCATGCTTGAACAGTCTAAGTGCTGAAGCATACTACAATTGACAGAATCTACTTTTGTTGTATTTCCCCATACTTTGAAACTTTCCCCACCAAAATTGGGTTAAAATTTAATTGTGTATATCAAGTTAGTGAGACTGATACACTAAAAACACTAGATACACTAAGACAACTAGAATGAAACGTCCATCCATAATAATTGCATAATGATACAAAGCAAAAATAATAATAATGAAATAACCAAATTTCTGAGATAAAGCATGACCATTATTATACAATGATTTATTCGAATCCGTATTCTTCTCTTGGTTCTCATTGCCATAATGTTTCAGACAGTGTACCTTTCAGACTTCAGGGAGGTGGTAGCATCTGTTAGGGTCCAAGCTATGAGCAAATAGTTAATCTCTAAACTGGGGTTAAAACACTATGAAAGTATAAAAATAGATGTTTATAGTAAATTAACAGCAATACATTTTTGGAGAAAAAAAAATCAATGGCAATAAATTTAACTCTTGACAAAATCCCTCTTTACAAAAATGTCAATGAAACCTGATCTACAAACTGATTTCTTACAAAGAATACATATTCTATTTATACGAACATATCCTAAAAATCTTGTTAGCATTAAATAACCCATTGAGGTGTTGATATGCCATAAAACAAAATAAACCAAACCAAATAAACCAGTCTTCAGGTGACTGTTGTAACCTGCAAATTTCAAACAAAATCCTTTATTAAATTAACAAAACAAAGTAGATTGTTTTCACTCACAATTAACTTGGAAGAATTAAATGATACGAGATATCCTCAGCTTGCACAACAGAATCATAATTTGAACAGTATTTCTCTGATTGAACAAAATGTAAAGGGTTCAGTTTAAAATTCTTGCATATAAATTTAAATAAATTGATGTCTAATAATGTAATATCTTGACTGAAATCAGAAAATTACAGGTGATAACTTCATAAAAATCAACATTTATCTCTGAATATTTCTTGTTTAATTACTTTTTAGCTCCCTTTAAAACAAGAAGATAAGCAATCTGTATCTTCTACAGGTTGGTACAAAAATCTTGAGTTTAAAACTTTGTTATTTTTATCATCTTTGGATTAACAAGTTTCCTTCTTACACAAACAGGAGACACAGTGGTATTGTATCAGGAAGTTTCTTGGTGGAGTTGGTCAAAATGGTCATCAAATTAATTGTACAGGAAAACTGACAATTTCAAAAATGATATAAAAATAAAATAAAAGTATAAAAAATCACTATATTATTCAAACAGTTATAAATATTGAATTAATCCTCCCCTGGGTGACGTACTCTGTCTTAAGCTATGGTTGGTTGGTTAAATTTTTAAGGTGTTATCCTTCACAAGAATGTAGAACCAATAAATTATCTGTATCCAATATACACTGTTATCAAAATCTTGTTTTGGAGTGGGGGTTAATAAAGCAGATTAGTTTGCCATTCTAAATGTCCCCTACAAAACCCGTGGGTGCATTATTATGTGCTAGTATCCAGTATGTGTGGGCTTACAGCCACATCATGTTGAAACATCAGTTCGTGTATGATCAGCAAAGTTAAGCAAGGTCACTACCTAGATGAGTGACCACTAGGGAATACCAGGTGCTGTAAGCTTAGATGTGTGGGTGGTGTAATGTATAATGGCTCGGAATTGTTAATCAGAGAAACAAGTTCCAATTTCTGTTGGGTTTGTTACTTCTGCACAAATATCCTTTGAGAAAGATATGAATCCACTGCTTCTCCCCTAGCTATGAATTAATTAGTAAGACATTTATCACTAAACCATTATGTCAAAAACAAAAATTTTTACAATCTAAAAAAAAAAGAATTTCCTGGCTTTAAATAACCTGTGTTGATAAGCCATAAAAAATGAATCAATCAGTGTGAGAGAGAGCATCTGTTTGTACGGTATACAAATTCACTTTTGTTTTATTGTAAATGTTCCTTCTCCCAATATAAAGGGAAACCTATATGGAGTGAGTAGCCATGGTTAAATGCAAAAATAAGTAACAGAACTGACTAACAAACAGAATTGACAAAGTTTGCAATAAATAAGAAAAAGAAAAGAACAGGGCAAAAATAATATAAAGCAAGCAAATAATATATGCAAGGCAACACAACAGTAATATGGCAAAAATTTCACAAACTAAGAATTGGAGTTGACACATAAGAGCAAGATCAAACATAATATTCTGACTTCAAGACAAGACAGACTGGGACTGAGCCAGATAAAAACAAGAACTGGCCAATTTTATTAGCTATGAAAAAATCCTAGCATGCATTTGTGTGCTTCTGTCTATAAATTGGGGAGGAGCAAGTGTCTTGCAGTCATACCACAGAAGATTGGAATCAACAGCATATTTTAAGACAGTAAGTTATTTGTAGTTCTTTATTTTTTTGTTTTAAATTCCAAAATTACTTAATAATTTTTTTATTTTTTTTTAGTTGAAGCACTTCATGTTGTTTGTATCTTCTTTTGATAAAAACCAATTACGTTATCCCAAACAGGAGGCATGGTGGTACTGTGTCAACAATGCTTTGTTAAATGCCAGTTTCATATAACTCCAGTAATGTTTTCCAAATGTGTGAGACTGTAAAGTCAAAAGTAATCAGTTTTAAAAATGGATCTGCATTTATTAAAATCTATTTTTATTTATTTTTATAAAGATTCCTTTGTAAATGTGATCTTCTTTGTCTTTCTCTTGCAGAGGAGTCCACATCATGGTTGCTACACCTGGCCGTCTCATGGATATGTTAGACAAAAAAATGATCACATTGGATGTTTGCCGGTATCTGTGCATGGACGAAGCTGACAGAATGATCGATATGGGATTTGAGGAAGATGTGCGAACAATATTTTCTTATTTTAAGGTAGAGAATTTCTAAACTTTTCTGCTTTTCCCAAGATTTTTCTCCACAAAAAACATTGCTCTCTCTCTCTCTCTCTCTCTCTCTCCATTTTCTCTTTCTCTCAACAGTTTTCTTTCTTTCCTCACTTTGCCCTCTTTGTATTCATAAAGTCATTTGCTTTGCCAATTAAATTGACTGTTTATCTTTGAAATAAGTTGGAGCAGTGTTTACCAAAACTTTTTGAGCTGCCACCCTTCTTGGCTCACATCTTGGGTATGACGATAAACTACATCTGCATCCTGGGTAAGACAATAAACTACATCTGACAGGAGGTTTTGAGGAGTGTGGAACCATCTCTTAATTGCTGGTGTTCCAAGGTCCACCCTGACCCGGGGTGGTAGCACCTGTTAGGGTCCCAGCTATGAGCAAATAGTTAACCCTGAAACTGAGGTAAAAAGCATTATAAAAGTGTAAAAATAGGTTTTAATACCAGAAATACTTTGTAAAAAATTATTATCAGAAATAAGTTTTTAAAAAAAAAAAAAAAAAAAACTATTACGACCAATATATTTTTTAAAAAAATATTACCAGCAATACATTTTTGAAAAAAAAAAAAAAAATATTACCAGCAATACATGTTTTAAAATAATATTACCAGCTATATTTTTTTTGAGGAAAAAAATATTACCAGAAATAGATTTTTGACAAAACAAAATATTACCAGGGGGAAAAAAAAAAAGTCAGCATTAAATAACCCATTGAGGTTGATATGCCATAAAACACAACAAACCAAACCTTTTTGGCTCCTAGGCCGCATCCCTAGTACCCCTTTCCCACACCCATGTGAAATCACTTCTTTCTTGGTATTAGGTACATTACAGATTCAAAACAACAACTAATTTAACACTGTAAATATATACATGCATTTCACAAAAAAAGACAAATTAATCAAGTAGACTGATTTATTTATTACTTTTAATGTGATAGATTTACTTGATGCAGGGATATCAGTTTCTCGACATCAGGCTGGAAGATGGAGAAGTGTTCTTAGATTCAAGTTTTCAATAATTTTCTGATGAACATCCATGGCTATATCACAACACTGTAGACAGCAGTTGTCAGATCTGGTTGGTGTGTGGTGCATTCTGTTCACATAGCATCAACAAGGTATGAACAAACATTTATTTTAAGTTTGGACAATAAAATAAAACCACATGTTGCACTTATATTAATTTGATTCTTTGTAAAGCATCTATGTTCCTTAAGTATAAGTCATTTTTTTATTTTTATCATCATTACTCCAAGCAAATTGTGGCACCTTGCATTATTAGAAATATTCATAGAAATATGATTTAATTTTTTCTTACTCGGTTACTAAACAGGTTGTTAATTTTTTTTTTTTTTTAAACGGAAAATAACTGAGTTGAAAATAATTCACTAAGAGTGTACTAGACGATCCTAAGGAAAGAAGAAGGAAAGAAAGGAAAAGGAAGGAAGGAAAAAAAGAAAGAAAGAGAAATGTATGACGATGACCCAATTGAGGGTGGAGATAGGAGTCAGAAAGAGATTTAGGTCAGCGCCTTGGCCGATTTTGAAAGTCATTTTGGTAAGAATATCGGTCAGAGCACCTAGCCTACTTTTTGCATGGAAAGACACCTTATCAATTTGGATAAAGAGAAATTTTGGGAACAATGAAACAATTTTTAATCAGAGAAAAAGTGTCTTTGGGTTGAGGGGAGTGACCGTGGAACGATATACAGACCTGTTAAGAATTGGACACCCACGTTAATAAAGTAGAGACATTTCAATGTAGATAATTAAGATTTTCGACTATCAGGTAAAACAAAGAGGTAAAAAAGAGGGACAATTGCTTTTGGCTCAGAGGGCGCCAAGAAGGCGGAAAAGATCCTTTCTAAAGTCAAGACTAATTAGCAGCGGGCTGTTTGACAAAAGTCCAGGTGAGAGAAAGCCAAAGATTGTCATTTTGCGTACGTGCAAAAAGGGGCAAAATTGGATTTTGTTTTTTTTAAACAAGAACGATGTAACCACGCCCGCAAACAGAGGGGAGAGGATGTTCGATCAATAACAATTGGTCGAATACGATCACGTGACCTGCGGAAGAAAAGGGAAAGAAATGTTTGATCAATAACAATTGGTGAATACGATCACGTGACCTGCAGAAGAAAAGGGGAAAGAAATGCTCGATCAGGAACGATTGGTTGAAAAGCGGTCACCTGACATACGAGAGACTAAGAGAGATGGATATGCGCCGCCCCCACCAAAGGTACTGCGAGGAAGTAGGGGAAAACAATAGCGATAATGAGAAGACAGAATTAATGCAGTTTTGGAATTATCGAGAAAACCCTGACGCCGACAGACCCACCCCAGTTTGTTGCGCAAGGCCAATATAAGCAGGACCCCAGTCGACAGAAATCAGTTGAGTTGGAGTTGCAGTTGAGAGTTGGACCGCTGGTGGGGATAGAGCCTGAACGCGCCATCAGGCCCGATTCACTCGCCCTTTGCGGGCAGAAGAATCCTCAGACAAGAAATCCTTCCAGCCCAAGTCGAAGACAGGAGAACTTCCAGCCCAAGTAGACGAAGAAGAAGATTGCCTGAAAGCCTGAGAAGAATTGGAGATGCAGACAAAGCCCGAAAGTCGATGAGAAGTTAAAGTTCAGCCCGGACGGCAGTGAGAAGAGACCACCTCAGACGACAGAGAGTTGTGGCTAAGTTGAAACAAGAAATCTTCCACCAAGTTGAAACAGGAAAACTACCAGCCCAAGCAGACGAAGAAGAAGAAATACAACTCAAGTCGGAGAGAAGAATCAACTGCGAACGATCGATAGAAATTAGCCCCAGTGTCGAACTGAACCACACTCCGACATACATACATGATTCTAGAAAGTAGGTAGTTGACATTTTTCTATTGTGTGATAGAAGCTTGGTGCCATAGTCCACAGAGCGGTCGGGAAATGAGAACAATTTTGTTTTTATGTAACGGACTTTAAGATATAAAAGGTTGTTACCTTTTTTATCAGCAATTTTGTTTGGTGTCGGAGTTTTTATTTTATTTGTGTTTTGCCACCCCGCCGGACTCAACTTGTATCGGCCCCGATCCCTGCTGTCCCGTCTGTCTAAGATCTAAACACAGCGTGGGTAGACAGACCGAGATCGGTATAGTTGCTTTAGTGACCAGGTATTGAAGTAGTCGGAAAGGCGAGGCTGGTGATCATCTGACCAAAGGGTTGAGCGGCACGCTTGGACCCAGGAGGAGCGACCAGGAGGAGCGACGTCACCGTTAAGCGCCCGTAACCAAAGGATCCGACACTGGGCCAGGTGTGTAACCGTCACAAAAGTGATGAAGACACTAATACACAAAGAGGTTACTGAGTGTAAGAGAATATAAGAAAAAGAAAAGATTAAGAATGTACCAGGGTTGGGAGTGCATTAGAAAAGAAGATCTACTTCCAGGGCCTACTCACTCCTTGAAGGAACCCTTTCATGATTGACCATGTCTACACAGGTGTAGCCATACTCATCACACTTAGCTAATTGCAGGTTAGTGAGGCTGTTTAACCCATAGTTGTAAGTTTTGAATTTACAGTTGTCTTTCTCCTAGACTGGTTGCTATTCAAGTCTATAGGAAGCAGTCTGTCCTGCTATTTACCCTTAGCTGAGAAGAGAAGGGTATTTACATGTAAGTGAAGATAACTTGACTGGAATTTGAACTCTGCTCTCCGATACCTCAGTTCAAGCCACTATTCATTATTCCATTGTACCTTCATTTTTCATTATTAAGTGGAGAGAACAATAAAAGAAAAAGAATTAAAAAGATAGAAGATAACAATTGACATTGCAACTAAGATCAAGATTGACTGGAAAGCAAGAGGCTGGAAGAGAGTTCCATGAACAAGAAATGCAAGATTTTGTTATACAAATTTTGTTAAAAAAAAATAAAATTGTTTCTAATGCTACCCTACTACAACTTTTTTTTTTTTTACTTCCTCACTGCCCCCCCCAAACCAGGGAATCCCAGAATTAGAATAACAGAAATCTTAAACTGTAAATAACTCTGTGGTATAATATTGAATAACCTGAAGCAAAAAAACAGATAAACGTATCTAAAGTTTTGATTGTTAGCAAATGCATAGACAATTCCCTAATGTGGGTGCATGACTAAATGGTTAGAATGAGAGTGTTCTAAAAATAAAACTCTGCTTTAAGTCTCACCAAAAGGTCAGTTTGTTGGAGAAGTAATTTTTTGATCATATCAAAAGTTCTATGAAAGTTTTTCTGTCACTCAACTCTCTTCAGGAGACCCCACCACATTTTCTTTTATGGGACTAACAAGATATCTCTTGATAAATTTCTTTGTTCCTGAGTCCTCTTTTTGTGATAGTGCCCTAGGGTAATTGAATAAGATACCTTACAGGAAACCTTATTCTGCGATTTTTTTTTTTTTTTTTTTTTTTTACTCTGGTAGTAAATCTCCAAGACAATTCGTTGATAATGATGAAGGTAGTGAAAGCTAGGACAGTTGTAGTTAAAAACTGTGCAAACTTTACAGATAATGAGCTTTTAATGTTTTTTTTTTTTTTTTTTTTTTTCTCTCCAATATCATTCAAATAGAAACTATTGAGGATATTTGCCTGTATAAAGTTTATGTAAGGCAGTTCAGCTAAGAAAAATTTACCTCAAGCTTGGCAGTTGTCGTAGCTGGTCTCATGCCTGGTTTAAGAAATGTTTGGGCAATCAGTCCTGTAATGATAAAATCTATAATAATACTCCAGGATATAATCCCAATTATGGTTAATAAGAGGGTTAGTGCTAAGCCACCTGCACTCAAACTAACTGGGCGACAGCACTTGAAGAGAAAGAAATACAATCTGTACTATTTAAATATATTTAATATCTAAATAAAAAATGTTTGCAAACAATGTGTGTCTAAGAGAAAAGGTATCCAGGTATCTTGTCAGTAGCCCTTTTTGAAGAAGAAGTCCCCTTTAAGTCCTTGTCTAGCATCTTTCCCAGTGATGCTGATAGGTTTTTAATGTAGTGAGTCCCCGGATCCAACAGGTAGTAATTTGAGTGGGTTCCAACTAAAGTGTCTTCATAAATTGTGTTAAACTGCAGGGCTACAGACTAAGATTATTTTTTTTTTTTTACCACCATCCCAAAAAACAATTTTAATCATACCAAATCACTGAAATTGACAGAACAATTTTGTTTTTGTTTTTAAATGAAATTAATAAATTCAGTATGAAAATAGTATTTACACTTAATCATAATTCAATTAAGAAACTATTTTTTTGAAAATTAAGACAAAGTTTTTTTTTTGTTTTTTAAATTGACAGAACAAAAATGTTTTAAAATGAAATACAAAAATAAATAAAAAAAAAAACAAAAAAAAAAAACAAATTAAGAAAGTGTCTGGTAAGGTGGCATTGATGTCTGTGTTGCCACCCCCAGACCCCACTGACTAATAAAAGAAGGAATGAATAAGTGAAAGAAAGAAAGAAAGAACTAGTAATAAGTATTTGAAAGAATAACATCAAATAATTAATACTGTGTTTATTAAAATTACAAAAAATATTGGCTTCCCTACATTCTGTAGCAACCCATATAGGAACATTTCTTTTGTCTGAAGACATTTTTGGTGAACCCTGTTATATTGTTTGAACAGTCAACTAAGTTAAATACAAATGTCTCCACTTGTTAGTTAAAACATTTTGCACTCATAGTTTTACAAAGCATGTTAACAACAAAAATACAAAATTTAAAATAACTAAAATTTATTAAAAGTATTTTATTTGTTTTTTTTAATATTTCTTTTTCTTTCATATATTAATATTTTTTTTAATCTTTTTACCTGTCTTTTACAATTATAAAAAAAAGGCCCAAAGACAAACCCTTCTGTTTTCTGCAACAATGCCCAAGAAAATCCAGAACTTTGCCCGAAGTGCCTTGGTAAAGCCAGTTACAGTGAATGTTGGTCGAGCGGGGGCTGCAAATTTAGATGTTGTCCAGGAAGTGGAATATGTCAAACAAGAAGCAAAGGTTGTTTACCTGCTTGAGTGTCTTCAAAAGACAAGCCCACCAGTAAGTATTATCTCTTGAACGATTCTTGCATAGAACAGTCTTGAACTTTTCAGCCTTTTAAAAATTTGGCTTGGTGTTCTCTTTTCTTTTTTTTTTTTTTTTTTTTTTTTTTTTAAAAGAAGTATAGTAGAAAGATTTTTCTTTTTAAATTTTTGAATTAATATTGCCGAAAAATATAGAAAAATAAAGATCAAAATAATGGGTTTTGGTTGTTTTTTAAGTGAATTTTAAGGACAATATTTAGATATTTCTAAATATATTTATTCAACACCATGAACCATTTGTTTTTCAACTACCATTCACTATCTTTAAGGCAGCTTCATGATTCCATCCTCTTAGAACTTGGCATCTTTCTGAGTGATAAACCAGTCTAAATGGTTTTCACCAGAGAATTGAAGTTCTTCCTTTTAAGAGAATTTTACAGGACTCCAAATAAATGGTAACTCAAAAGATCTAGTAGGGCATTGTTATTATACATTTTTGATAATGGCTTTTTATCATCAAGTTGTTTTTTCACATTCTGTAATTGTTAAATAAACAGAATAAATTGAAAATAAAGAATTAACCTCTGATAGGATTGAACTTGCATCCCAAATCATTGGGAGTCTGCATGATAGGGACATTGTCACAGAAATTCATATACAAATATGATTCAAATTTTAAAATGTAGCTAAACTCTTCCTTACTTGATGTAATCCATGACATTATTTACTTGCATCTGGTTTTTGTTGTTGTTGTTGTAGTAGTAGATAAAAAGCAACAAAACAAAGAGATGAAAAAAGTCAATAATCTATTATTGTAAAACACATTGTGTTTTTATATATTCATCAGTTAGGTTAAACTATTCTGTCTTTCTTAGTAACACAATGTTTATTGATAATAGGAGGCATTACTCAATATCATTAAGCAAACATATCATTAGTAAGTAGGGAAAATCAGGCTGCCAATATTTCACTTTTTATTTCTTCTGTTTCATGTTATCTTTCTTAGGATATTAAAAAAGCAGAATTTGTTCTTAAAGCAATAATTAATTGCATATCTTTAATTATGCAAAAAATATAAGCAATACAATTGCAACATTAATTCAATATTGTCATTCTTTTATGGTATAAGTAAACATGTTAATAAATATTAATTAGGATAAACTTATTAAACCCCTCAACATTTGAGCTGTTAACTCACTCTCTGCATAAACATGAACAATTGTTGTGCCGGTTGAAAATTGTTGTTTTTTTTTTATAGCTTATTAACTTTTTGCATGTCATTTAAAGCCAGAAAACATTTTGGGATTGTAAAAAGCTTTTGGAGTTAATAATGATTTACTAATACTACTGTTTAACCCATAGCTTAGAGGGAAGAGGTGGATTCATACCTTTCCCAAGGATATTTGCACATAATTGAATATAACAAACCTGACTGGAATTGGAACTTGGCTCTCCAATTTCCAACTGCCAAGCTGTTATCCTTTACACCACCTGCACATCCGAGCTTACAGCACTTGGTATTCCCATGCGGTCACCCATTTAGGTACTAACTAGGCTTGACATTGCTTAACTTTGGTGAATGGACAAGAACTGGTATTTTAGTGTGATAAGGCAGTAAGCAGTTGAAAATTGAGATTTTACAGCAATAGATCATCTTGATATTGACCTCCAATTTCAGTTTAGGCAATTTCAATTAGAAATAGCATTTTTTTTTAATTCCTGTCAGTTAGCCAGAATCATTCTAAATGTTTTTATAAATAGCAACTATGAAATGTCTTTGGCAGTAGAAGCACAAATCTATTTTAAGAGAAGTAACATGGGCAATAAATCTGCCAGAAAAGTTAATCTGTGTCAAAAGACTGTGTGCATGTAAACATCTACAAGGTTTTTATTTTTATATTATGTTGGTTTTACTCCACATATAAATGAATGCAAAATACTTTCCTCTCTCCTTTTATAGGCAGAAGTACACAAATGCAGAAGTACACAAATGCAGACTGGGATTTTTTCCTAACCTAAAATAAGCCATTTCTTATTTTCATCTGACTCAGTTCCGCTCTGTCTTGTCTTGAAGTCAGAATGTTATGTTTGTCTGTCTGAACTTACTTTTGTGTTAACACCAATTCTTAGTTTGCAAACTTTTAGCCATATTACTGTTGCTTTGACTTTCATATATTGTTTGCTTGCTTGTAATTATTTTTTTGCCTTGTTCTTTTCTTGTTATTGCTTATTACAAACTTTGTCAATTCTGTTTGTTGGAGAGTTCTGTTAATTATTTTGCATTTTACAATGGCTACTCACTCCACAATTTGTTTTTAAAGGTTTTGGTGTTTGCGGAGAAGAAGCAAGATGTGGATGCCATTCACGAATATCTTCTCTTGAAAGGTGTAGAAGCAGTTGCAATCCATGGAGGCAAAGGTAGGATGCAATGGCTTATATAAAATCCAGAAAATAAATACATCTACCAAGGGGGGTGGGGGGTTTCTTTCTGAATTTCTGTGATAAGGAGTTATCATTACTTACAATTGGATGAATGTCTCCATCTTTACTGTTATTATCACAAAGTTTCAACCATTGCTCAGTCTATTTAAGGTGTCTCTCAATCTAGGTAATCTTCAGAGAATTTTGTCTTGGTTCATTTTCCTTTTAGTACTGCTCAATCATTGCTAGTCCTGTTACTACCGAACTTGAGTCCATCTGTGCAACCCGGCCTACTCAAAAAGCCCTTCCATAATCAGATTTTCATTTTTGGATCAAACTTTTCAGAACCCCATCCAATAATGTAGATGTGGACGAGATGAAAGAGAACATGGTGAAAGATGACTGTCAGATTGTTTTGAAAAGCGGGAAAAACTGCTAAGCTACATGCATGCACTTCCGATAGGAGTACTTTTAAGGTAGTTTTTTTTGTTTAAAAAATGGCTGGCTCAATTGTGGATATTACTTTAATGTTGTAACCTAAGAAAGGTTACTGAATAGAATAATGACACGAAGGTTGGTAATGAACGATAATACTTAGGACAAGAACAACACATAAAATTCGCCAGTTGCACATAGAAGAAGTAGTCAACTGCTAGAAATGAGTCAAGTGAATTCCATAATGAATCTCCAGCTGCAGACCAATGTACAGTATTTACTACTATATTTATGTGAATGGGGACATCAGCCTTGAGTATGACGATAAACTACACCTGGCAGCAAGGCCTCTGATCTGAAGATTAGGGTTTTGAGGAGCATGGAACCATCTCTTAACTGCTGTTGTTCCCAGGTCCACCTGAATGAGGGTGGTAGCACCTGTTAGGGTCCCAGCTATGGGCAAATAGTGAACCCCCAAACAAAACACTATGAAAATATAAAAATACTGGCAATACATTTTCATATAAAAAGAACTAGCAACAATGCGTATTTATAGTAGAATTAGCAACAATATATTTTATCTGTAGTTGAAGGCATACAATTACATTCAAAATATATTTAGTTGAAGGCATAAAATTGGGTTAAAAATATTTAGATTTCAGCATTAAATCAAAATAAATAACCCATAGAGGTTGATATGCTGCTAAATAAAATCAACCAAATAAAAATATAAAATTTTAATTGGTGCTCAAACAAAATCTTAAGCCATAATTATTATTTTCTAGAACCTTTTTATTTATTTTTGCTTTTGTAATTTCAGACCAAGAGGAAAGAACGCGTTCTGTGGAACAATTCCGAAATAGCCAAAAAGATGTTCTGGTTGCAACTGATGTTGCTTCAAAAGGTTTAGATTTTCCTGATATTCAGCATGTTATCAATTACGACATGCCAGAAGATATAGAGAATTATGGTGAGTTATCGAATGATTTTATTGTCAATGAAAGAACAAAATATGCCTGTCTTTTTTATAATTAGTTAATCTCATTTATCATGGATTTGTGAATGAAAAGAGAATTAAGCATTGAAGTTGTTTTTCTTAATAAGAAGCCAAATTTGGAGCAAGGCCATATTTTTGAAGCACTGAACAAGAATTGAATTCTTCATTCATAACTGATTGTTCCCTCATAATAAAAAAGAATTTAGTGTTTCATAATTTCCCTCCCTACCATTTTTGCATTTTAAGCATTTATTCAGCTTAACAAGGCCAAGAAGGTTGAAAACTCATTGAAAATCAAACTGACTACATTGCTAATAGTTTGCAAGAGTATTTTGTAGATTAAGCGTCCATAGAGTATTGCTGTTATATCTGATCCAGAGCTACCCAATCCTCGTTTTTCAGCCTAGATAAAATCCTTCTGCCATACTTCATCTTTACAAGATCCAGATCAAACCAAAAATGGAGTATTGCTGCCATATCTGGGCTAGAGCTGCCCATTCCTCACTTTCCCACCTTGATAAATAGTGTTCTGTGGCAGAGACATTGCTTTATCCAATGGTGATATTGTGTTCCTAGAATCTTAGTTGTAGTTTCCAAGCAACTGTTTTGTCAATGAGGCTCTTTTCCTTGAACATCTTATTGTGACTCAAATTAACTTTAAGCCTCAAGTGAAACTCGTATATATGATTCCTCGCCATAAAAAATTAACAAATGATTAGTCCCTTTTACCGCTCCAAAAAGTACCTGACTTCTACTCGGTTCTATTTTTACAAGAGATCAGACCGAAAATGGAGCATTGCTGCCATATCTGGGTTGGAGCTGACCAATTCCACCCTTGACATTTATTCGGTTTTGTGGGTTTCCCAGTTGGTTGGTTTCTTGGAATGAATATAGCAGAATCCAGATCAGATCAAAATGGGAGCATTGCTGCCATATTTGAGCTGGAGCTGCCCGATCCTTACTTTCCAGTCTTGATAAGAGTTCAAAAACATCTATGTAGCCTTGTGGGTGATAAAGTATTTTACACCTTAAAATCCCTTTTGTATAGGAAAAAAAAAAACATTGTAAACCTATCACTACTCTATTTCCATGGAAAATGCCCTGATGAACTACATTCTTTAATTCTACCAGTTCAGACCTTTATAGTTAAGGCCTGCCATGTCACACACACACACTGGGAGGAACCATTCTTATTCCCTTTTCTCGTCCACTGATAACAAGGATGTTCTACTCAATTTCCCCCCCCCCAAGAACTGCTATTTTGTAGAACAAATGCCCAAGAGAATGTGTCCCTAATCACTACAATCTACAAGTTTAAGGATTACCATTATATATCCTACATATCCTTATAATCTCCACTTCTTACATCATCCTCTTATATCCAAACAACCTAATTCAGTAAATCTCTACCTTGAGTAGCTCTTGAGTCTTGTATGGAATGAACATTGGTAACAAAAAAACATTAAAAGTATAGTGGCTTTTTATTTTGCAAATACTTTGATGCAATGTATTCAATAGCATGTCATAACAGAAAGACACAGCAATATTACACATAGCTAACTGAGGGCAGAGTACATGATCTGGTCATGTGATTTATCAACAGGTATAGGTGGCTTCAACCATAAAAAAATAAAAATGAACCGGATAGTTGCCATGGCTAGCAAGAGGAAATAAATCCATTTGAGAGAGATTGGTAAAACACACTCTCCTCTCTCAGTGTGGTCAGATAAAAAGTGGGTTCATTGTTAGACTGAAGAAGAAACTTTGTCTTTTGTTTAAACTCTCATTCTCTTTCCAACAAAGATTTGGATAGACTAAGAACTTTTAACTCTGATAGAACCCAGAGTTGTGTATTTTGAGACTCTCCCACTAAAATTGAACTTTCTAACCACAACAATAATTATATGACATTGGATGCTTTATCTTGCTCTGAAATAAACTCACCCACATTTGTGTCACAAAATAAAATGCAATCTGAACCATTTTCCTAAATTCATGATAAATCCATTGCAGTTAATTACGTCATAAATACATCGTACGGCGATTTCATTAGCTTCACAGCATTAAATTATTCCATCATGTTGAGACTAATAATATTCTCATATACATCTCTTTTAATGATAAGCCACAAGATTTCTTTTGGATTGATATCTGCAGAGGCTGTGGTCAAATCTATTAATTTGGTGCTGTTGACATTTATTTTTTGGTAAGATGGGCAATAGTCAGTTTTGCAGAATATGAAGCAGCATTCTCTTGCATGTATATATTCTTTAGCTTAAATCCTCTAGATTTTAACCTGTACAACTGAAAAAAATATTTTGTCCCAAGAACTTGTAATTCTCTGCATTAGTCAAAAACATTACTTCACCTTCATCCATTAAGTAGTGTTGGTTGACTGTTTCTATAGATCTATCCAATGTAGTTCTATATTCATCATTAAAAATTACTGTTCAGAATACAAGTTTCATGTAATTCAACTTAAATGTTTTTGTAAAATAAGGATTTTCTTATGGTTGTTTCACATATTTTAATAATTTAGTAAATGTTTATAAATTTCTAAGTAAAAAAAATTGTTTTCATATTTATTTCTTTATAAATTGGTAAATTATAAATACTGCACTACATTAGTTTTTAGAATGTTGTAAATAAACAATCTAATAAATAGTGTTCAATATTTTTGTTGTAAATTCTCAACAAAAATTGTTTAAATTCACTTTCATCATATTTAGGTTTTATTCAAATTCTAATCATTGCTTTTTAAAACAATAAACATTGTCGAAAAGTGAAGGTGGTTAAAATAATAGTGGTGTCAAGGGAAAAACTGTCCTTTTGACATTCTTATTGCGAGCACCTTTATCCATGTTTGCCAATGTTTCTCTTTACAAGGTTTACTTAAAGGTGGTATTTTGGCTAAAGACCTGAAAGCAATGTCCTTTAATATGTTGCATCTTTGCTATTTACATTAGAAACACTTGCTTCTTGATTTAGTTTCTTCTTGATCAATCCATTTTTTCTTTTTTTAATTTTTCTCAATTCTCTCTCTGTAATATTAAGACAAGAACAAGAAAATGGCTTTGACAAGGTTTTCAATTTCCTCTATTTTTTTTTTTATTTTACAATTTCCATACCTTCACTTTTGAGGTTATATCTTTCTTATAACCAATTCCAATTTATAATTGCTACATGATTTTATATTTATGCTCAATATGATGAGCATTTTAGTTACATAATAAAATTTCATATCGCTAAATAAGTATTTGCAAATATTTCTAAAATGTAACCTGAAATTCATGTGGTATATTTATCACATAGATTGTTTTTTTTTTGTGTGTGTGTGTGAAAACATTGACTTGTATAAAAAATAAATATTTGTAAATGTACACAAGTTTACACACATTTGTACTTGTCAGCTGATATGTCACCCAAGTGTTCATATCAGTTTTAAAAATGTCTCATCAAATTCTCATCCTTGCTAACAAAACAGCACACTATGCAGGAAGATTTTTTTTGTTCTCGGGCTGCTTTATTAATGTACCTAGAATGCAGACAAATGTTATGTTTGAGAAAGAATGAAGTGGTCCCTCTTGTCATCACCACGGGGTCCATAAATAAATGCAACCAAATCAACTTAATGATCATGTCTTAATACCATTATCTGTGGCTGCAATTTTCAATGAAAATATCTGATGAATTTAGATACACTTTCCTAAAATTAAATTAAAAATATTGAGAAATATGTGATTGAAGAGAAAGGGAGCTAACTGTTACTTTTGGATAATATAATTTTTTTTTTCCCCCCTCTCTATTATGGAATCTTATCAGTGGTAGGAAATATTGACAGAATTTAAAACATTCAGTTGGTTTAAGGATATATTTATTACTTCATCATGCTTTAAATATCTCATTTCAGTTCATCGTATTGGCCGTACAGGCAGACGTGGAAAAACTGGAATTGCTACAACATTTATTAATAAAACAGTTGGTAAGTCATCAATAATTTTTTTTTTTTTTTTAATTCATTTGTAAATATGGGAACCATACCTGAGATTTTCATGTACATTTTGATCAAGATTATATATATATATATATATATATATATATATATATATATATATATATATAATTAAAATAGTTTCCAGGTATGCTATATTTAAGGGTAAAAATTCTCAATATCAGAGATAGAGTGCATGTAAATATAAAAGTGGACACCATTCACCCCAACAGTCTGTTTCATGCTTAAATGCAATCTTCAGGCAATGTGTTGTGTCTTGGCTCTACTAATTATATATCTTGATCAGTGGTACAATAGTAAGATCTATTGTATTATCCTGATGGTTATTGGGTGGGCCCTAAGGATTCTTTTAGATTATTCTAGAAGCTATTAAATAGAAATAAATTTGTGAATCCAAATGAGGTTATTGGTTAACTTTTTTTTACTCATTATTTATTATTGAATACTTTAACCTTCATCCAGTTTTTTCTACTTTAGCAGTCATTTTATAGCTTTGCAGGGATCTTCTTTGCTTGAATATTGTTTCCCCATTCTCATATACATCTCTTTTAATGATAAGCCACAAGATTTCTTTTGGATTAATATCTGCAGAGGCTGTGGTCAAATCTATTAATTTGGTGCTGTTGACATTTATTTTGGTAAGATGGGCAATAGTCAGCTTTGCAGAATATGAAGCAGCATTCTCTTGCATGTATTATTTATTTGTTATTACATTTACTTGTTCATTTGTAGTTTAATTTTAGATTTTTTTTTTTTTATTATTTGGGGGAGGAGCTTGGTTATCTTAATTTGTTTACTTTAAAGTATTGGTTTTGTCTAAAGTAGGTTACAAATCTGAGTATGCATATATTTGCATATTTCGTGGTGGTATTTTACAAGTTTTTGATTTTTAAGTAACAGTAAAAGTGCAGACACAAAAACAAATTTTACTGTGTTATTTATATGGCCTGAAGATTGTGTTGCAACATGAAACAGATTGTTGCCACTTGATGTTGACCTCAGTTTCCACTTTATTTATTTTATATATAAATCCAGAAACAGCCTGTTTCACTGTATCACAGTTCATCAGTGTGGCTAGACATCTGATTGCTTCAAGCTGGGATTGAAACTTGACTGATTTGAAATCAGTTAGAGACTCTTACCCCTAGGCTATCGGTGCACAGCAGAGAAATGGAATTTTTTTTTAATGTATTGTATACTTGCTATATAAACGCCATACCCCTCAATTCTTTATATATATTTTAAAAGCAGAGATATCAATTTAAAATGGGAATAAATACTGCATTTGAAACAACCATGAATTTGATTACTATCAAGAAATGTTTGCTTCTAAAATCCATGCTACTTTCTTTACAACACAAATAATGCAGGATTTACGGTCAACATTAAGAAAATGGAGTTTATTTGCATTAATAGCAGCTACACCATCTACAAACCGAATTCTTTTCATGTTTGTCCCTTTCACACTAATGCACTTTGGAAAGGCATAAAGCCATTTCTCTTTGACAAGGGTAACAATCATGATCTACCACAATAGTTGACAGGTGAGGTTTTTGCTACCATAACGATATTGGTATGATTTATTGTTACTTCTTTTTAACCACAGTTCCCATGAAATATACTGCGCTCTTGCATAGAGGTGGAATGAAAGGAATAACAGAGATAAATACAGTAGACTTGTAATGGCCCATTGACAAATCTGTTTTCTTTTACACAAAACAAAATTTCCCAGATTTGTTTTTTCTTTAATCATCTGCCAGTGAAATAATTTATAATTTTTGTAAACAGAATCAATAAACTAAGGATAAATTAAATATGGCAAAGAAAAATTATTTGCAACAGCATTAAATTCAATTTAAAAAAAGAGTAATATTAGTCATAAGTTACTTGACCTTCTACAATGCCATCAACCAAAAAATTTCTATCCACAAGAATTTTATCAACTGAGACAATGTTTTTGAACTGAAATTGTCACTGCATGATGCTTTTTATTGTTAGGCTATGAATGTGCATATATAAGACTAAATCAGTTTTCTACTAATTTTTTTTTCTTCCTCTTCCTGACTTTCTCATCTTGATTAATGATTTTGTTTTCAGACAAATCTATTTTACTGGATTTGAAACACTTGCTGTTAGAGGCAAAACAAAAAGTCCCACCTTTCCTGGCAACGCTACAATCAGAGAGTGAGAAGTACCTGGACATTGGAGGTATTTTTTTTTTTTTTTCTTTTTCACATATACACACGTCATTTGCAATTGAATCTTTTCATATCATGTGTAAATCTGTAATAAGATTTTAAATGAAAATCCACTTTTAATACCATGGGATGCTTTTCAGAAAAAAAAACCCTGGTATAAACGTAGGATGGTTCTCTCCCACCCAACCAATCTTAATTTTTTTTTTTTTTTGTCTAAGGTTAACCATCTATCTTTCCTACATATCCTCATAATTTGCACTTGTTACCGCCATTTATACAACAATCTTACTCAGTAACCTACTTTGAACAGCCCTTGTATCAGGTGAACATTATTAAAAAAAACAAAAAGTATGTAGTTTGTTGCTCATGAGATGCCCTTACACTAAATATAATTCATAAGCAAAATTACACTGGTGTCTTGAGCCATTAATAAGCACAAGTAATAAGATAAATGATTAAAATGATGTAAAAACAACAATGAAGATTTAAGATAAATCTGATTAGTTAGTTCCCCACCTTTCCTTTCCTTTAACCAAAGGAAAAAAAAAAAATCACTACATTTCAAGTATTACTAATCATTTAAATCAATGATTTTCCTCTCTTATTTCAAGGTGAAATTGGTTGCTCTTATTGTGGAGGCCTTGGTCATCGTATTGCTGACTGCCCCAAATTGGAAGCTCTCCAAACAAAACAAGCACAAAACATTGGACGAAGGGACTATTTGGCGCATAATGCTGCAGATTGGTAACACCATAAAATTGTAAAATAAAATTTATACTTAAAATTAATTACAGACTTGATTTTATATATTTCATTTTTTTGTTTTTTTTAGCCTGTTATAAAAAAAAAAAAAAAAAAAAAATCCCTTTTTAAATTCTCCACACACACACTATATATATATATATATATAAATAAATAAATAAAATGAAAGAGAATTAGTCTTAGAATCGGAAAACTCCTGATGCTTGTATTGAAAGTTACTTTACTAGTATAAATAAGACTATTTCTAGCGCTGTCCTATAATACACCAGACAGAACTTATGGGACAGTAGTAATAAAATACCTTACAATAATTTAGGTTAGAATTTCTGAGATGAGGAACTATTATGTCTTTCAACTAGTGTAAATACTAATCTATTCACCTGATTTTTTATACATATTTTGCTGTTATATCCTTGAGACTTTTGGTGTCTGTTGTACTCAGTAACCTGGGAATTTTGAACTGAAGCTTTTATTTAATCCAAAGGGATAGATTGTTCTCTTGTATCAATTCTCTTGAGTCTATTTGCCTTTTTTTATTCCACCATTCCTGATCCAAGAATCATTAAACTACATTTTTTTTGGACAACTCAGTTGTAGAACCTTTAAGTGTCCTTTCTTAAAGGTTCCCCAGCTGTTCATCTATGACAACCACTTCATTTGTCTTAGCAGGGATGAATGAATTTTTTTTTTTTTTTTTTACACACACACACACACACACAAAATCATTGCTGGAAACATTTTTATCATCAAAATGTTTAAGAGGAAAGACCGAAGTTTGTTTTTTAAATCCTTTCTAGCACATTTGAAATTTTGGTTAAAAATCTTGTTTTTCTTGCATCAGCAGGTGAGCCAAAGTTTAGTATGGGTAATTTTAGTAATTTTTTTTTTTTTGTGTTAAAAACACTTGGAAATTCTTTAACTAAAATCCAACTTATTTGATTTTTTTTTTCAATTTTCAGAACTTCTTCACAAATGTTTTTTTTTTTTTTTTTTACATATTAAAGTAAATACATTTCAAGTCAGCTAATATTCCATACTTTCAGAAAAGTATATTTTATTTTTTAAGAGATTTTTTAAAACTGAGAACTTGTTTACAAATGTCTCAAAAATAGAAGACTTTGACGATGTTACGGAAAAATAAAATAAAAACTGATTTCAGTATAATTTCTATTTGAGATACACTAGAGTATTTTTGCCTACTGGAAATAGTAAATTTAATTCTGTACCTTTCAATTAAAGCTAAAATGAAAGCTTCAAGATTATTCATTTTTTTTTTAAATTATTTAAACCTTAGGTATTGTGATTTTTGTGGAGGTATCTAATTAAGGGGGGAGAGAAAATATCTAATAAACAGCTCGAAAGGTTGGAAATATATTTCTCAAAATATTTGATACATTCAGTTGATGGTCACAAAGGGAAAGAAAGAGGATGCAGTGAGCTTATTGTTTCATGAAGTTTGATAAGTAAACACTCAGAATTGGGAGGTTTCTCTCAGTCACAGGGGGTTAAGTTTTTTTCCTTCATATATGATCAGTCATGCTTCATTTCAATGTGTCTCTCTATACTGCAACTATTTAATGTTCCCTACACAAATCGTGCTTATATAGTCTCAAGTCAGAGGTTGCTGTTGAGTTGAACTGCTTTTTAATACAATCCTGATATTATATAAACCATAGATGGGAATCATTTCAGATGTATCACTCTCATGCCTGGTTGACAAGCCATGGTAGATTTTGTGATTGCTTTCCTTGGCTCTTCTAGTCCTGCTTGATGCTATACTTTTTAGGACAGTTGTTACATTGAAGTATTTCTCATGCTGATTATCAGTTCATCTGACTGGATCGTCACCTTATAGTTTGACTTAATGCAGGATTTCTTTGCAGATTCTGTATGGATGGTGAAAATCACCATTCACATAAATACGTTACACTGCACCGGACTAAGCTACATGGTTGGCTTCAGTGGTGACACTAGTATAACTACTTACTCCATAGTATTAGTCCCGTGGGAATAGGAGTAGTAGGTTTGTACATGGCTAGTGAGTACAAGACACCCAAATAAGACCAAGAATTACGAAAAACCAAAATTTTGAGAGCATATAATGTTCTTTCAATGTTTATTCTCATAAAGGTTAAAATCTTTTTTCTACCCCATTTGTCTTTTTATACTTGTGTGTACCACATACAAGTGCCAGTAGGGTAAAGTTATTTCATTACAACTCCACACACTCTACCCCCACTTTTTTTTTTTTAAATTCTCTTTGGTACAATTATTTTAGTGAGAAATCCCCCATAAGCTGAAGAAAGACGGGGGGGGGGTGATTCTACTAGCACAACATTTTATAGAAAAGAGCATTCAATCATTCCAACACAATTGGCTTTCTCATTCACATGAAAATTAGAAAAGAAAGTACTGAAAGTAAGAAAGGAAAATTATTTCATTTTTAACCTATTAAAATTTGTTTTAGGAGGGAACGATTTAAAACAAACATGAAAGTATATTATATTTCATTAGGTATTTAAAATTTTCTGAAAATGAAATAAATACCTTGATATTGAGTTCCTGAAGAATTAAATACTTTCAGAAACAAACATCACCACAATAGAGAAAGAAGAAAGCAAATTTTCTCCTTGCCTCCTGTTTAGAAATCAAAACAGACTTAAGCCACACAGAAATTTGTTTAATAAATGAAAACAATTTTTTTTTTTAAATCCTTGAATGCTAGACACAGGCTTTAACATTTAAGAGATTCTAAGTATTGGTTTTATCTAAGTAAGAATTTGTTATGCCTGTAAAATCTAAATGTTTCAAGTTTTTTTTTTTTTTGTTTCTTTTTTATTGAAATACTTTGGTTTATTCATTTTCGATTATTTTTTTTTTCTTCTTATTGCCTTTTTTTTTACAAATGTTCATATTTGTTTTAACATCCTAAAACCATTAAAGCAAGCAGTATAAATCAGAAAATTTATAAAATGTTAGCCTCGTGAAATTTTAAGTATTACTGTTTACCCTTGAGAGCCTGTCTGACGTGGCTATTATTGTATAAAAAAAAAAAAAGTGTCATTCAAACTTAGTCATAAGTATTACCTAAATTTTTTTTATTTTTACACTGACAGGTTTTTTTTTTGTTTTTTTACAATAAAACTAGTGTGAAAATGACAAAAAAGAAGGTGGAGGTGACGGATCTGGATTCGAAGACAGTACTTTATATAAAAAAGAATGGCTTGAGTTATCTCTCCATTTTTTAATGGCATTAAATATGTAATTTCAATGTGAGAACAAGGTTTTATATAAGTTGTTGCAGCACATGGTTTTTGTACCAGAAAATGAGGCCTGCTAATTGAGAGATTTTTTTTTGAGCAAGAAACTGACAGTTTGCCTTTTACTATTTATTTTGGTAATTAGCTTCACATAGCATGTACAAATAAATTCCTGAATGTCAGAAAATTTTCTACTTATTGTTGGGCAATAGAAGTCTCAAGAAAAGAGAAAGAATTTATTGTATTTAGTATTCAGCTTATATTAAGTGCCACTGTTTACATTTATCATTAGGCTTGTCAGTCTATAATAAGAAATCATACTTTTACTTGTATGTACGTGTGTGTGTATATATATATATATATACCCTATGATCATAATATTAAAACATGACTTTTTGTGCAGCCATTTCAAAACGTTTTTATTATAATCTCTTATAATAATATATTGATCTACTTTGTATTAAGCACTTTTAAAAGTAAATGCTACAAACTGGATTTTTTACTCTATCTGTTCTTTCTCTCATATACAAGATGACTCTTCCCACTTGTGCAAGAGGTTAGTATTCACATCAAAATACACATCTTTTGAATGTTGATTTTCCTATGTAGACACTTCCAAATCTGGGCTATGTACAGCACCATTAAGGAAGCCAAATTCTGCAGCAAAATCAAAAGGTGTGATGAACTACATTTGGAAGAATAAGAAATTGGCACTTTACATGGTCATTATTAAAAATTAGTTATATATCAGCAATATGCATAGACTAACAATCACTACTGAAACAGGGGAAGGGTATATCAGAATCTCAAACTTAATGAAGAAAAAAAATTAAGTGAGGAGCCTGTGATTAATTCTTCTAATTACTAATGTTCATGCCCAAGTGTTAATTTTGAAAATACAAATATTGATGGATTTAGAATCCTTTTGTATTTCACAGAAAATAGCTTTTTAAATTTGAATTTTAAAATTTTCAGTTAACCAAGGGATAATCCATAAGTATCAATTTATTAAACACCAGACAGTTAACATTACTACAAATTAAATCTAGTCTCAGACAAATATTTGTTTTAAAGAGCCATAATTTCAAGCTTAGGAGAGGCTGGAAATTAAAAAAAAAAAAAAAAAAAAATAGTAGATGGAGAGAGTAAGAGAAGATTTCTTTAGAATTTGCACATTCAGTTTTCTTTTGTCAGGACAAAACTCAATTTTGAATTTGGGCATGTTGTTGGCCCATTCTTCTTAATTTCATGTAACATTTTAAAATTTGGATCAGGTAATCAGTTTATATATAAAATTATAAATTTAAAAAAAAAAATTTGTCTCCTGACTCCCAATTAGTTTTTCTACATCTTCCAAAAGGTTATTCCCCCAAGAGAAATATGAAATATTAAAAAATTCTGTCCCTTTGTGGAAATTCTAACAAGCTTTCTTACTCCCTGCAAGCCTTGTTGTTTCACATAAAAAGTGGAGGAGAATTTAGTTATCAGTAAAGATTTTGCCTCCTCCCCTACACTTCTATCTTATTGATCACATGTTAAAAAATTAAAGACTGAAAAATTTGGCAGTTGTTTTAATCCTGGATATTGCCCATTCCAAATAACAATTTAATAAGTTGTCTTTCATTTAAAGTTAATTACTTAAAATAATTAACACACACAGGAGGAATGAGTTAAAAAAATTATAACTTTTTAAACCAAACATTTCTGAAGTAGAAAGAAAGAAACATGATAGTCTCACAAGATTAAAACATCAAAAGCAGATTTTTCGCCTTCTTTAAAAGATGATGCACACAATATTAGTGCTAAGCTTCAAAATATGCTAATTTAAAATATTTTCACCTTTACAAATTAAAAGCCAAATCACAAAGAAAAAATACTAACCACATCATAGGGAGAAGGGAGGGTAATAAGTTTAGTAACCTTGAAGATAAAAAAAAAAAAATTTTGTCAAAGTAAAGAAAACAATAAAGAAGAAGACAAAATAAAAAGATGTCAATGTTCCAATGGTAGAGATTGTTTGTCATTGTTAAAGAATGATAGGTGAATATTAATACGAGTAGAAGACATAAGCTGAATGGTCGACAGGTTCCAAGTGATTTAACACTATTGAATGAAGTCTTACTCTTAACAATGTGTGTTGTATTTTTGATCTCCAAATTGGCAAAGGCTGTAAAGAAAACTGAATGAAACAATACTGAGAGAAGATAAGTGGAGGGGAGGGAGAAAAAAAAAAAAAAAAAAAAAAAAAAAGAAAAAAAAAAAAAAAAGCCAAGAACAGGTCACACGAAAGCCAATCACTCAGATACTTAAGAAAAATTATTTTATTTGTGGTTGATTTTTTGAACTGTATTTAACTACAGCACAATCTTGAAGAACAAGCAGTGAGATTAGAGTTGGGCGGGCAGTAGGTAGGTTGGTACACAAGTAGCTAGTTTGATTTGTTTGGAGTTTTTTTTTTAAATTTTATTTTATTTTTAGATTTTTTTTGTGAATCTTTTCTTTTTGCTATGTTGCTGCTGCTGCTGCTGTCATCAGGCTGGGTGTCTGGCTGGTAGGGCGGCAACAGCACCAACACAAACAACAAAACATTTAAGAACAACAACAACAACACATGGTGTTAGTGACAGTTTTAGTTGTTGCGTTAAAGCGAGGGTCTGCCCCTGGTGATGGCGGCTGCTGCTGCTGCTGTCTACACCGGCTGAGCGGCTGCAGCTCAGATGAGGCACACATTGCACTATTTATGCTACAATCAACAGGACAGAAAGAAGGTAAAAAGAAGTGGGGGAGGGATTTCTTGCCTGAGTTTTTTTGTTTTTTTTTTCTTTGAAGAAAAAGATTAAAGAAAAGAGTAGAGCTATTTTTGTCACATTATTAAAAAAAAAAAAAAAAAAAAAAAAAAAAAAAAAAAAGACATTTTTTTTTTTTTTTTTTCGCTTTTAATAAAGAAGGTATTAAGATGAAGGTATATCTAAAGCAGAAAGAATGGGCAGAGGAATAATGTGGATATATGTTGAACAAGTGGCTTTTTTGTTGTTGGTAATCTTTTCGGTTTCCTTTTTTATTTTTTTTTTAAATTTCTTTCAAAGGTTAAATTTTCAAGGTTGGGGAGGGGGATGGGGGGTAGGAAAAACAATCACTTGGTCCATTTAAGTTGTTAACAAATGGTAAAGACATCACTCCCTGAAAATTACAGAGTAACCAGTAGAAACACATCCAGAATTTAATGATGTCAATGCCTGACTACCATCCCAGTTAACTTTTGAGGAATTTTGTTAAGTGTTAAGAAAGTGAATATTTTAAAAAATTTGTTGCCTGGAAGATAAATTATGTTACTCATTTATAATTCCAGATCCTAAATAAATGCCTAATATCAAAAATATGTGATCTTATTTATCAGCTAGGTTTAATAAAAGGAAAAAAAAAAAAAAAATCAAAATAAACTGAAAAAAGTTTTCATAAAGCATTTTCAGGGGAAAAAAATTACAAATTTTCTGATCATAAAGGAAAGACTGATTTCCCTCTTTCTTTGGTATATAAATAAAGAGATTTAAAAAAAAAAAAAAAAAATTACCACTACAATTTTGTAATGATACAAAATTCAATAGTGCTACATTTTATTTAGATTTTAAAAATTTATATATATATATATATATATATATATATATATATATATATATATATATATATATATATATATATATATATATATAATTCCACTATTAAAGAGAAATTTTTGGATTCACTGTCATAAAAAAAAATATAAAAGGCAATAAAAAAATTAAGACAAAGTTTTTCAGTAAGCGTAACTTGGATGGGGTTGGGTAAGAATTTACTTGCTTGGCTTAACCAAACGAAGTTAGAAATTCAAGAGACAGATATATATCACCTTAGCAAATCTATGGATGGATGGATTTATTCATGGTTGTAAGGGGCCTATAGTTTTTTTTTCTCTCTTCTCATATCTATCCTGCCCTTGAAACAACATTAGCACCTAGCAATGTTTTAACATTAACAATTGACAAGGTCAGATTTTTCTGGATTTGACATGACTAGAA
Source organism: Acanthosepion pharaonis (assembly GCA_903632075.3). Taxonomy (NCBI): domain Eukaryota; kingdom Metazoa; phylum Mollusca; class Cephalopoda; order Sepiida; family Sepiidae; genus Acanthosepion; species Acanthosepion pharaonis. The sequence continues at coordinate 59,620 of CAHIKZ030000568.1, forward strand.
ATAACCACTTATTTGTCCAGAGAAATATATTATGTGTCAAGACGATTTGCAGATTGTTCTAACAATAAAATCTGTTAGACTCTGCACCACTGACCGCTATTTATTGCACCACTGACCTTATGTTAGCACTGTTTAAAATATTACATTGGAGAGGAGAGAAAAAAGAAAAGGTTTTACTGCTGCCATAATAGGAATAATAATGAAAAGTAGATGTTTAGTGGACATGTTTTCTAAGATTTTATGGTTCTCATTGGAATTTCAATTTATATAGGACATTTTTTTCTCTCTTATGGTTTATTTTTTTAAACCAATTTTAAAACCAAACCCCCAGAAAAAAAAAACGAGGGAAAGACTAGTCTCTATTGCTCTACGAAATTTTAAACCTATTGCATGTGTGAACAGATAAGTTATTAATTCACTGGCATTAAATCCTTTTATTATTATTATTATGAAGCTGAAAGATGACCTTATACAAAGTGCTTCCCAAACCCTGCAAATGTGGGAGGGAGGGGGACAGAAAAGGTTTGAGTGGGTAGGTAGTCAGGCAGAGAGAGAGAGAGGGAGATCCCAGTTATCATATTTTCTCTCTTTCATCAAACCATGTTCTTGCTAATACTGCTTAAGAGAACAATGACCAACAAGGGGCCCAGAACTAACAGCTTGCATATGACTTGAAAGCAGCCAGAACAAATCAGTGTGTGGGTGTTTATTTATATAAAGTTCTTTACATACACACACGCACACACGTATATGCACATACATGTGAATGTGTATATAATATACAAACATATATACATTTAACACATACACATGTATATATGACCATATGGTTAACATCAGATACCCACTCATGCATGCTCTCATGTGCACACAATATATACGCAGACACTCACATGACACACACATAGCTAGGGGGGGGGGAATAGAGCAACATGTGATGTGTCTTATAAACACACATATATGCACACATCTTGTATGTGTACCCATGTTTTGTGCTTATACACTCACATACACTGTGTGTGTGTGTGTGTGTGTGTGTGCACGCATGTGTGTGTGTGTGTGAAAGTAAGTGTAGATAAGTATGTGGGTTTGTGATTTGTCAACTCATACATGCATGTACTCATATGGACAGAATGCAGATTATAGTTGGAAAGAAATACAAGAAATTTCATGATTCTGGTGTTTTTGTTTTTCTCCATCTTTGATTTTTTTCCCCTTCAATATTGACTGCCTGATGATGACAAAAGCATATCAATTCCTGTAGCAGGTCAATTTGACGGACAATGTCGTCTTGTTGGCTGGCTGGCTTTTCAAATGTCTCAATTGGAAAAAAAGAGTCCTACTAAAAGAGCACTAGTTGCTAATCTTTACTCTGAAAAATATACAAATTATTAGTAGCAGCCACAGCCAGAATGTTTTCCAAAGGATGCCAGGCAGTATGCAGAATCTTTTTATTAAAGTCTAAACAGTCAACGTTTATCTCGTCTTTCTTACGTTTATTCCCAGTACCAACTTTCCTAGGTTTTAATATAGTCCTTGTTCGCATGTTTTCACGGCAAGCTTCCAATGTTATATCACGTTTTGTTTCTCTGTCGAACATGCGGAAGAAATTATTGTAAGAACCAGTCATGATGTACCTAGGGAAAAAGAACAGGAAAAATATATAGCAATTTGCTGTTTCTTTTTTATTTGGAAGGTAGGGAATAAGAAAAAAATAATCAAGAACCTGCAAATAGATTAAAGTGAAAGATTTAATGGTTTTGGTATACTTCTTAAAAGTGTCAGGAAAAACAAACACACAAGGAAAAACAAACACACACAAAAAGAAACAAACATAACTACCTGTTTTATGATTACAAGAGCTTTCACAATTTAACATGTATACTCTATATTCAAGCTACTATTTAAGGTATCACAGATTCATTAAAGTGACTAATTACATTACAGTTAAATCAAGACAGGGTAAATTAATACAAATCAATTAGTTGTAGTTTACAAGCATGCATGTGTAACTCTACTTTAAAATTATTTGAAATTTACAGAACACCTATGCATTCAGGTTAATCAAAAGGGACTGAATATAAGGAGAAAAAATCCTTAAGCCTCTTCTAATTTGATTATATAAAACATAAAAATCATTTAAATCAAAGCTTAAATGTGTTGATACTATTTCTCTGCAACTTGAAAATACTTTGTTTAATCAGAACACTGAAAATTATAACCAAAATCTGGAAGTCAATTTTCTTATCTACTAAACAAAAACTTCAAAGACAACAGACAAGTAAAAAACATTTTCAGTTATTACTGGAGTAATTGGATACTTAAGATTGATTTTAATATGTACAAGCTGAAATTGAACAAAATATTTAAACATTTGGCAAACACTTGAATTTATTAGTGTTTCTGTGAAATATTTTTCAAGCTGAAATTATTCCATTAAATGACTTATTAAATTAAAATTCCTTAAATTTCAAATGTCACTTTTTAAAGACTGTGTCAAAAGAGAAGAAAAGAAGTAGAGAGAGGATAGGAGGAGAGAGAGAGAGAGAGAGCAAAATGATGAAAAGGAGAAATAACCACAACATTAGACATATACGCAACTGTACACAAAAAGAGGGAGAAGAAAAAATACAACAAATAAACAAAACCTAACACCAATAACTAGCACATAAATTAATTACAAACTTAGCATAAAGATAACAAAAAAAATGAGAAAAACAGCAGTCAATTGCTGAAATCTCCTGATGAGTGGACTGAACGATTACAAAAATCTTTGTCTACAAAACTCTAATATAGGTGCCAAATATAACATCAGCTAAGTAACAAATTTTATATTTGTGTTAATTATATACCGTATATACTTGTGTAACGTGCAATCCCCAAATTTTCACATAAAATATTTTATGTATTTCATGCATCATGTGAGTTAATTTTTTGAGACCAAATTACAATAGACTAAAATCTTTTCCTCTATCTCTTTATCTCATCTTCTAGTTAAATACATTAAAAAAGTAAAAGAGAATGATAAAAGTATTGTTACTAATGCTATACTTATTGCGTAAACGCATACAATAAATAACCGAACAAAAAACAGTTAAACATCTTATAAAAATAAACAATGGAAAAGATGCATATTCGCTATGTCTGTATTTTATAATATGATACTAATATGTGAATATTACATGTATTGTTATTGGATACAGTTAAGTAAAACATCAGTTTTATCAAAATAATCTTTATTTTTAATACAGCTATTATTTTTTGACTACATTAAATGAATATATAGTTTGGTCAACGGCATAGCCACAGCCAACAGTACATATGCTAATTTTATATCTTGCATATGATCCAAGCCCTTTAAAATTAGGACTTCAAAAGTCTCATGATATGTATGTGAGTGAATATATATATATATAAAAAAACACAATATAAATTCCCTATGTTATTTAAGGAAAAGCAACAGTTTTACAGACAACTAATAATGGCAGCTGCATGAGAAAAAACAAAACAAATAAAAATAAAAAGATAACCAAAAAAAATGTTTATAACAGCATTTCAAAGTGAGTAGCTTAATCATCTTAAAAAAAAAAAAAAAAAAAAAAAACGAAAATTAAATTTATTCACAGTAAAGTTATCTGGAAAGCTAATTGCTATTAAAGCTATGATATATGGAAGACAAGAAAGTAAAATGTTGACAATTTAAAAACAAACTTGCCCATTTATATTGAGCAAATTTTGACTGTTGCCCACACAAAATAAATAGACATAAGAACAGAAATGTTCAGAAGAGAAAAACATTAAATTAGGAACAAACTTTATATATATATATATATATATATATATATATATATATATATATAATAATAATAAGCAGAGAGCTTACTTACCGATCACCTCCACTCCAAGCACATTCAAATTTATCAAATATACAGTCATTTTCATAGAGTGAGCAGAGCTTGCTGCGGAGGTATTCATGCACTTGATAAGTTTCAATAGGTCGGGAATCCATTTGCAGATCCCATACTTTCACAGAGAGGTAATCTCGGGTAATCATATATCGACCATTATGACTAAATTTGACATCTGATATACTGGAGATAATTTCTGAGAAGAAACTTCTATTTGTTGGATCTTCAGGTTCTTCAAACACTGGACAAAAAGAAAAATACGAGATTATCCATTGCAATCATTTTCAAATCTGATAGATAATCTATAGGAATATCAAAGTTGATATAGGAAGCGGTCATATTACCAATTTAATTCTATCAGGAATGAAAACTGCTTTTACATAAAACATGCACTTTCAAATGACGTCATTAATCTTTTGCTCTTTCCACAATAAATTTATAAGAAAAAAAAAAAGAAAAGTAAAATACAAAAATAATGAAAGCTTGTTTTCATTGCTGATAAAAATAAAACTATCTTAAAATAAATTTGACATTAAAATATTTCAAAGCACTTATCTCACAGCTAAAACTGTAAACATTCTGACAAGAACTTTTATATATGCCAAAAAACAAAGCAGCAAAGTTCTTGTATGTTAACAGAAAAAAAAAAAAAAAAAGTTAAGTATATTCATAAAATTTTGAAATTGTACATTTTTTTGGAGCATTGCTAGTTATCCCCCCTTGTTGCTTGTTTGTATGCAAAATAGAAAAACGGGGTGAGGTGAATCTTTAAAATCTAGCATTTTCCCCAGAGCAACATTAATGGTACTTTTCATAGCAAATTAATATTTTGACAATATTTTTATTTATTTATGATCATAAATACAAGTAAAGCATTTTTATATTCAAATATATGAAGTAAAAATGAAAAGATCTTATATTTGCACTACTTGATGAAAAGTTTAAATAGAAGAAAAAGGGTAGGTGTTATGCATTTCTATTCACAATTAGAAGAAAAAAAAATGATTAGAGTTTATGTTAGTCAATCTGGTACTACAAACAATGAGCAATTAAGTAAGCACACTGAAAAAGATAGTCACTTGCATTTAGTTATAAGCCTTTAAGTTGTAGCAAGGATCATCCTTCTTCGAACCTCATGAACTTCTGCTACAGAACTTTACCAAATAATAGAAACCATATCACTTGATAATTTTCAACAACAAAAATGGATATCATATGTAAGTCAAAGAGAAAATAATGGCAATCAAGATATTGATGTTCCATACTAGCTTAAACAAAAAAGTTAGGAAACTCCCATTAATTTTTGAAAGAGCAATAACAGCTACAGAACTTGAAAAACCTATTTCCCTGAAAAACTTTAAATAAAGATTTTATAAATTTCAACTGATAACAAAACTGGCTGCTCAGTGAATGCCAAATGTTTCCTTATAATAAGAAAACAGCTGATATTAATTACCATTAACAAAACAAGATAAATCAGCATTCTTCTGATTTTCACTTGGAGAAAGTCTGATCAAAACGTCTAGAAACGCCTTAAAAATTGCAGCAATTTTATGGCAGTTTTACTTACAACTTTGAATTTAGCCAAAATTAGTTTCTTGCAGATTAAAAAAAAAAAAAAAAAAAAGTTCAAAAATCTACTCACACTTGGCATGTCTGTCACAAAGAGCCTGGGCTCTCATATCACATAATCGAATAGTTCCTTTACTACTGCTATATACAAATAAACTGCATTCTGTTGGATGAAATTCTGCTGCAGTGATCACTTCTGTCAGTTCTTCCATGTTTGCAGGTTTAATATCCACAATATCTGGATGACAGATAAGGAACAAATAAAAAGACAAAGTAACTTTAAGATAACCACAAACAAAACCAGATGCAAGAGCCGTTGAAAATATCTCACTGAAAAGTTCTTTAGCAAACAAATAAGGACAGACATTCATTTATACTCCTTAAGTAGTAAAGCAGAAAATTTTAAGATTATCTTAACAATATATCCAATTGTAATATTGAAACATATACGCAGTTGCATTAGATTAAAATTAAAGGGAGACCTCTTAAATTACGTATGATTTATACTTTACCTTTTCATTTATAATTTATTTCTAAATATGAAAAAGCAGTCTCAATGAGGAACATTATACAAGTTGATTAAATCTTTGGTAAACATATTGGAAAGAACAATATGCTATAGATCAATTATACTGTATACATGAATAAAGAAAAGTTATTGGGGGATGGGCATAGTAAGATGATGATGATAACCTCACATCATACAAGCAAGATTTTCCTGCTAGCTTATGGTTTCAAAGTAAAAGCATCAGTAACAAAACACCAATGAATCAAGACACGCATCAAATTCATTTAAATATAAAATTTGTATGCAAATAAAACTTTAAAGTTTGATTAATTTAAGTATTTTTTTTAATAGTTGTAGGTTACCCTTCAAATATTTTCATCCTCCTAAAATCTTGTTTGATAAATCACTTGCTTTCCAGTGAATCCCCTTGAAGCTTTCAACCGCATGTTTAAAATATTAGCAAAATCTTTAAGAACAAAGCCATATTCTTTCACATGATGCAATGTCCTCATTAGTTTTTTCTTTAAAAAGAGACCTATGTCAGCATTTACCCAAGTAATATATTGGTAAAAAGTATTTAAAAAAAAAAAAAAAAAAAAAAAAAAAAAAAAAAAAAAAAGGATACTGAAGCTCTGATCAGTTACTTCTAAATGCCACAAATTGATTCTGAGGTCATCTGCTGATAAATAAGTTTCCTGATCACTGTTGACAGAGATCGAATTGATGTGATAAGTATGTGCATTTGCAAAAATACGACGCGGACTAGCTTCCACCAAAAGCTCCATGGGTTTGAATACTGGTACACGTAAAGCTGTAATGTTGGTTGAGTCCCTGGACAAGCCCTCTTCATCTTTTAAATTGTAACCTTCTGGTCGCTTGTCTCGTTCTGTTACTTTCCACAGCTTGATTGTTTTATCTGAAAAGAAATTTATTTTCATTCTATACTTATAGGGAAGAAAAAAAAAAAAAAACTATCTGCATAGCATTCCTACAAGAAAAGTCAAATACCCAGATAAAATCTTTCTTCTTGTTTAAATTAATGTTAAACTCCTAGCAAATCTGAATACAAGCTAAACAAAAAATGCTATATATATATATATATATATATATATATATATATATAAACCTTTCAGAAATATTCACAATGAATGAGAATTTTCTGGCCAAGTGGCCAACAAGTCATTTCTGCATTTAAAGTTATAATCAATCACTAGTAAATCTGTAAAATTGAAAAATCTCATTAAGTTAATCTCAAGAGACAGGTGAGAGAGATTTAAAAGAAGAAAAAAATGGTGACACGCAATACCTACCATTGGTAGAAAGTAAGAAATGAGCCGGATTTGTTCTCTTGAGCCATTTGATTTTATTTATTTTTTCCTCTATTTCAAGGCTTTTAAGATAATCAAACTCAGGTTCATGACTTTGGAAGGTGCTGTATACATTATATTCCCCACGAACTGGTACAGCTAATTGGCTCTGAAAGATAAACTAGTTTTATAATTTGAGAAGTTCTCTAAGGAGCAACAACAACAGAGATAGTTGTGATAGTAGCAGCAGCAGCAACAACAACATGACAAGTAGTTTGTATAAAACAATGTTATAACTCAACTAGGCTTCAGAACAAAATGCAAGTCTTATTTAAACAGAAACAACAGAAAAGAAATTTTAAATTTCAAATGAAACTATGACAGCAATATAGAAATTTCAACAATTTTAAAGCAAATGCTTTTTTCCCTATATTCAATAAATTCTTTTTATCACTAATTAGCTAATTGTCAAAAATACATTCCAGATGTTCAGTGGAAACTAGGATTTAAAAGAAAACAATGCAAATAAAAGCTACAAATGATGCAGTCTAATAAAAGTGAAACTAATTTTCAAAACAATTCAAACCAGTTTTGAGCTTAAGAAAAAGAAAGTAAAGCTTATTAGGTTAAAATAAATGCAAAGCAAACACCAGCAAAAGAGCAGGGTCTCAATATGTTCTTCATAGTGGTACAATCTTAAAACTGCTAAGATTAACTGGAACTTTCAGTAACCGTAGGAGGAAGAGGGTGTTGTTTCTGGCGAGGTAGTAACAGAGTAACATCGGGTAATGGAAATATCTGTAATACTAAATTCTAGGACTCACGTTCTGCGAGCGCGCTAAATTCAAACTTGGGGGGGAGCCCTCAATATCCGTGTCCTCATTGTCTGGTACGAGAGAAGCTGTTCCAGGGTCCGATTCTGCAATCATGGATTCTGAGTTGATAGCATCAATCTACGATGAAATATGGGAGTTTTTTGTTTGGCATTTTTTGTTATCAATTGGGAAAAAAAAAAAAAAAAAAAAAAAAATGGTCAAAAAATTTAAAAAAGAAAATTTTTTTTTTTTTTAATATGAAAATTTTGATTTCTGTTGAGTTGCAGTGAGTTGTGTAGACAGGGTCCATAAGGAAGTGTAGAAAGTGGCTCAACTTTGAGAAAAATAATCTACATTGGCATGGCATAGAGTAATTCAAACTATTTAGAAATAGTCAAGGTATTTGTTTTTACATTTTAAATTCTTTAAAATCATACTTTTAAAACATAGTTTAAGCAATGAATTAAAATTTTAATCTGACTAAAATTTCATCACCTAATGTCCGTTGTTAGAAAAGTTAACTGAAATCTATTGGGAAAGAGAATATATAGGACTGCTTTGATCGGACATCTGTACAATCTTTCTATTCAATTATCAGATGTAGGCTGAAAATCATTTAAAAAGATTCTTATTTAAATAAATTGAACTTTGAAGAAAAATAAAACAGAAGCTTAAATTATATTTGCAATTTTTCAAAATATCCAGAAATAAATGTAGCAAAGAAAATATTTTTTTTGTCTTATCCTCAAACTTCATTTAAAGTGACAATGAGGAGAGGAGATTAAATGCTTCAAGATGGTTGCTACCAATGAATCAATTTCACGTGACCTTTTCAAAAGTCAAACTTCTATAAGTTTGAAGGTTAAAATTCAAAATCTATTTTGACACAATATGACTATTATATAGCAATTGATGTGCCAAAAAAATATATCATAGCCCCAATACTAATCTGAATGTAAAGCCATTAAAACTTAATCAGCAAGAGAAGCCTGCAAAAATTGCTATATCTTCATTATTGCTTCCATATCAGAATAATTTAACACCTTTTTACTTCTTGTATTTATTAAAAAAAAAAAAAAAAAGTATTGATAAAGAGGAGAGGAAATTATGATTTTAGAGGAAACTATAATTTGTTCTTAGTCTCTGTTCCAAGTTCATATGGAAACATTTAAAGTATGCAGGATATCTAAGATTAGTTTTTAGATAGTAGAAGCCAATTCTAATAGCACTTTTATATCATTTAGACAAGTAACAATTGTTTTTCCAAAATATAAGATTAGTATGATGCTTTTCTACTTAAAAGTGACCATTTAAATATTTGCATAAGAATATGTATGAAGTGCGGGAGTTTTCATTATTTGTGCCAGTAACAATGTCCAAATGTTTCAGATTCATTTTTTTCAATACATAAACCAATCTCTTAATGCTATGCATGAGAAAAAAGTAACAAATGTATTGAATTACCTATTCACTTGCTTTTAGACTTAAAAAAAAAAAAAAAAAAAATTTTTTTTTTTTTAGATGCCATGCACAGACATTTTAGGTGATAAAACTCACTATCCAATGCATATATCAGAGAAAGTATGTGTAAAGTTCTCAGATTTATTAGCCAAGAAATCACTAAGGTCAGGCAGGAATGATAGATTATGCAACGATTGCCAATTTGTGCTAAGCAAATTTATAAAAAAAGATGCTTTCATAAGCTGAAAAATGTGTAAAATAATAACAGTGCAAGAAGAGTTTGTGAAACATGGACCACATAGCATCAATAACTCAAATTTGACACATCAAATTCTTTAGATATATGTATTAACTTTCAAACAATACTCTACAAAGTAGGTTGCCAAGTGTTTGAAATGTCAAACTAAAATAAAGAAAGTCCAAGCAACTCCAACTATCTGGGCATACCAGTTTATTAAAGATACTGACTTAATACACAGACCAGACTTCAATATTATTAACACTATTTTTTTTAGAGTACACACACAGTCTTGAAAATCATTTCTCTTAATTTTACTTTGTTTTTGCTTACCAAATGTTATAAAATGAACAGTAAGCTTATATAAATTAGTCAAATTTTTTTAGCAAAGCATCAGATCTCTCATGTGCTTTACATATATTTTAACTAAATTCTAGGGGTAAAATATTTCAAAACAAATTTCAAGTAAACATTTCCTTTTGCACAGTCCTCTTACAAAACCCTAACAAGTTTTGTTGAGCATATTTAAAATATTATTATGCTAAGTAATGATTTTTATTTTTTTTTTATTTATTTCTAAAACTTATATTTTTAAATTTTATTGACGAATAAAGACTAGCTAAAAATGTTAGTTAAAATTTTCAAATTGCCTATTCTGAAAAATAATAGTTTTCAAATTTTATACCAGTCATAGATGACATTAACCCCAGCTGAGAAATTTTTTTTTTGTTTTTTCCTCGTTCAATGATTCAATTTGCCATCCTGTTAAAAACATACTGCACATTTCATAGCTGCTCCTGTAATCATTTTCCTTGTATAAGCCATTATGGACAGTGTATTGTCAATTATAAATTAGTTGTAAAAGATCTTTGGTAGTCAGGAAAATAACGTGAAGATTAACAAGCACCAAGAAAGCAAAAAATTTGCAATAATCTACAAACAGTTACTAAGTGTTTCTTACAAGAAATGGAAAAGGAAAATTAAACTAAAATCTATTTTTCAGAATGTACAGTGATAAAGAAAGCTAGTAACAAGAGTCATGTACAACAGGATGCTGAAAAAATCTTGGTCAGATCAAGAAAATTTTTTTTTAAGAAATAGAAAAAGTTGAAATTGAAATTTTAAAATCTGATTATTTAGTCAGATTTAAAGAAGTGGGTCAGGCCACCCCCTCAAAAGATTATTAGCAGATTAAAGATTAAAAGAAAGTACTAGACGAAAAAAGAAAATTATGGAAAAATATTTAGTTTATCAGCACATAAAACTTATGAATTAGCTTTTATAAATATCACTGTATTTTTAAGAAAGTTGAAACTATTTCTAGCTATTGATTAAATTTTAAATTTCATTGTGGCTAGTTATGGAGGGAGAAAGGGTGGAATATTTCCAAAGGAAATCCTTTGATCTTAAGACTGATTAAAACTATCCAATAGCATAAAAATCTGATTAGAGGTACAAATTTTAATCATAGCAAAAAGAATGGGACATAATTAAAAGGGACCAAAAGGGGAAAAAACAACTACAGTAGTTTAATGTGAAAACAACAACAAAAAAAAAAAAAAAAAAAAAGAAAAAAAAGAGAACAACAGAATGAGCTAACCAGTTATTTCTCCAATGGACTTCTGATGAGTGATAACCGGTTAGTGCAATCTGTTTTTCTCTTATATATATATATATATATATATATATATATATATATATATAACCTTTTTGCATTAAACTATTTTTCCCCTTTTAATTATGTTTGTTCACTTTGCTATAATATTTACCAGCAATCTTAATTTTAAATATTCCGAATTTTTACTTATGAAGATGCTTTTTAAGGAAATGTTAGAAAATTACCAATAAATTTTAAATTTACTAGTTACCACTCTTATTTTCTAATATAGTGCATGGATGTCCATATTTACATAAATCAAAGTGCTTACCCACAGAAAATAAATTCATAATTCTTTTTAAAATACTGAGTGTTATTGAATTGTAGTGAGCTTTTCCCCCCATTTATCATTAGTAAATACAATTTTAATTTAATATCACTTGATAATTTAATATAGAATTTCAAAAGTTTATAAATTATTCTAAATTTAACAAAAAAAAATAAATAAGTAAGTGAAAACAATTCTTCACTGAAAAAATTTTTTTAAGATAATAGAGCCCATGATATATTTTACTTATAAAACAAAAGGTTTAATTAAATAATGCCTTAGTTTTATTGTATTTTCTGATTTGATGAAACAGATTTTGTTTGACAAAAAAAAAAAACAAAAAAAAAAAAAATTAATTTTTGAATAAGTTTCATTAGTTATGATTTTTGCAAAAATTTCTCAACCAATATATAAAAGGCACTGAAATTTCATGGTCCTGCATTGGCACCAGAAAAACAAGATTTTTAGCCAAAATTTCCAAAGTTCTTAAAATTGATGAAGAAAATAATATATTGTTATGTAATTTATTTTCATAACTGTCACACTAATTATTAATGAAAGTAAATAAAATGAAGAAATAAAAGAAATCTTTAAATTATCAAAGAGAAGAAACAAAATCTTTTCAGATAAAAAAAAAAAAAAAAAAAAAAAAAAAAAAAAAAAAAGATTAAATAAGAATTTGTTAACTGATGAAAAAATATCTAAAGTGCTATTGGATATTGACCTTGATTTCCATTCATACTCTAAGTTATCCACTTGTAATTTTGTTAAAACTATCAGGTCATCCCATAAGTTCTGTCCGAATTTTAACTTTTTGTTAAAATGAATGAAATTTAAAGAGTATGCTGAACATTATTTTTATGTTTAGATGCATTCAAACTGATCAAATTTTATTTCGGACAATAAAATTAAATTTTGTATGATTAAAACCCTGCTAACATGGAAGTACCCAAGAATCATTTGAGGCACTTTATGAGTTCAAGAAAAAAAACTCAGCAGCTGAAGCGGCTAGAAACATTCACTCAGTTTATGGAGAGGAATGTGCGAATGAAAGAACTTGCAGAAGATGGTTTGCAAAATTCAGAGGTGGAAATTCACCCTTGAAGATGAAGATCGAACCGGACATCCAGTTGAGTTTGATGAAAAGCTTCTTGAAGCAGCCCTTGAAGAAAATCCTGCTTTATCAGTTGAGGAATTGGCAGTGGTTCTCAGTTCAAACCAGACAATTGTTCATCGTTATCTTCAACAACTTGGAAAAGTTCTTAAACTTGGAAAATGGGAGCCTCATGAATTGTCTGAAAACAACCTCAAATCCCGAGTTGACATCTGCTCTTCTCTCCATTCTCGCCAACTTGTTTCACCTTTTTTGGATAGACTTGTGACAAAAAAATGGATCTTTTATCGAAATGTTAAGTGTCACAGTGGCTTGGTAAAGGGGAAAGACCCCAGCCACAGCTGAGAAAAGAACTTCACGGGCAAAAGGTTCTTCATTCAATCTGGTGGGATTGCCAAGGAATAATCCACTTTGAATTCTTACCACCTAATGCAACAATTAATGCTCAAATATACTGTCAGCAATTAGAGCGTTTGAACCAAGCTTTGAGGAAAGAAAGACCTGCTCTAGTGAATCGAAAAGAGGTGATGTTTCATCAGGACAATGCGCAACCCCACACAGCAAGAATCACGTCACAAAAGATCAAAGAACTTGGTTGGGAGAAAATTCCTCATCCACCTTATTCTCCCGATCTTGCTCCTTCAGACTACCATTTGTTTCGTAGCTTACAGAATCATTTGGAAGAAACAGTTTTTGTAACACAGGAAGAGGTTAAAACTGCCATTTGAGAGTTCTTCGAATCAAAGCCAAAAGAATTTTACAGTAATAGAATTAGTAAGCTTGTTAATAGATGGAAGGAAGTCCTAGATAATCATGGAAAATACATTGTTGATTGAATCTGTAATTAAATGTAACATTTGGTCACTTGTTTTCTTTATTCAAAATCCGGACAGAACTTATGGGATGACCTGATATTAACAACCAGTCACATCTGGTTTATAATCTTCAGTAAAACAACTCTTTCATCTGATTATACAAAAAGAACCAGACCAATAAATGAGGAAAACTCAAATTCTAAAGCAAAAGTAAAAGGTGATTCAAAGTTAGGCAATATAAAGAAAGTTGAACAAGTTTATTGATGATTCTAAATTACAAACATGAAAGTAATGCAAAAAATAGACTTTGCTTAATTCTAAGTTTTTCTATCAAAGTTGCTGCCTCAAAATTTATTTACACATGTTGAGCAGTTTTGAAGCTTACCAGGAAAAGAAATTCTCTCCAGTTATTTAAAAAGGGTAGGTTGTGGCATTATTAGTAGTGTCAAAGTAGTTGGTAGATTTGTTGATCGACACTTATTCCAAAGAGGGAGGTAGAGCAATTGGCAGGATTTGAGGTGAACATTTTTTCAAGCAGTTTCAAATTAGAGGCAATTTATGGTAAGCATGCAATTTTTCATGCACTTTTTTTTAATGCATTATTGATAAATTTAATCAAAATATGATGTGTCAAATTTTTTATTTTTTGATGCCATTTATTATGTAACTATCCTAAGTGGATGAAAATGCAGAGGAAAAAAAATGCCAATTAACCCATTGTACATTGCTTAACATTAAGCACAGTGAAATCACCAATGCAAAAAAAAAAAAAAGTTAAATACATGTAAATGAAATAAACAGCCTTAGTTAGATTTCTATCCCCAAATTTTAAGATTCCATTTCCTATATCTACAACATTATATAAAGTCAAAGGGAAAGCATGAGAAACAGAGTTAAATACAAGAAACAATGAAAAATTCTGACAGGGATAAATACTAAGGCACCCTGGATCATTTAATCTATGTACAGTACAGTGAAATGCATGTTTCAACATAAAATATCCTTTAAGCAAGACTTTTTGCTAGATTTTCTCTTGCTTTTCTAAAACTATTTTTTTTTTTATTTTAAATTATTTTATATAGTAGAATGTATTTTTTTCCATTGTCTTGTACAATAGTAACAGAATAAGTAGTTACAATGAAAGACAATATCAATATTTGCCAAAGAAACTATAAAGACTGCATTGTTTATGCCATGTCTATGAAACATCAGATGGGAGAGTTATGAATATTGTGGCTATTTTGTAAAACATCTTTAAAATCTTCAACTTTAATCTAAAATCTTAAAATAGGTTAAATTCCACAATAAGCTGAGAATTGACAGTAAATAATTTTTTCTCTTGCAAATGTCATTTCAGGAAGGTGTGTGAGTATATATTATTTATTCTAGGATATTACGTTAAAAATGTTAAAAATTGCTACATAATTACAATCATGTTTCAACACCACAAATGTGTCTCCTCAGGCAATGTCAAACTACCCTACTACTCTGTATTGTGCCTTCTTTTAAATTAAATATTAGGTACAGTGGAATACAGATTTGTTCTTATTTTACCTGGAGATTTATATATATATATATATATATATATAAAATTATTTATTTCTAAAACCAATGCAATTACAAGCAAAAAAAAAAAAAAAGATTTAAAAAATAATTGCATAGGTGATGCCAAATGTTCTTTAGTACAATGGATTAAAACTGGGTGTATTAAAAGAAAAAAAAAGTCATGTATATTAAAAATTATTCAACATACATGCAAGCATAGAAAAGCAAGGGGCTCCAATTTCCAAAACATTACAAGAGTTTATAGCAAAATATCACATCAATAAAGAAAAACTGGAATCATTTCCATGTTCATAAGATGGTTTGCTGACAAGAGGCATTAATTTATGCTGCCATTAAAACTGCCAAGTATAGATATACCACAATACCCCCCCCCAAAAAAAAATCAAGCATCAAGTTTGATAAAATTAATTATTATCCTTCTTCAAACAAATTCTGTTGGGAAGCAATTCTTAATAAAGATCTTCATTAGTCAGGTTAAAAATTTTAAGTGAAAAACTGACCAATTTGATTTTTGTAAAACAATGTGATTTATTTAAAGTGTTTCTTTCTGCTATTAAAAATTACTGCGAAAGTGGTTATAAAAATTAAAAAAAAAACTTTTCCATATACTCAGTATTTATACTGTATTAAAAGTCTATTACTATATACTTAGGGAGAAAAGGCTGCAGGCTTCAGATGATACAAAATTATTTTCTATTTGTTTAAAATTTGACAGTCTTTATAAAAAGGTGTCACAATAATATAACAACCATCAATGATAAAGTAGAAGGGAAAAAAAAGAAAGAGGAACATTATTTGGTTGGAATGGTTGGAATAAATGCTTGCAGTTTTTCAACAGGTGGTGTTTGAACACATGATTTTATTTTACATGTGAATTAAATTTATGACATAATACATATACTAAAAGGTGACATTTCAACATGACTTTCTGTAGGAGTCAAGTGTGAATTGTGAATTTTAAATCTCCCCCCGCCTGCTAAATATAGACAAAAATGAGATGCATATTTGTCATTTGATGATCTTTTATTTCCAAAAAGGAAGAAATGTACAAACAGTAAAAACTGTGTGCCATTTATATAAAAATGGTGCCATAGCTGAGAGTACTGTTCAAATGTAGTAGTCTTGATCTGAAAGAGCAAGCACATTCCAGCAGTGATTTGATCAACACTGTCACACAAGATACTACAGCTATTATGAT
Organism: Acanthosepion pharaonis; assembly: GCA_903632075.3. NCBI lineage: Eukaryota > Metazoa > Mollusca > Cephalopoda > Sepiida > Sepiidae > Acanthosepion > Acanthosepion pharaonis. The sequence goes on from CAHIKZ030000568.1 coordinate 76,047, forward strand.
TTAACATTAAAAAAAATGTAATGGACTGCATTTCCACCTGCAATTCTCTGCACAAATGCAAGGGTGGAAAAAAAAAAAAAAAGAAAATAAGATCCATTTTTAAAAAGAATGATCACAGGCAATAACAAATGGACCATTTACAAAAAGGTCCTGGGGAAATTAAATGAGCTGCCATTAAGCGCTCCAAATACCAGTTTGCATTTTAAGGGGGGGTGAGGGGAGATGATGCTATATATCTGGTGGGATTTAAAGAAGGGATATTATGTGTTACAAGCCCTTTCAACAAAATCAAATGTTGAATTTAGACAAATACTGGACCAATTAAAAAGGTAGCAACTGATGAAAAGCATCTAGAATTAAACAATCAGAAGAGTATCCTAACATCAGATTTCTTTACAGGCCTAGCAGAAATTGGTACAGCGTGGTTGGAATGTCCTACCACACCTGCTCATAGGCACCTGACCATGAGCCTTCAGATTACCATTTATTTTGATCTGAATAAAATTCTTTTTATTGCAAAATCTTCAATATTCTGGAAGCTGTAAAAACCACCTAGTATAGTTCATTACCCAGAAAGATGCAAAATTCAGGTAGGATGAACTGACACTGACTCAAAGATGGCAAAATATAGTAGAATAAAAAGGCACACATGACTAAATAAATCTAGGTAAAAAATATGTATTATCTTTAAAATTCACTTAAAATGCTACAAAATTTTGTCCTGATCTAATAGTATGCCAATTAAAAATTACTTTAAGCATTTATGACAGGCTTTGCACGTCAAAGTATCTGAGAAAATGTAGGGGGGGGAAAAAAAAAAAAAAATTCTTCTTATGTGAAAAAGTTGATTTTATTCCACGCAATCTCTGAACAACCTGGTCAGCAAGCCATTTTACGTTGAAAGTGAAATCAGTTTTTACAAGGCATGAAGAACAAAAACAGTCATGTAAACATTTTCTTTCATACACATTGATTATAAAAACAAAAACTTATCTGCATGTAACGTTTTATTATCAAAAATTCTAGGAGAGAATCCTTACATCAGATTTATGACTGATACAAAGTATTTGCACAATTGAAATGTTAAAATAGATTTCAATGGATCTGAATGAAATACGGAAATGTATTTGTAAAACTTATTTACAAAATCATTTCCAAGATATTCTCAGTAGAAATTAATAAAAATGGTAAGATTTTATACACTTCCCTTTTTTCCACATAAAAACAAAAACATAAATGTCTTTAACATGCCAAACTAGTTTGCTGAATTTATAAATAACATTTTTCTGATAAACATAGTTACATTAAAAGCATTTAATTACAGATATGAATTCACATGAATATGGAATCTGGAAGATTTCCCAATGTTTACACCGATATGAATTTTTTATATTTTTCTTTATCTTATTAATAAGTTTCTTTAATGGTGACAACTTAGTCACCAGCTTGAGTCTTACAGATAATTTCAATTAGGAGAAAAAGTTGAAGCATTATACTTAATAACCAGTGTTATTTATTAGATATGTAACAGTAAAAAAACATACTTGACAATTGCTAAAATTTAAATAGTATACTAAAAAGTCTAAGAAAATTAATTTTCCTGTTAGTATTTTTGTATTAACAAAAAAAAAAAAAAACGAGGGAGTAGGATTTGGTTGAACAAATAACATTAGAACTGAAATGGAATGGAATTGGTGATTAATTTTTAACAAGGAAATTATGTACACATTAAAATTTCCCAATTCTATGACTTATTTTAAAAGATATTACAAAGGAATCATTAAATGTAAAAAAATTTTGACATTGGTTGCAAGTTATCTTTAAACATTAAGGTATCATAATTATACTTTTATTTCCTTTCTGAACAGTACACCATTTTTGACAAGAAAAAAAAAAAAAACTATCACTGCAAACGTATTGTGTGCGTGTGGATCAAAAATACTAAAGTACTCTAATTTTTTATATATATATATATATATATATATATATATATATATATATATATATATATATATGTGTGTGTGTGTGTGTGTGTGTGTGTGTATCTATTAAACAACCTAATGGAAAATTTGGAAAGAGAAAACAGTCAATTTACTTAAATAGCAACAATAATTGCAAACATCTGCTGTCATTCCAATAAGAAAAAAGATGATTCAACATCAAAGTTGATTAGAAACCTGTATCATTTTATAAAATGTATAAATCAGTGACCAGGATTTACCAATTGCTGCTTTCAGTTATGATGAGTGCAAATTTAATGCAAAGAGAAAAGCTACTGCAGCATCTGGCAGGATGCCAGAATATAATCTATACTTATCACATGTAGTAGTAGTAACAGTAACAATAATTGTAATGGGAGCAGTAATAGTAGCATACTGACTTTATTGATCAGGCATTGCAGTGGAAATAGCAGTCTAATTCAGCAGAGTTTAAGCTGGTCTTGATGAATAACAACCCTTCCACTGCGACTACTTACAATTACTGCAGCTGCCATGATTGTCAATATTATTATGGACAAAACTTGGGTTGCTATAACTAATAGAAGACAAGTTACCATGCCAATAGTAGCTATGGTTCATATGCCAATTCAGATAACATTAATCAGAATTGGTAGAGTAATATGCAGTTTAATTATTAGGACAAATCAAGATATAGGCCTGTAATGAGTTTTTTTTTTTTTGTTTAAAAAAAAAAAAAAAAAAAAAAATAGAAGTGAAATTAAGCAAACAAGTTCTAATAGAAAAAAAAATGCCATTAAATATGTACAACTTAAAACTCATGTTAAAATATTTGGTTGATCAAGGATTAATCTTTTGAGATTAAAGACTTTGATATTGTAGAAAATATTTAATACAAAATATTGCACCTGATGACTATTATGCAACTTAAGAGTGGACCAAGGAAAAAAACTTCACTGTTGAATAGATAAAAAATAATTCTTTTTTAAAATAATTGCAGTGAAAGGAAAAATTAAATTTCATAACTCTGTAAATTGAAAAAAGAAAAAAATATTCTTCCTATTATTATTCTTTTTATTTCTTATAGATTCCTTGTGAAGTAACAATGACAGACCATACTATGAATGATGCAAAGAGATGGTTTCAGTAGCAAATAGTCTTTTGTTAGGTTGGAGTCCAACTACCTCTCCTTTAACAAGGATTGGGAGCTAGTTGAATTTCAAGTTATCCTTCTGCTAGACTGGTTTCCACCCAAGGCTAGAGAGGTTCACAATCAATGGCAAATACTTATTTACATTCCTCTATACTGATAACAGCTGCTGCCATGTCAAACACTTGCCACAATCATTAAGTTTACAGATGAATTATCCTAAATTCTAAAATCAATATCCGGATTTTGAAATACGGTGTAGTCTGCTTAATTGAGACAAATCAGGCCCACAAATTTTGATCCCTCTAAGCAATCCTTCCTTTTAAATAGATTTGTAGGAGAAGAAAATAAAACACATTTGAGTCTATTCTTATACAAATGCTTCTACTAAGCAACCATTTTCTGTAACTGATGTTCACTGTGCTATCCTTTTATTGATTGGCTAAAGGAAAAAGCAAACCCATCAATCTATAATTAATCTTTTCATGAAAAATTGAGTAAATTTTATATAATAATAGCAGGAAAAAAAAATGTTCACTTTAACATGGACTACCCCTACTTTAATTTTGTCTTGTAAACAAATAGCTACATTTTGTGAATGACAGAATTAACAAATGCATAACAAATCCTGAGCAGTCAGAGCATTTTGGTTATTTTTACAATTCTAATAGTGCAAGTTAATAAGAATTAGAGGAGGAGGAGGAGGAGGAGGCTGTCGAAAGGAAAGCTATTTATAGTAAAGCAGTGTCCAGCCAGCTGCCAGTCACTCCACACTATGCAGTCTTTGTGTAGTGAGCAAGCAAAGCACCTAGCTACATGATACTTGCAGACTGTCATGAATGCATTCACCACCAGACAAACTGTTGAGTTTAAACCCAAGAACCAATCTTCAGTAAATGCAGGAAGTGGTGATTGAAAAGACAACAATGGCAAAATACAGAAATATGTTGATAACAACATGCAACATTGGGTAATAATCAAGTTACCATGTTTGCACAGAGAGAACAAATTGATTAATCCAAAATAGAAAGCTTTGCAAAAATATGCTGACAACTAACTGCTAAAATCTAATTGCTTAGGTAAAACACTTAAAACATGAAGCTCAATTCATAAATTGAATATAAATGATGCAACTGCTAACAGTCATTCACAGAACAAACTAGTGTGTGTGAAAGAGAGAGAGAGAGAAAAAGAGGATTACAAAAGAAAAAAAAAATATCCTTGTAACAATGACGATAAAAAGATATGAATAGTGTACACACTTTGCAGAGGAATAATAAACTTTCATTACAGAATAAAAAATAAAACTTCCAGAAAAATTAAGTGGTAGACAAAATTGTAAATATATCTGACAAAATATCTTACTATATATATATATATATATAAAATTGTAAAAACATTTAAAGAATTTCAGAACATAAGAAATTCTAATTTGATGTTTTATCATAATTTATACTAGCAAATTCATTCATGCTTATTCAAAAATAAATCTTTATAGAGTCGCTCCAAAGAAACTTTACTCTTATTACAAGAAAAAAAACAAAAAAAAAAACACCACCCTTAGATAACATTTATTCTAATTTAAAAAGTAACCGAGTTGGGCTAATGAGAGCTAAAAAGTAAACTAGTATCAAGAGAGATTTGCTATTAAAAAAAAAAAAAAAAAAAAAAAAAAGGTTAAATTTATAACTGATCACAAAATCAAACCAACCCCAAGCTGTCCAAAGGTAAAATAACTCAATACATTCTTCGTGCATACTAACCCTGAACCCTTCTAACCTGTCAAGCCTAATTAGGGGCCTTGGGCAGTCATTTGTGACCCTAACTATCTTAACATGTGCATTTTTCTATTTAAATTTATATATGTTACAAATTAAACTAATTAAGCACAATTGACTATTAAATGATGAAAATCTTTTGCAGATTTTGGCATAATTCTGTGGAAGTGTGTCCAAATCTGTGAATTTGTTTTGCTTATACTAAGTCTCAGAAAAAACTATGTAAAATTGACTATTTATCCATAATGTTGTACGTGTTAAATTAATTAACAAGAAAAATCTTAAGTTAATGTTAAAAATTGTCACAAAATATTTAAGATAAAATGATCTATCATGGCATATCTAAAATTTGTATTTAGATATATTGTATTTATTTACAATAAAAAATTTGTATTTTATATGAATATTACCTTATGTATTGGCATGAATATGAATAATTTATATTTATATCTATATTTATGCTTAAGTGTAACTTCTTTTTTTATGAAAGAGGATGTCATTTTCAAAATTGTAGGAAATGCATTTCAACTTGTAATGTTTGTTTTGTTGATATCTGACTGTTGGTTCTGTATTGTTGATTTCTATGATTTATCATTCATATTTTGCTGATAATTTTATTCTTTTATTTATTGATTGCAGTAAGCTTTTCTTTCGGATAAAGACACATTGAGTTTTTAGGAAAAGTATTTCAAGTCATGTTATTTTCTTTTTACTTTTTTTAAACTATTGGTTCAATAGTGAATTTCATCCTTTATTTATCTTTCACATATTTTTTATTAACAACAATAATAAAAATGATTTTCATTTATTTAATGATAATTTTATACTCTTACTCTTTTCTTATTTATTGATTCGTTTCTATTATTGTCATTAAAGTAATAAGTCAAAATGACACATTTGATAATGAACTGTTCACTCCGACATTCAGTCGGAAATATATATAGTTGTTTCTTGTCATGGTAGAAGGCTTGTATGCCCCAGTGATCCCAAGAGCGAAGTCACCAGACTGAATGCAACCAATCTCCAAAGACCCCAACAACAGAATAGGCAAAGATGCACATTCTCTCAATGGCCAATCTAGTGGAAAAGGGCAGTGACAGTCGGGCTGGCATAACCAAGGTGGAACTTGATAGACTAGTGCAACCAGGTTTGCCAGACCTCATCTGTCTCAATTCCCTTATGCCACGAGTGAGGCACTTCTGGCCAAGTATGTGGGTTTCTCCATCATATTATATTCAGGCAAATAACCCCATCAAAGTCCTCTTCACAGCCATCTTTGCCACCATCAGAGAGGAGAAAGGGAATAAGGAGGGAGGATAATGACTACAAGTACCTTATGAAACTTGAGATGTAGTTGAGTGGCGGTATCATAGATTCGATGGGGAGGTCCCCACAAGACCCTTGCACCAACTATATATGTGTGCAAATATATAGAAAAATAGGAAAGAACCATTAGGTTAATAATCGGAAGTTCTTTAGTATTTTTGTTTTTATTTTTAAAAACCGTGCTCAATACACAAGTAGAGCCTGAATTATAATTATTTTTTTTTTAAAATATGATTCCATCACTACACAAGTTCATCCTTCTTATTAATTCCTGTTTTTTTGCATAAGTTTTACGAAATAATTCCGTTTGTGTTTGGAATGTTTTTCAGAAAAATGCCGAAATTTACTTTTCCCATATGTAACAATGGAATCATACTTTTAAAAAAATAATTATATATATATATATTTTTTTTTTTTTTTTTTCTTTTCAACATCACTTAATAAGACACAGAGTATGTTGAAACAAAATGGCTATTTTTGTAGTGATTTTATAACATACTTATGTTATAATTTTTTTATAAAAAATAATTATATCTGCTCTACTTTGTATTGAGCACTCTTTTAAGAATAGTAATTGTTGGTTATTGGAATTCATTCCGTATATACCAATTATATACTTTGATATTATATATATATATATATATATATATATATATATTAGTGCAAAGAAAATATTTTTGTACTGCTTCTAGTCTGTATAAAGGTCATCCTTTTTAATAAATTGAATAGTCAGTATGATGCAGTGGTCAGTTATCTTGTTTCAGAAGTTCATTCCTGACTGGGGAAAACTTAAGCGCGGTTTAATGAATCCAAAGACATTAAACCCTGCACCTTGATGTCACTTTCATGCTTATGGCCACAAATAAAAAAAAAAAAAACAAAAAAAAAAACTAATCTCTGCTACACATCTGTGACAGTTTTTTTTTCCCTTACTCATATGCTACAAGTGCCAGTATTAGAAAAAGAGCTCAGCAAGCAGTTAATCTTCCTGTACAAGACCCTTCCAGAAATGATGTAACCATTTTAATATGAATAAAAAAAAAAAAAAAAAAAAAAAATTGAATGTGGCATCAAATGAGGAAAGAGTAAAGTCATGCAGTATTTAAAAAAAAAAAAAAAAAAGGATGGGATTATTCAGAATGATTTGATGCCTACCAGTTCATTCTTGTACTGTCAATAAACAATAACCTTTGTCCATAAATATTCAACATTTCTATGTTCTGTTGGTTGAAAGTCTTCCAAAATGTGGATCTTTAAACAGATTCTAGGCTAAGTTTGAATTATCAACACCAAAATAATGTTTTGTGGGCTTAGCTCATCAGAACATTTCTAAAGTCCTTTTTAAATCATTTCAAGAGTTTCAAGCAAAACCTCATATTATATATATTTAGGAAAATGTGACAAACTGGAAGGTTTTTTTTTGTGACATGTTTCATCCATTAGGATTTCAGATATGTTTTCATATTTTTCTAAATACTATTTGTTGATATTTGTTGATATATATAATATATATATATATATATATATATATATATATATATATATATCTCCCATCTGAGTGTAATGGTTACACAAGAAAAGTTCAGTTAAATGATGAACCTTAGTAGAGAATATATGTTCACATATGCAATTAGGTCTCCACCAGTGGATTGACAAGTTACTCAAGACTGTACAACAAGTTTTGAATGTATTCAAAGGAGCTGGATACTTTCCAAACAAACCTCAATGATCTGACAAGGCAATTGCAGCATGTATCAGCCCTGTAAATTGCCACTAATAACACATTAGTATCAACATTTAAGACCAAATTTTTTATCCTTAAAATGACTGTTCCTTAAAATCTTCAACTGTTTTAGATGCTGCAATTTTAATATCATAGCATTTACTAAGTTCCACTGAGAAGCAAAGGATTTAAAAATCAAACAACTTCCCAGCTTGTAACAAATGTTTTCACTAGTGTAAAAAGGAAAGAAAGAAAAAAAAAAAAATATTTTTTGCCTCTAAGATGTAAATTTTTTCTAAAGGATTTCTTATATTAAGCACACATCCAGCACTTTGAAAAGAGTATCAGATCAAGAACTTCATAGTTAAGAAAATATATCAATATCAAAATATACATAGGCTTAACTTTAAGTTATATTTTAAAACTATCAGAACATTTTAAGTTAATGCAAAATAGCAATTAAAAAAAAAAAAAAAAAAAAATAATAATACTTGCTATATCTTATATTTCTGCTTGTTCCTTCCTTAGCATGACCATTATACCTTGCCAATACCTCATACATAATGGACTATTCTGTTTTGATAGTGTGGAAAACCGGAAAAGACATATCAGAGATGCTACTTGGTTTCAGTGAGAAAATGAAAGATCCGTTTCAATGAAATGGAATAATCACTTTCAAATCATTTCATTTGTATCCTCTTCTTTAAATAATGACCAGCATTCAAATTTAGGATTGTGGAATTTTTATGGGTATTTCTAGTTAATACTCCCCCCACCTTTTTCTTTCTTTAAATTTCAGAGAATGTTACATGCCTTTAGGTTTTTGTTTTTCCTTTTTCAAAACAAAAAATATTGAAGCAGTATGATTGAACAAGTTAATGAAAGCTTAGTTTTATACAATCAAAACAGTATTGACAAGGTTTTACAGAAAAATTCTTAATTCAAAACAGATTGCAAAGAAAAACATGAAAAATCAAATGCAAAATCATAAAAACAGAAAAGAAAAAAAAAAAAAAAAAAAAAAAAAAAAAAAAAAAAAAAAAGACAGTAACATATTCTTTAAAAATAGCAAAAAAGGAGAGTGAAAGGAAATCAGTGGAAATAGGGAATATAAGCAACATTTAAGTGAAGATCAAATTTCACTAAAACTGAAAATAATAGATGCATTTATTAATGAAATGCCAATGTAGACATCTGGTATGCAGCATAGTCAGTAACTTGCAGCTAAGTGCTGTATAAAGTAGCAGAGATTACTAAAAGAAATGCTTAAGATTTACACATGAAAGAGAATAAATGCAAAGACTACACTAGAGATCAGCCAGAGATTTTTTTAAAACCCTTTTTAAAGTGTATGTGTGTGGGGGGACTCTGTAATCAGTGCCAAAATTATTTAACATTTTTATGGTTGAAGGACAAAATAAATTTGACACTGAATACTCTATGAAGAAATAGTGGCTGGGAGTGTACAGGATGGGGGAGGGTCTAAGAAAGGGAAGTAGCCATTTGAGACCCTGCAAAATTAATAAGAGTCAATATTATACATTGATAGAGAAAGCAGAATAGAGTGCAAGATAAAATTATTTTCACTTACAGATTTATCGCGCTGGAAAATGACAACACGGCCTCCTTTGTCACCTGTGGCCAGGAGTTCTCCATCAATGTTGAATTCAACACAAGAGATGATATCAGCTGGAGAAAAAAAAAGGAAAGAAAAACCTCCATTTATATAAGGGTTAGGTTTCAGAAAGTTATAGCTGTTTAAAATAAGAATAACTGATGTAAAATTATGGTTTTAGCAATATAAACATTGGATATATAATATATAACACACACATTGTTCACCCCGTTTGAAATTTCTGGTGTGTGCACCTGGTTTTTTATTTGTGATTACTCCTTCTGACTATTATAAAAGTACCAAATATTTTACCAAAATCCAATTACTTGATTTTTGGTACATTTTCAAAACTGATTTATTTTATTTTTAACACCTATAAGTTTTTGTAGTATTAAATAATATTTTTTTTTAATTATATGCCTTTCCATTCTGACATGCATACTCAATTTGGCTGTTAATATGTAAACAACTTTTCACAAATATCTGGTCATTCAAAGTGTACATATAATTTTCATATCAAAAGTTTCTCCAATCTTGCCCGGGGATGTAACAGTAAGAGATAGATCAAGTATCAACCATCATAAAGACTGAAAAATAAAATTGACAAAGATTATTGTTTAAGGTTGACGGACACGCATGTCTTAATTAGTTTTTTTTTTTTCTTTTTTTACGAATTGGTCAAACCCAAACTCAAACAAAAACATTGTTTTCAATCGTTATGAGTCTACCGATTGAATAGAATTTTATTATAAACAATTGTCTTGTAAATGGAATTTTTAAAGCATTCTGAATGTAAAAATAAAGAAAACAATGTGCAAGACAATAAGAAACACTACCTGCCAAAAAAAAAAAAAAAAAAAAAAAAGTGAAGTTTTATTGAAATTGGTTCCCATATATAAACATACACACACACACAAACAGCCTGGTGTTTATAATAAGTAAAACTCGATATGAGTTGTCCCCCTTTTATTCTGGCGACAGAATCGTGTTTTATCATGTTTTCAAATTGATTTTGTGCAAAAACAATTGTGTTTTTCCAATTTTTGGCGCTGTCAGAACCACCGCAGGGTAATTTTAAGCAGTCCCGTGAAGTTTTATTGAAATCGGTTGAAAAATGTAGGAAATACAATCCCATATATAAACGTACAGACACACACACACACACACACACACACACAATCTGCGTTTTATAATAAGTAAGATTAAGTATTGTAAATTATCTACTGATGATTAAAGTATATAGAAGAATTAAGATAAAATTTGATTTGACAAAGAAAAAGCTTTATATTTACAGGATCAAGCTTATAGGCAAAATATTCCTCAAATATTGACAATCATTTCCCTAAAAAGACCAAGTTATCAAAAATTATCAATAAAGATACAATCAAAATCAGTTACAGCTGCATGGAGAACATGGAAAAAATAATAAGCACAAAAAAAAACAAAACAAAAAAAAAAAAAAACAACAACAACAACAACAGGAACCCTTAACATCAATAACAATTAGTAAAATAATACAATCAAATGTAATTATAGAAACAAAGAAAATTGCCCACTTAATAACAAATGTTTAACCAATAACATAATATACAAAACTACTCTAATTTGTAACACTTACAAAGATGAAAGTTTATATAGGTGCTACAGAAAAAAACTAAACCAAAGATAACGACAAAATGTTCTGACAAAAATTACACCAACACAACCCCATCAAAATACATATGGCCTCAAAAACAAAACGATATCCCCACCAAAATCAAATGGGAAATTATAAATAGGGGCACTCCATACAGAATTAACAGCAAAAACTGCAAACTATGCCTACAGATAAAAAGTACAAATAATTAATTTTTCAAACCATAAACTAAATAAGAAAAATGAAATAAATGGAAAAGTGCAAACAAATGTTTACTTTGCTATTTAAGTAGTAATTTAAAAAAAAAAAAAAAAAAAAAAAAAAAATATCTTCATCCCAAAAAAAAATAAAAAACACATTTTATAAAATATATCTTCATCCCAAAAATAAAACTATTACATTATCTTTTTAAAAACAAAGAAAATAAAAGGATAGGAATATTTAACAGATGAAAAAAAAAAACCATGACATTTGAATGGACATAAGAGCTCCCAACTAGTGCATAAACTAATCAAATCAAACTTAGTATAAAAATAAGAAAAATTGAGAAAAACAGCAGTCAATTGCTGGTTGATCTACAAAATTCTGGAGTTGAGATGCTGAATATAGCATCAATCAGCTAAGTGGCAAACTTTATATTTGTATTAATCACACACACACACGTTTGTTTCCCCCTACTCAATAGCCCACAGAAGAATTAGAAACTTAACACCCACAAAAATAACTGTTAGAATAGTAAAATAGACCATCCACAATGCAGAAACACCATTTAACTAAAATCTGCTCTTAATTGTAAAATTAAAAAAATGCAATAAAACTATAGCATTATTTAATTACAAAAGCTTTTAATTGTCTTTATATACAACATATATGAAGGACACTATTGTCTCAAGAAAATTTTTTTTTGATGAACAATGAATTTTCATAAAGATTTTTTCATTTTTTTTTTTTAAATTTTAAAAAAAAAAGAAAAATTTAAATTTTAAATCTTAAAATTCCATATCAATTTCAACATTTAGATGATATTATTAAGTGAAAACTATATTTATTAATCATAAGTGAAACAGCTTAATACAAACCATCAAATACCAATATTTTAAATTTTGAATTTTTTTGTATGTATATGAACATGTCGATTATTGTAAGTACTGGCAACCAATCACAGCATTATCTGAAAAGAAGCTCAATAACTATAGTAAATTTAAAGCCAAAATTTCTAAAATTCATTAAAACATTACAGAATATATTCCTGAATTTTTAAGATTACCGATAAAAATTACTTAAAAATTATATGAAAAAGGTGCTCCCATCACTTTCTTCAATTATTTTTTTACAGATAATGTCTCCATAGAACAACATTAGATCTGTCAGCACAAATACTGTCAGGATAAAAAATATGCATTTCTTTTGAAAATCAGAAAATTATTTTCCTTATTAGATATTAAATATAATCTATTAGCTTGAAATTAGAACTAAAATAAAACAGTTCAAAAAGATTTTTTTTTTTTTGAAAATTCATCTTAAACTTTTGGTATAAAATTTTTTTTTTTTAAGGAGGTTCCTAAAATTATATATATATATATATATATATATATATATATATATATATATATATATATATATTATACACACACTTTTTGCTGAAAAACAGCATAGAATGAAAAAAAAGCTCCCAAACTTAATACAAACAAAGCTTGATCATCAAAATGTTTAAGATGAATACCAAAGTATTTTCTTAACCCTTTTTACCACTTTAAAACATGTTGGTTAAAAAAAAAAAAAAAAATTTTATGTTAGCAGTTGACATAATTACAATTAGTGTTTTTTTTTTTCTCTCCAGTGAAAAACACATTGATTTGGAAATTCTAGGTAAAATGAAAAATGCAATAAAACTGAACTATTTAATTATTTGGAATTATTTAATTGCTTCTATAAATAAGAGGTATTAGGGAGACTATTGTCTTAAGAAAAAGAATTTTTTTGATGAAAAAATAAATTTTACAATAATTGGTTCATTTTTTTTTTTTTTTTTTTTTTAAATTTTAATAATATAAATAATTTAAAATTATGCATTACTTCATTCTGGTTAAGTGATATTGTAATTAAGTGGAAACTAAATTCACAAATCAAAAATTGAAAAGCTGAATAAAATTCAGCTTGCACCAATATTTTTAAAAGAATTTTTTTTTTTTTTTTTTTTAATGTATACGTAACATGCCCATTTGAAAGTATGGTCAATCATACATGACATAATCAGAAAATAAGAGCGCTGACTATACTAAATTTAAATTCAACATTCCCAAAATTAGACTATGGAAAATATTTTCCAACATTTTTAAGATTACCATGTACTTAATTATATAAAAAGGAATTCACCCATCATTTTAAATTGTTTTAACAAATAAGGTCTTCGTAAAACAATGTCTCAATACCTTGTAAATCGCTGGACAAGGTATTGACACAGTTTTTGATTTAATCCAATCATTCCTATCAAAACACAAAATGATGGTCGTTTTGAACAGGATCACTTCCAGATCCTTTCACATTAGCATAGGTGTCTCTCAAGGCTCTATCCTGGGTACTATGCTGTTCCTGATCTTCGTCAATGATCTTCCTGATGTCATCAGTTCACAAGTAGGCATTTATACTGATGACACTACCATTTACTCCCTTTTCAATAGCAAATCCATCAGAGTGGTTAACTGGGGTGGGAAACAGCTTGTAAATTTCAGTGCCTCCAAAACTAAACTGCTCTCATTTAATCACCATCAAGAAACTTTCCTGCCCACCATCAGCATGGCTGATGCTAAACTCGTAGTGAGCAATACATTGCACCTTCTTGGCTTCACGTTTTCAACTGACAAAGCGGTATGACGACATTGAATCTATAGCTGCATCTACGGCAAAGGAAGTTGGGTTACTGTGTCATGCCAAAAGGTTTTTCCCCATCAGAGTCCACCTTGCACACTTACAAATCTACCATTCATCTGTATATTGAATATTGTTGCCATATCTGGTCAGGAGCCCCTGCTACTCATCTTGAGATTTTTGACAAAATACAAAGGTAATCAATCCAGACTTGGCATCTCAACTTCAGTCACTTTCTCACAGATGTAACATGGCTTCCCTCTGCTCTAATGTGCCGGGTTAGTCCTGATCGACTTTGGCATACACAACACAACTTAAGTCGGCAAGCTGAATAATTTCACCATAGTTGGCAGCTGCACATATATATATAAAATATAAAAGGATTTCCAAAAATCAGTTACTGAAGACAGCTGTGAAAGTTCCTGTATCTTTTACTTTCATCCACCCTCTCATAAAATGCCAGAGAACTGAAGAAATAGGAAAATAAATTCCCTCCAGATTAAATAATTTTGTTTCACTCATTTTTACCTTCTAACTTCTTAAATTCTTTAATAATATTCACTTTGTTTTTTGAAAGTTTAAATATCACAATTTTTCAATTTATCATGTAGTTTATGTAGGAATGTCAGAAAGGGGCTGCTAAGATTCAAAGTTCTAAGGCAGGGGTCGGCAACCCATTCGACTCCGCGGGCCGGATAGTGTTATAAAGACGGGTTGGGCGAAGGCCATTAATGAAAAATTAAGGAAAATTACATATACAAACCCCTGTCAACCTAAATATTTAAAACCATAATGAAAATAAACATTGAGAAATCAGAAAAACAAAAAATCTAAAATTAAAACACCTAACAAAAATTACTTTTCCTCAAGGAACGTCAAAATATTTCAAAGTGAAAAAATCAACCGAAGTGAAATGGATGAAATTATGACATGTAGGTTTGAAGCTTATTGAAAATTGTTCCACAAACGAACCACACACACACACACATCAAACAAAAACGAAGCACATATACCCATACATACGAGTACAAATAGTTGCAAACATATACATTTACGTACATACACATGCAGTATCATCCACACATGCAGTATCATCCACACATTCATGAGGCATGTATGTATAATGCGCATATATTTAACTGTCTTTAGATTTCTGCTACCTCGCATGTCAGCTCCTCCCTGGCCTCTTTCACTTTATCGTTCCTTTCGCTTCTGTTATCTTTTAATGTAGCCAAGGGTAATAACAAATATGTATCCATTATTTGACATTAAATGTAGGCAACGCAACTTGGTAAAATAAGTCTCATGAAAGATAGTCTAATATTTTTAGTGCACTGAGATGTGTAGACATTCTATGGAAAATGACATAACAAATTTCATTTGAAGGTTGTCTCATGTTAAAAATAGAGTCATTGGTAATCAGGCTCGCGGGCCAGATCCGGCCCGCAGGTTGCCGACCCTTGTTCTAAGGTTTCAAATACGGATTTCCCAATTTTTCATATAGCAGCAATATCTTTTTAAAAAACAAGATGAATATTCCAAACTTAAATATTTATGCATTTTTCACATAATTACATTAAATGTACAACTAAATTTTTGGTAAATGATAAGTAATAATTAATCACAAGTAATAATTATCACAAGAATTTATTGGGATTTGGTTGATCACCAGTTTTAATGTTTACATTAGAACTGGTGTAAAATTTAACTGGCTTCAAATTGCATTTCTATATGATCATTTTCTTCTGAAACACCAAGTTATTTGCAGTACTCAAATCTATTTACAGATTTTCAGAGTTGAACCTTGAATATTGTTTACTCTGCTTTAAACTACAAAAAATAAATTAAGTAAACAATTAAGGTTTGTTTAAATTTTTGTATAAATACACAACTATGATTATTTCAAGTAACTCCAGCCAAAATATTTTTATATAAAAACAGTTATAAAGATTTGAAACTTTAATTACTTGGGTACTGAATTATATAACTTTGGGGTTTGAGGTCACCCAAGAATAGTTTAATTGTGCAGAGGGAGCCTTACAAAATGAGTTATTACCAACTTTTTTTTTCTATATGCCATATCCCTTAAGGACATGACCATGATTCTCCACAATTTCCTATCCTTGCTTGATTTTGCTTTTTCCAATTTGTAATTTCCATGTTGGGCTCTTTTTGATGACAACCATACATTCTCTGTTCTTACAATTGATGTTCTGTAGGACTTCTAATTCTATCAGAATCCCCTCAGTGTAAAGATCAAATATGTTCATTGATAAAATGCATCTTTGTCTCATGCCCCTTTCTATTTTTGTATAATTACTGAATTAATTTTCTATCTGTATAAAGTTGGTTTACTCCCAGTATAAGTTCTGAATTATTCTAATATCCTTCCCAAATATATCAAGTTTACCTATAAGTTCAAACAGTTTTTGTGATGCATTTTATCAAATGATCTTTCCATAATCTATAAGACAGGTATACATACTTTTGCATTGTTCTTTCTGATATTGTTCTGAGCATAAATGTTGCATTTCTTGTTCCAGTGACTTTAACAAAACCACACTGTTCTTGTTCTATTTCTGGTCTAATTCTGCTGCATGCTTTATTTATCAGAATTTGTTGCATTTTGTTATGTGGCTTATTAAGTTGATTGTTCCATGAAGTTCATATTCAATTGCACCTGGGTTTATTTTAGGCAGTGCTATGAAAATTTATCTGTCTATATTTCCGAGATGAGGTATTATGTACACTATTTACATTGCTCAGACTATCATCCTGATCTTTGTTGCCATATTTATCACAACATTTTGGCCGTTGTGCACTCCTGCCTTCTTCAGGTGGTTGGAATGTCGAACTTTACACTATTTCGTTCACGACAACAAAGATGAGGATGATAGTCCAAGCAATGTAAATAGTGAAAATTAATCTACTTACAATTTCCAGTATATCACCACTGTTATACATTTCATTTATTATCTCTGTAATCTTGTCAATGTTGAAATCATCAAAATCTGCCAGCATCTCTATTACAATTCTATCTGGTCCTGATGCTTTGTTCTTGTTCAACTTAACCAATGCTGATTTCACTCTGAATTTTAATATTTCCGGTCCTTTAATATCATGGGTTGTCCTTTTGTTATGGAAGAGTTTTCTGATATATTTATTCCATACTATGTACTTTTTTTCTAATATCAGTATCCAACCCTTGGATTTTATGCATCTTGTTGATGAGCACACCCTGTCCTGTTATTTCTTTTATACATATCTGATTTATCTGTAATATTCAATCTATTTCTGCACATTTTTCGTTGAGCCATTTAAATTTTGCCTGCCTGCATTTGTTCCAAAGTTCTTTGTGCAATGTCTTATATTCCATGCTATACTTTGGCAGTGTTTTTTGTCTCCTTATCACTATTGAGAATTTTATCATCCATTCTTTTTTTTTTTTTTTCCTTACTCTAGTTTTCTTTAGGGTGATCTCATTTGATGATATTACTAAAACTTCTCTCAATGAATCCCACTTGGAATTTCCACTCATTTAGTTCATTGTATCTGCTTTTAATGATATTCATATATTTCTCCTTCACATTTGGAATGTTCTATTACATTTTGGGTGCTGCCTTGACCATCTTCAATTTACATAGTTTATATATTACTTGAAGGTGATTGCAGTTTAAAACTGCATTCCTGAATCTCTTGTTCATTATGTGGTCAATTTGATTTTTCATTTCTCCACCATGTCCATATAAGTCTTGGGTATTCTAGAAAACTAGTTGTTGGTGACTATCTGAGTGTTCGCTCTGCACCATTGGACCCATTTTTCTCCGTGTTCATTATGAGCTCCTATTTGAATTTATCAACTATTTCACTATCTCTCCCTACTTTGGTATTCAGGTCTCCCATGACATGTAATTTCCTACAATTTACACTGAGCCTTGCCTAGTTTTGTCAATTTCTTCTGTACTTTCGGTGCATATACAACCATGACAGATATATTGAAAGGCTTTCTTTTTAGTTTAATTACAAGAATTTTATCAGATAGTTGACAGTATTCCAGAACATATTTCTTCATGTCTAGGTTTAATATAAGTCTTACTCCTCTCAGGTTTCTCTCCACCTGCATATATGACCCCATGTTTTTCATTGATAAAATGTCCAGTGTTTGCCCATTTAGTCTCAAATATGCCTAAAATATTCAGATTTAAACTATTTCCTGCATTATATTTTCTAATTGGACACATTGATTTAGTGTTCTGACATTCCATGTCCCTAAAACTACTTTTTGAAAACTGTCTCAGGATGACAGTCTGGTCAACCCAAATGCTCATGTCTTCCCTTACCAAACAAGGGATCAATTCCAAGGAGTTTGATCCCCTTTATGCTGTTGTTCAATATTATTATTTTAATTATAAAATCAAATGTAGTTTTATAACTTGATCTCCTAATTTACAAAACTTTAAATGTTAATTCCTTGTTTTAATCCTAAAATAAGATTAGGTAAATTAAGTAAAGAATAATTGTCAAAATAAAAATATTCTGATGAATAAAATAAGTTTAATATATGAGATAAAAAGTATATTTAAAAAAATATAAATGAAGATATTTATAAAATAGTAACAAATTTAATAAAAAGTTTCTATTATTGATAATTTGGATCTGAATGTCAGATAGCATTGAATTGTTTTCTTTTCCCTTTCATAGAAGCAAAAGATAACATTTATATGAAAAGTATCAACTTCTAAGGGAGTCTGCTACAGAGACACACCAGATAAAGAGAGTTCAATACCATATTGCCCAGCTAAACCATAATATTTGTAAATAAATTCATGAAGAGTGGCTGACCACAACTAAAAGTTCCATGCATTCTTACACAATAAGGTAGTCAGCAACAGTTATTTGTAAAAATGGATATGTGTATACTCCTGTTTTACAGAGAGGTTGCTTTTGGTAAAACAGTCTTAAAAACTTTATCTAGTTTTATAAAATGATTTAGAAAATAATTTGAAATTATGTAAGTAGATTTAAATATTATTGGTGAAAGAGATTAGACACCGCAAATTTACAAGTACAAAAAAGACAATTGTAAAAATCAACTATCACAACAAAATTACTGGAAGCTTCAACATCCTGTTAAGTGCCAAATAAACAAGTAGCTAACTAGTTACATTTGCCAAATGTTTTGCACATACTATTTTTAAGTTGATTTCATCTGCCTTTGAAAGTAACTCATTTTATCAAGGAGAGTTAGCTAAGAAATGAACAGCAGCCTTATATGAATTTTACATTGGCTTCTTTATTTCTAAATGATCCCACCATGATACATGAAACCACCACTTGTCAGATAAACAAGAACCCCATTGATTTTTATGTGCTACCAATTGTAAGTTGTCCAGTTTGAGCACTAAAAGCCTTAATGCTTTATTGATCAACATTCATAGCAAGGCTTCACACTAAAAATGAAAAGTGCTAAGGAAGACTTAAAATTAATGCTGACCAATGATTGTATCTATAATATTATATTTTGAAAGAATTATTTAATTAGTTCTATTTCACCACTGTTAAGTTTTTCTTTTACACAATCACTTAATGTAACTTTTCATAGTCCTTTTTCTTTTTTCAAGGATTAAAAGGAAATTTTTTAAGCAGAGATACATTGTGTATATATGAAAAGTCATACCAGTATATTCATTTAAATGAAATTAAGTTTTATACATCAAATTAGAAAGCTTTAATACTTGATTGATTTGTTTTCTACCACTTATCAACCCTTTGCAGGTTACTTAAAGCTAGAAAATATTTTTTAGATTGTAATTTTTTCTTTTTTTTTTTTTTGGAGATAATGATTTAGTGTTACAACTCATATAGCTGGGGGGGATTCATACCTTTCCCAAGAGTATTTGCACACAAGTGAATAAAACAAACCACCCAACTGAAATTGGAACTCTGCTCTCCATTATACCATCTGCACATCCAAGCCTTCAGCATCTGGTATTCCCAAGCTATCACTCATCTAGGTACTGACTAACCTCAGCATTGCTCAACTTTGATGATCATACGGAAATCAATGTTTCAATGCTATATGGCCATAAGCCTAGAAACCATAATTTAATATTGCTGGTAGAAGAGAAAGAAAAGTGCATAACAGAAAATCAACATTTAAACCAGTGATTCCGGCGTCTGTGTGTGTATACAGAGTATTTTTAATTTCACTGAGAAAAACATTCTGTGCTTGAGAACCAAATTGTGTTATAACTTAATTGATTAATTCTATATAAAAAAATATAAAAATAAATAAAAAAAATATCTTCAGGTGTATCCAGCTATTGTTTGTTGAATTCACATTACTTTTTTTTTTTTTTTTTTTTTTTTACAGATATTCAGAAAACTTATGGTACTTATTTTAGTGTATCATTTTGCATACAATTATTGTTAACAATTCAAACAATAGTGTATTATTTAAACAAATTAGACATAAATAACCTGTAGTGCCTTTTTATAGCCATCTTTCAATTATATTATTTCCAACTAAGACTTTGTACATTTATATAAGTAGTGATGTAATAATTCTAAGTAACACAGTTAATTGAAATAAGTGTTGCATAATTTGTTAGGCATTTTTTTTCCTACAAATTGTGCACTAATTATAACCATTATGCCAGCATTCTTATTAAAATGGATACAAATTTTTATATTATTACCATTTTTACATTATGAAACCAACTCTCTTCCTTGCAGGCTTTTTGACCTTCAACCTAGAGCTACTTGTGGGAAAGGTTAGTAATGGCACCTTTAATCGCCACTTTTCCAGGGGAAAAGCTAAGAAGGACATATTTGGAATATATACTATTGGTAACCCTGTTACACACTGTTGTCAATATTGAGGTTATTAAAACATTTCTTATAACTATAAATTCTATTTGCAGGACTCTAAAAAGGTTATAACTTTCAAATCCTTTCACCTTTGGTTAGGTCTCACCGAAGGAGATGGAGGAAAAAAAAAAAAAAAAAAAAAAAATCAATTTATAGTAAAGTTAAATTGATAATGCAGCAAGCAAATTCCTCTCTCTTATGGTAATAAGAGACAGGGAGGTCTTTTTGTTAGTCAATGTGAGATATAGCGATCAAGAATATTTTTTCCAAGGGGTTCTGTGAATCCTTACAAAAAAAAAAAAAAAAACACACACACACCACTTGGCAGATATGTAAATTTAAAGACTATTTGGAGAAAAATAAAATACTAATGAGAAATATTGTATCATGTGCTGCAGATGGTGCTTCTACAATGAGAAAATAGAATGGCCATTTAAGAATTTATGAAGGAAACAATTCATAAATACTGTTTATGTACTGTTATTCATAGAAAATTTAGTTGTAAAAAAAAAAAAAAAAAAAAAAAAAAAAACTATTTCAAAAGCTTTAAATGACAATGAAAGCACTAATAAAAACGTATCAAATGTTCACTATCAAAACTGAGGCTAAATATGAGAGCCTTCTTAAACAGATCAATGAGGATAAAGATGCACACCACAAAAGATTATTTTATTCTGGAGGTGTAATAATGATTGCTAAAGGCTAACAATCTCAAATGATTTATGGTACAATTTGATGTTCCAAGTGATTTTTTAAACAACAAATCTGAAATGAAGCTACTACTACTACTGATGCATAAGTTATTTAGCTGATATTTGTTAAAAAATTTCTTCAAGAATATTTCCTCAATTCTATTGAGCTTAATAAATGTGAGGTAATAGATGCTGACAAGTCACTTGAGACCATATTCCAAATAAAAGAACCAAGATGTCACTTTGTGATGATAGAAACACCTGATTTCAAGTAGTTTGGCAAGAGAGCTACCATTAACCATTCATCTTCATATAGAATGATTTCAGCATTGTGATTTAATACAAAATAAAAGGAACCAACTTTATATCACAAAATGAGGAGACTCAAGACAAACTTACTCAATTAGAGTCCAAAATCAAGATCCTTTATAGTATTCGACCTAGGGTGATGGTCTCTCAAGATTAGACAACTTGAAAATTTTAACAAAAATATCAAACTGTAGTCATACCTTGTAAGAAAAAAAAAATGCATTTTTATTTCTTGAAGTGATAATGATCAATTTGTATGAAGTAATAAAATATCTCCCCTTCCATTTCTGTTAAATAGCAGGGTAGATTGAGCTCTCTAGCTTTGAGTAGCAACAGGAAACAACTACACTAGCTTTCTCAAGAGAACAAGACAATTCACATACACATGGAGAGCCATGATTATCTACATCCTGAAAAAAACCTGGTATATTTTTTTTTATTTATCTTAAAAGCTATCTTTTAGCTATCACATAAATTACTGATGCAATATTTTCACCATTATCAATATTCTTCAAACATTTTAAAATATACTGCAACGAGGCATTTAAAATTATTTTTTGAAATCAATTAACTAAAGCGGTTATGCTTTTACTGAAGAATGAAAAAAATACATGTAAATCTTAATTTATAAACTGTGGTAAACATTAATTGTGAGCAACTTAATGATTTTCTAATGCACTGACAATTTATAATCAAGACTTCTTTTGTGCTAACAATTTTAAAATAGATTATTTACTTATTCGGATAGATGTAATAATTTCAATATATCTATACAATGAAATCTGAACACAGGACACCAGAATGCAAGTCAAGCAAACCATATATAGATAAGAGGATAAAATAATTTGTCTCCAACTGTTTGTCCTTTTGAACTTGGTTTCTAATCATTGCTTAAAATACTAAAGTACCGATGAGAGAAAAAAAAAATTAAAAGTAATCTATTTCATTATAGAATAAACAAAAATAAAAAATATTAACAAAATAGGAAATACAATTCACACAACTAGCAAGCTACATCCCCCACCACCTCAAACACATATTTGCAACTTCATTAAAAAAGAAAAAAATTTCTGTCAAGTTAATAGCTTGAAATTATTAAAATGTCAGTTATATTGATTAAAATGAATTGGATACAAAGTAGGAAAAGGTTTGGAGTTAAGAGACAAAATGCACAAAATTAAAAAAAAAAAAAAAAAAAAATCACTAATGTAGAGAGATTGTATCAAACAACAGTTACTATAGGAATTTCTTCAGAATAGACAGGTTTATGAATTTTGGTGTTTGGTTTCTGAACAGTATTAATCATGTCTTATAGACAATCATATGGCATGAAATTATCTTGGTGAAAGCTAAGGAAAATCTTTAAAACCTTCCTAATTGCAGTCCAACTAATTTATTTTTATCTTGGCACTACTCCTCAGACCTTAATTACAATATCACACCAAGCAAATAATTCTTTGGAATATTTTAGTCTGAATATAAATACAAACCTCTAAACAGTTGCTACAACATTATATTAATAGCAAACCAGACAAATTAAAATTTGTCAGAGCAGTACCAGGAGTGCTATAAAACTCTCACCCCCAACCAAGGGTTTTTGTTTAAAAAAAAAACCCAAAACAAAACAAATGGTCAGTCATATGAGAAAGAGAGAAAAAAAATCATCTACTGAATTTCAGTTGGTTATACACAGGGGGGGGGAGTATACATACACACATATTCCAAAGAGGACTTTTTAATCAAACAGTGCTAATGTTCCATTTTTCTTTTTACTCTCATTCTCACCTATTTATAAGTAGTTAAACTACAGATGTATATTAAAGTTAAAAGTCTACCTTTTGATAAGCATATAGACAAAACAAAACTTATTTGAATAGATTGAAATATTCCCTCATTAGAGAAAGAAAAAAAAAATTAACTTTTTTTGCATTGTATTATTGCTATAGTCCCCCACTCTTTTCATTCTCTCTTGACTATATATTACATCTGTATATCATTTTAAAGCTCTGTCTCCTAAATTTTAAATTAAGTTGGGTATCAAAGCAAAGCTGAATAAACACTATTTTTTATGTGATTATGCATAAGGAGTTCAAAATTAGGCCATTGTACTACCAAAGCCACTCCCAACATCCACAATTCTAGGAGCTGGAGTCAGTTTAAAAATTGACCATCAGTCACTGATTCCAACAACTTTACTTCTGGTGATCTAGATTTGCCAAATGAGCCTGGATATGGCTGCAAATTGTCACTTGACAATAAATTGAGTACAGATGCCGAAATTCGTACAGAAACAAACACCCTTGGGCATTGAGAGCAAAATTTGAGATAAAATTTATCTGGCACAAATTGGTTAAGTGAAGAACAAGCAAAAGTGGATATACCATGATTTGATGGGTGATCAACAGCTTACAATTTGACACTTGCTGTAATTTGATTATGCGATTACTTTTGATTAAAAGCAGTTTCTATTTGATAATTGAAAGGCAGCTTTCTTTGCATCAAACCACACAACAGATCCCAAAATTGTTTTCACTCCAAAAATATCCTCCTGGCCTGTTGTAATGAATAACTCCATTACAACTGCTTGCAATTTTCTTAAACCATCATGACAGGATCTGCTATCATGATTTGAAACTTATGCAACCAAGAGTTACTAACATTTTGATCAGCAGTGGTAAATAAAAAAAGGTCTTTCCTGCTGCAGGATAATTTAAAACTTTATACTTCACAAACCATACTTGACAAAAACTAATATGGTTAAGCATCAAGAGCCATTCCCATTCTCCCTATTCCCTTGACATGTACACTATCATTAAACACCTTTTCTGAGTCTTAGATACACATGCCTGAAGTTACACGTTTGTGTACACCTGGTGAAAAATACCTTCCAGCATTTTTTCATTTTTCTATAAAGATCATTGGTAACACTGTATTACCAATTATGTTTGATTTGAAGAACAAAAAGGTGCCTTTAAGCCAAGTTGTAAAATTTTAAAGTATGTTAAAAAAAAAAAAAAAAAAAAAAAAAAAAAAATATGTAATTAATATACAAAATGCACATTTGTACACATACAAATTTGCAAAGAAAAGTGTATATAAAATATGTATCAAACGAAAATTTCTGAAATTTTTCAAGATACACATTAGGTTAACCTTTATCTAATAGAGGGAAATTTGTCCATTGGACTGTTTTTATCTTCAGCTAATCTCAGTGTATAGAATTTTTGAAAAAAAAAAAAAAAAAAAAAAGACCTACTTTGGAGAAAAATTATATAAAGAGAAACAATTTTGAAGACAGTAGTAGATGCAAACCAAACAGTTATTCTATGGAAAATCAAGAAACTTAAAAAAATAAAGTTTCTTTCAAAATACATAAACAGTGTAGACGAGTCGCTAAGGAAGTCAGTTCACTGTGTCAGGCAAGACAATTCTTCTCTCCTGAATCTATAAATCTACCATTCATCCATGCTTAGAATATTGCTGCTATATATGGTCTGATGCCCCTGAAATTTACCTGGAGCTTCTTCATAAAATCCAAAGAAGAATCAGCAATATTACTGGTCCTGATCTGAACTGTTCGGATGAGCTCTTCAGTATGGTACCTAGACTATAAATTTGAGCACAATACTAGACTGGCAGAGAGATCATATCAATTTACTGTTGAACTAGCTAGGTGTAGCCATAACTTCTATGCTAAGTTTCTTTTCTCACACCTCTTGCTTATAGAACTCCCTTCCAGCTCCATGCTTTCCAGCCAACTCTAATCTGCAAGAATTTAAATGCAATGCTAATCACTATCTACTGTTCTCCTGAATGTTCTTTTATATTTCTACTCATTATCAATGTTTCTGTTCCTAATTCCTCCACACCTTGTAACCTCTTGCATGTTAGTGACTGTACTGCCTTGCTTCCAGTTATCTCCAACAAGGCTGATAGAAGTAAATTCTTTCAACACCTACAGTCTCATATGTTTGCATTCCAATTCACCATTTGTCATGCTACCAATACACATTGAACTGAATTACCAGAGTTATTCAACTTTGATAAGCTTAATGGCTACATCAATGAGCAAACAGATACAGAAAAGTCAATAGGCATTTTTAATTAACAAACAAGATAGATTAAGCCAAAGATATTTTAGCAGTTTATCAGCAAGACGTACACATCACAAAGCTATTTTAATAGGATTAGAGAATTTTTATACTTTCAACTACTCTCATATTTATACTGGAAGCAAAAAAACAGATCAGCTTTAAAACAAGCCAAAAATGAACAATTTTTAAGGCCTCATAAGTCTGTGTAAAGTTTTAGTCAATGTCTCAATTTTAGTATACCAGGAAAGTTTTTCATATTTGTTTGTGGTAATATACTACTAACATACTAAAAAATGATTAATTTTCCCTTTTATTTAAGGAAAAGATAAACATTTTAAAGGTGATTTAGTTTAATTTCAAATTTTGTTCACAAAACATCTTCAGTTTTAAGTATGCCTTATGAAACTTGAGAAACAAATGGATTTTTAAAGTTAAAAACCCAGAATTAACACCTGCTGATTATTTTATTACAGATGACCAATAGTCAATAACAAGAGATAATTGACAGCTTAGTAATGCGAATTTATTGAACACTTTTTCATTGCAAAATCTGTGCCCAAAGAAAATATTTTCATTTAAAATGTGTTCTACAAAGCTTAGAAATAAATTCATACAGAAACTAGCTACTTAATTACTCATCCTTAAGACAAATATTTAGAGAAAATTGTTAATTTTTATGCAGTAAAATTGATTAAAATTCAAGCAGACTGGTTTAAAAAAAAAAAAAAAAAAAAAAAAATATCAATACACCCAACAGCCCCAACCTTATCATTTATTGCATTGTAATTAGTCTTTAAAGAGGAAGTTTCAAATATTCAAATAATTAAAAGCAAAAGTTAAACATTAATTACTACTGAAAATACTTATAAAAAACAAAAATCAATTATTAGTGATCCAGTCAGCATGTGAAATATCTGATTGAATACAGGAAGTCATCAGTATTATCACCACCCTTTCTATTCAGTCAGCTAGTTTGTTGATCTGCAATACTTTGCCTACATGAGGGAGAGGTGAAAAGTTATCAGCCTAACCAAGAAGGGATTAAATTTTTTTTTTTTTTTCTTTTTAAACATCATTTGATCATATTTTGGGAAGTGGCTAACGCAGGGAGTTTTTCAATCCCCACCTCCATATAATAATGATCTAATTTCTGCATGTTATTCTAACAAAGCAGAAATAACACCTTGTAGCACAACTTTTGTTAGCGTAATCCTGTGAAAATGTGAATCCAATCATCCTATCAGTTTCTGAGTAAGTTTTAATAAATGATAGTCCAAGGAAGATAACTCACTATTAACTAATTAGAATTGTTACTCAAGAGATTTTTTAATAATAAAGCATCATGATAATCAATTTTGGCAAATAATTATAATTGTCTAAGTAATTTTTCAGAGTAGTGAGAGTCAAAGAGCACTCACATATTGTTTACATTAAAAAGCTAATATTAATATTACTAATATATGAAAACAGATTAATGAATAAATTGAAAATTTACTAATAATATTGTTTGATAATTTTCAAAGAGCCAACTTTTTTTATTAAACAAGAACGTGGCTTTAAATCAGGGGTCGGCAACTCATTCCACCCTGCGGGCCGGATAGTGTTATAATGACGGGTCGCAGGCTGGACGAAGGCCATTAATGAAAAATTAAGGAAAATTACATATACAGACCCCTGCCAACCTAAATATTTAAAACCATAATGAAAATAAACATTGAGAAATCAGAAAAACAAAAGAAAATCTAAAATTAAAAAACACCTAACAAAAATTACTATTTCGTCAAAATACTTCAAAGTGAAAAAAATCAACCGAAGTGAAATGGATGAAATTATGACATGTAGGTTTGAAACTTATTGAAAATTATTCCACAAACAAACCACATACATACACAAACAAAAACAAAGCACATATACCCATACATACGAGTACAAATAGTTGCAAACATATACACTTACGTACATACACATGCAGTATCATCCACACATTCATGAGGCATGTATGTATAATGCGCGTATATTTAACTGTCTTTAGATTTCTGCTACCTCGCATGTCAGCTCCTCCCTGGCCTCTTTCACTTTATCGTTCCTTTCGCTTCTGTTATCTTTTAATGTAGCCAAGGGTCATAACAAATATGTATTCATTATTTGACATTAAACATAGGCAATGTAACTTGGTAAAATAAGTCTCATGAAAGATAACTGGCAGATAGTGCACTAAAAATATTAGACTGAGATGTGTAGACATTCTATGGAAAATGACATAACAAATTTCATTTGAAGGTCGTCTCTCATGTTAAAAATAGTCATTGGTAATCAGGCTCGCAGGCCGGTCAAAATGCCTTTGCGGGCCGGATCCGGCCCGCGGGTTGCCGACCCTTGCTTTAAATTTTGATAACATCTGAAATAAATGATTAAAATGTAATTAGTGGGAAGTGCATTTCTGTCATCTTTAAGCATAATTAGAATCATGTTCAACCTTATTTCCTTAGATTAATGAAAAGTAAATATCTGAATTCAATGCTAGCTCACAATGAATTTATTAATACACAAGTGAATTTGAATTGATAATAAAAAAAAATAAAATAAAATATATAAATAATTTTATGAATGTTTGCTACAATTAAAATCCAAGAACTTTAAATTCACTAAATTTTATATCAAAGTAGAGAGTGCTGAAAAGTTCTCAAATGACCAAGATAGGATTGCAAATAAATAATCTGATAATTGGTCAGATTTTAGGAAGTGCTCCTACCTTCACCCTGAGAACTTTGCAGTACCCCTTTGGATAAGAAAGGGACTAATATTAAAAGTTAACCGATATAGTAATCTGAAATTGTTACCATTAGAAAATTTGCAACATTCCCTAAAACCATTAAAATGTCTTCATGGAAAGTCAGTTTGAAGCTATTTTATCTAAAAAAAGAAATCGTGTTTAATGTTCAAGAATTAAGTAAAAATAGAACCACAAAGTAAATATGAAAATAAAAACACTGAAATAAAATGTAGCCATTTACTTCCTGTTACAATAGAGATTATAATTGATTTCAAGACAAATAAAGTATAGCTTCCTTTTGAAGAGAATAAAAACAAAACAATTGAAAATTCAAGTCAAGTTCACATCAATCTTTAACCACAAAGGAAACAATGCCTAGTTTTTCAAGTATTCTTTTACTCTACTAATTTATTTTGGGCTGATATAAATAATATTGTGGAATATACCTAATTTAAGGTTGATCTAAGAATCTAGTATATTCAAGTAGATTTTATATTTAGAGGATGCCAGTTGTGAAACTCTGCATGCAAATAAATAAATCATTAACCTTATGCAATCCAAGTTTTAAATTAATTTATTCTTGCAAAATTAAACCATAAACAAGAATTTTCTTAAAGATAGTAATTTTAATGTGATATCAAATAAAGATTAAATTTAAACAAAGTTATCAAACAAATAAAATTTTAAAATTATATTCAATAGATTTCAAAAAAAAAAAAAAAAAAAAAAAAAAAAATCAAAAGTGAATTATAACAAATGTAGAAAGTTTTTAAAATATTGTGGCTTTAGACTGAGGAAGTACATAAACCAAAAATCTATTTAATAAAACTGATTAAATAAACAACTTTTAATGATCAAGTTTGCACTGGTAAAAATTCAGTTACAAAATGTGAAAGTCACTGGTATAGAACTGAAATCAACAAAAAAACCTTCCTATATATTTTACTGTTGTGTTAAAATTTAAAGTGTTTCCTTCTAATCTTTAAAAAGTAAATTGACTATTAACAAAAATATTTTTGCTACAGTCTGACTTTTTTTTAGATTGATAAAATGTCAATGTCATGGTACTTAAGCTTTTCTTTAAAAAGTTAGAGATTTAATTATTTTTTAAATTTATTTTTTTACAAATTCATCTTCAAACTTAGAATAATTAGAAAAATATGTCTAGAAGTATTTTTTTTTAATTACTTTTTCATTTAAAAAAAAAAAAAATGGAAGTAAATTTTCAAAGAGTTTACTCTGACCAAAGCTGAAATTTTGTTTTCAATTCAAAAACCTACAGCAGGATAAATACTTTATTCGCTTGTTATATTCATCAGTAAATGAAATAAAATTTATTCACTGTTTATTGAAACGAATGGTAATAGATTATCATTATGACTTTCTTTCATAAACACTAATTACAAAGAAATTTTTTTTATATCTAACTTACAATGGATTTGTACTAAAAATACTATTAAGGCAAACATACGAGATGAATATTTTAAGAATCAACAATAACTGTTAAAGATTTGACAAACCTTTTTGATAACTAGCTTGTCAATAAGAACTAAATACCTACAAGAAAAGGGATTGACTGATATCACCAAGAGGCCAACTAAAGAGAATAACCTTACTGCTCACTGCTACTATTCAATGTGAAACATTTTTGCTCATTACTTGAAAACTGACATCTGCACAACTTTTTTTTTTGCTGTTTATAAAAGACATTTCATTTAAAGAAGCATAATACGTTTCCCTTGATAAGTGATTTTAGCTGAAGCTGAGAGAGAGAGAGAGAGAGAGAGAGAAAGTGATTAAAACAAGCCTTTTAATTTAAATAATTTTAAATTTGCAAAAATATCTTTTTAATTTGTTCTCTAACTTTTAAAAGAACTAAGTTTGTGGTTAGTATATTCTCAAAAACAAATGTTTATGGTGAGGGTAGCATAAGTACAGGTAATCAATCCATTGGTATATAAACCGGGTGAATGCTAGTAACATTAATTATTAAAATTTATCCACAGAGAGTTCGATGTATTTATTATAACGGAGCATATGTATTTTTACATATATACACACACACACACACACACACACACACACACGTATTCTGTAATTTTGAATCTATTTCTATGTCTACATTTCATGATTAGTTCTCTCCACTGATTTAATAGTTTGCGTTGATCTTTGCCCTAAAACTATTGGGGGTGTTCGTGAAACCTAGAATTTTCCAATTTATTTGAGGATTCAGACCCTTTTCCTTCAATTCTCAAAATTTTCTGAAAGGGCTGTTTGGTGTTTTAATTTTGGATTGGTGAATGAGTGCCTGTGTGTATTGATTCTCTTTTTTAATTCTCCTGCAGAAATGCCGATGTAAATATTATGGTTTGTCGTATTTTCTTTAGGGGTAATGGGTGACTGGTATACTACCCTAATGGATCTGCACTTGCCCTCTAATGGGCAGTTTTGCTTAATTCTACAATTACAGGGGATTTCCATGTTAGATTTAGTTCCCCCACCCCATGGAATTTATTTAAAATATAATTGTTATGAGAATTAATAATCTGGTACATATTATCAGTGCAGGAGTAGCTAATTTTGATTTACTTCCTGTTTGTTGAAGATCTTATTTAGAGGATTTTTTTTTGTTGAAATGCTTAGTAATTAAATTTAAGAAGTACTGTCAGATGTTTTACACCTGCATTCCACTTTTCGTGTATAGGTATTACTAATGGTGGTTGCATCAAACAGCTTACTTTTGAAAACCACATTTCAAGTTATGTTTAGAAGAAAAAAATCAGGATAATAAAATATAAAGATCAATGCAAACTATTAAATCAATGTGTATATATATGTGTGGGTGTATGGGTGCATATAGTGGCATATATGTGTGGACATGTAAATGTACATATATATATATATATATATATATATATATATATATAAAGATATGTACACGTGTGTTGGACAGCATGATTTATTCCATTGGGTGCTCTGTGTACCCACAATCTATAATTCAACTAACTTACATTAATCTTAACGGGTTTAAGTTTAAATCCCCCATTGCTTAATAATATTGGACACTTGTAATACAAAAACTATTTACTATGAATCCCAGAAAACCACACTTGGGGCTCGTATAAGAAATGCCACATAGTAGGAACTGATATTAAACTACAAACAATGAAAGGTCCTATCCACAAATAAACTCCAACCCCAGACCACTTCCTCCAGGATAAGATACCTTATGCCCCCACCAGTTGCTAACACAAACCTATTCTCATTAAGGCGTCTACCAGAGGAGGACCAACATTGAAAATGAATTTAAAACAATGCTACGAAACGGACACTTAGGGGCTGATGATAGCCATGTACAGAATGGCTTGAAATAGACTATACTATGCTGAGGTAATGTTTGGTTTTTGCTGTTAAAGAAAAATAAAAAAAATAAAAAATAATAATAATAAAAATAATATCTTAAAACAGATTGAATTTCTGACCTCAAAAACATTTTTTCAAGAGAAGAATATTCAAAATACATTAATGGGAAATATGCAATAAATAAGGTTTTCTACAACTGCTTTAACATTTTATTGTTGCCCATAAATTTAGAAATCTTAAAGTCTATTTCTAAACCAAACATTTCAATATTCATGAGAAACACCTGCATTAATCAATACCAAAGCCTTATCTCCACAGCAAATATAAAAAAAATAATAAAATAAATAAACATTATTTATTAAAATTAAAGAATTAATTTATTTCAGCATTGTCCCAGTCTGCTTCTTAGAGAATACATTGTGAGAATATAGCATAAGTAATAAAATTCAATTATCTTTTCTATAGAGATGGGAAAAATGTCAATGATACAAAAAACATCAATTTAGTTTAAAAATAAATAAAAGCATGTTAATACTCATCTATATTATTAACAGGAAATTTTAGTATTATCAAAGAAAAATTTTAAGTGAATTTTATTGATTTATTTAAAGTCATGTCCAGTCCATTCACAGAATAGTTTGTAAGATTAATAATTTATGTTGAATTACAAGTGGATTAGAACTGGTATTAGGCTTTTATACTGGAGATAGGCAATAATTGCTAATCATTAAT
The DNA here is from genome assembly GCA_903632075.3 of Acanthosepion pharaonis. Taxonomy (NCBI): domain Eukaryota; kingdom Metazoa; phylum Mollusca; class Cephalopoda; order Sepiida; family Sepiidae; genus Acanthosepion; species Acanthosepion pharaonis. The sequence continues at coordinate 108,934 of CAHIKZ030000568.1, forward strand.
TACTTGGGCTAATATCTTGGGCATTTATAATGCATACTGGAGATTACCCTAAGAAAACTTGTATGAATTATTAACAAGGTGATTTGAATTAAAACAATTAAAAAAGGTAACCTTTGTTCACATATTTTCTTTTGTTTGATACTAAATGTGTATATGAAAATTAATTTTGAAGCCTCTCAAATTACTACAGCACAAAGTCAAATTATTATTAAAGAATTGTAACATTACTATTTATAGTAATTAAATCCAGATCAGTAGAGAAACAGACCAAAGTTTGAGCTTGAAATGAGGATCAAAATCACCCCCACCTCAATGGTTTACACTTTGACCTACTTCAGTTATAGAAATTAGACAAGGTGAATGAATAACGGTCAACTAATATCAGCTCAGTTTTCCCAGCTCATCCATTGTTTTGGCCTTCCACTACTACTACTAATAATAATAATTGCTATTTAATGGGTGACAAATGCTGAGATTGGTTAAAATTAGGTACCTCCACTAACTTTCGATACTTAAAGTTTAAAATGAATTTTAAAAATTAGAAAGCTTTCTTGAAGCTTTCATTTCAGCTTTACTTGAAAGCTAAAGGATTAAATTTACTATTTCTAGTAAGCAAAATACTCTGTAGTGTATTTCAAACAGAAATTCTATTGATTGGAGTCGATTCATTTTTTGAGGGGGCTAAAAATAGCCGATTAGTCCCCCCTCCCCTTTTAGCCATCACAGTGAATTCTTTAAAAAAAAAAAAAAAAAAAATCTTACAAAAATAAGACTTTTTCTGAAACTTTATTTGAAGAATATTAGTTAAATTAAAGTATAATTAATCTTGATTTGAAAAAACATTTTCTTTAAGATGAAAATAACAGAAATGAATTGTTAAAATAAACAGTAGCAGTGATTTAACTTGCTTTTTATCACTTGTCAATCATTTAATAAGCACTGATAAGGTGTTGACATGTTTATTGTTGTTCTATAGACTTATTTTTAAAACATAATTTAAGAAAATGACTGATGAAAATTTAAATTTAATATAGTCATCGTTCTTATTTTCTGCTATCATGTAGTTTACCATCCTTTCAAAATGTACATATTTATACACACACAAAAAAAAAAAAAAAAAAAAAAAAAAAAAATTAAAGATTATTTGAAAAATCTTAGTGCATGTTTTAAGCATTTCAATTTTTGGCTTAGTAAATATAATTTTCACTTAATAATCCAACAAGGACAACACTGCAAAAATTTTTTATTCAGACAATAATGTTGCTAATATATATCATTTATAAAAGCATTTAAAAGCTTCTCTAATTAAATAATTAGATATTTTCATTGCAGTTTTTATTCTTACTATTCAAAGCAGATCTGAGAAAGCAGTAACTGTTTTTTATTTGGGCGGGGGATGATTTACATTCTCCAAGGAGTCCTGCATTTAACTAATAAAACAAATTTGGAGGATGGAATTTCTATAAATTTCATGAAATTAAATAGGAGGGGAGAGAGGGAGTAAGAATTTTTTTTTTTTTTTTTTTTTTACACCAGGATTTTCTAAAAAAAATAATTTAAAAAATGAATTAATTCATTTTTGAATAAATCCTGAAAGTTTCACTAAAATCTGACAATTATTTAATTTTTCCAAGAATTTCCAAATTAATTTTACTGGAAAAAAAAAAAAAAAAAAAAAAAAAAGGCACTAAAATTTCCATAGCCAGCTCTTGACACTATTGACAAAATAGAGGAAAAAAAAAAAAAAAAAAAAAAAAATTAAAAAATACTTTGGTCTTCTTAATAATAAACATTTTGACAATAAAACTTTTTTGTTTTTATTAAGTTTGGGCCCTTTTTTCATCATGCTATGCTGTTGTTGTTTGGGGGGGGGGTCCAGCAAAAAAGTGGAGGTACCTAGTTAAAATGTTCAAAAGCAACCTATTTTAGCAACATCAATAACTCAGAACAAAGTGCTGCTCTTAACAATTTCAAGTTTATTTTTCTTTAAATCCAATTTTTAAATCTTTTAAACCATTCAAGTATATATATATATATATATATATATATATATATATATATATATATAAAAAACCTCATTCTTTATAGTTCTAGAATTTTTTTTGCCAAGAGATGATAAACATTTTAAATGATAGAAAAGTAAATCATGTTAGGCTTTTATTAAAGATTATACAAAGTATGTACTTATGACTACAAAGTATAGTAGTTAAAATATGTTTAACAAAATATAATTCAAACAAATTAGATGCAAAGTTGACATTTTTTTTTCAACCAAGAATAAAAACTAGTAAGTGATGCAAGTTCATTCATAAGTTTTAGTTTAATTCGACATGAGTAGCTACAATTTACAGAATAAGAAAAATAGTATAGTCATTTTTAGCTGAAACAGTGATTGAAACAGAACTTTATTTCTATAATTAAGTGTGGATTTAATTAGGTTAAAATGATAAAAAAAGTCTGTCATGAATATATATAAACTTTGATATGAGAAAAGAAAGAGAAAAATCTTAGCATGCAACACAACCAAAGCTTTTAACTTACAGGATTCAAATCAATTGACAAGGATTAAATAAGGAAATAGATATTGTTATTTTTATGAACTTTCACTAGCAAATTGAAAATGGCTTGGTGTTCAAGATTTCAAACTGAAATCTAAATTATAACAAGTTAAAAAAAAAAAAAAATCTCTTCCATATCAGCTAACAAAGTTTTATTTTAACAAGACAACAGGAAGTAAAGAAAGGTTAGTGGACAGTGTGTTCAAACCTTAAACATTCATAAAAGAACAATAGAAAACTCAGTATGGAAGCTAGCTTGGCAGTTATAACATAAAATTACATGCCCAACACTATTCATTAAATGCAATCACCCAACCAAGCCAGTAAATATATTCTTGCTACTTAAATCAAATAGCTGAAACTATAGCATTTATGTCTAAAAAAAAATAAAAAAAATCAAAACCAATCAGATTGCAAAATCAGCCATATGTATTTATAAAGTAGATGTTTTAAATTTAATATTAAAAAAGGAAAATATAAGTTATAAATCATGAGTGACATTTGAAAGTAATCATCAGGTAGATAGCAATACTTTATCAGAAAAAAGTGACATAGTTCTAAATAAAATTTCATTCAGAATGAAAAAAAAAAAAGTTTAAAAATAATTTATAAATAGACTCATTGATTTATTTTTATTATTAGTTTATAGATATTTTCAACCTATAAATTCTACAACTGATCTATAACAGAAGAGATCAATCATGAACAATAATCAAGTACTAATATTACTTCAGTACTTAAAGACAACTGATCATAAACTGAACAATTTATCCTAGTGTCAACTATGAAATCTCAGCTAGACATAATATCAATTACTTTCAGTTTTACTCCACAAGATATGCCTGTCATGATTTTCTATTGCTTAACCCTTAGGAGGGATCAGAATTTAACATATTTTAAAGAACTCTGAAGAGGCCCTAACACAAGAGAAGATTTTCTTAATTATTTCTGCAACAATAAAACTTTAAAATCATTGAGAAGCAAATAAATTATTAACATTTTGGCACATACACGTATCCTTCCAAATCATGATATTTACACAAGTAGACATTATGAACAGAATCTACTTTTCAATCTTGATATTTTGGCAGATAACCAAACCAATGATACAGGCAATTACAAACTATACATATACCTTATATTAAAAAAAAAAAAAAAAAAAAAATCTTTCCTATGTCTGCCTGTAGCCTAAACATATCCTGTTGAGGAATCATCTGTTGGTTCCAGCTCAGGCTGGCTTGGTTTGGAGTACCTTTTAGCTTGCTTATGAATTCTGGCTGTCATTGTACACATTGACAAGCAATAATACGAAGATGCTACTGTCAAGCAGTCTGAACTTTAATGCAGAATTACTGTGCCATACAAACAATAATTGATCAACATTATCAGAATTACTTAATACTTCAAGCATCAACAATCTCCTGAGCAAAGCCTTGGAAAATGAAAGAAGGATCCAATGAGCACAATTCCTTGGCTATACAGTCTAGTCAATGTATTAAGTGCATATTTGCATGCCATTACATTTATTACAAGCTGAGATAATCAAGTCAGAATATAAAGATAGATAATCATCAGTAAAGCTTACAAAATACCAGAAATTACAAAAATTTAGATAGGTGAAAGTTAAAAAAAAAAAACAATTTTGTAAATCCACCATATCACCTCGAATGGGCGTATATTTCAATTGTTTTTTGTTTAAAAAAAAAAAAAAAAAAAAAAAGGAAGTAGACAATCCTGACTTTACACAAATTGCTTTTATTTATTATCTGAATTGCCCTGCATTCATAAAATAATGGTTTTCCATTGTCTTAATTTGTCCTTCTCTTAGACTGTCTGCTTGCTACCCAAAGCTAGAGAGCTCAATCTAAAGCATCACTGCAAAAATAAACCCAACAGTAAACCAAAATTTGAACTGCCAATTTCCCTTTCTACAGATATTAGTCGTGAATAAATGCACCTATTATACACAAATGAAACTTAAAATATGTCCCCAAATATATATTAAATATATTTCAGCTCATTTTTTAATATAAAAAAAAAATTACTAAAACAATTTAAATAAAAAAAAAAAAAAAAAAAAAAAAAAAAAAAAAAGTGGAATACTAGGACTTTAGAAACTAAAGTTGTCTCTTTCTACCTTATTCATCCAAGAGAAAATTGTTGAAAGAATCATACAGAAGTCATATTGGTCATTCATACAATCAAATAGTAAGCATCAAGATATTTTGCAATAAGACTTTCTGCATTATTTTTATTGTTAATTATTTCAGGCCTTGAAATCTAACATTTGAATGCATTGGAGAATTACAAACTGGGTCATAATCTTTGACTATAATGAAAGAAACTATTTATAAATTTTCATTTACAACAATTCTATTAGCATTTTTTAAACTCCCTTGCTTCTTAACTTATTTGATAAATAAATACATGAACCAAAAGAATTTTTCTGTTTGAATCCTTTATTTTGATGTGACTGGTCTCTCCAATTACCAAGTGAGACACACTAAAAAGGTGAGAATGTGATTGGATTTCACTCCTGGGGTAAAGACATGTTTTTTTGACTAAAATAGAGTTTGTCAATTCTGTATGCAAAATTGTGTTTAGCATGCAAGATTTTGCATTATATCCTCATGGATGATTTAGAAAATATGAGAGAAAATATGAGAGAGAAAAAAAGAAAGAGAGGTAAGAGAGGAGATGGGAGAAAGAATCCCATTTCTGTTCTGGACTAAATCAGAATCTATACTTAGAATTATCCGAGCACACAAGGCTTTTGATATATGAACATAGCATATTTATGGTCAAAGTAACTATTATATTACTATCCACTTGAGCTGGCCATATGTTGGTAAGTTTGGCAACTTATGTTTCAGTATTGGTTTCCAGCTTTGTTTTCCTTGATACCGCGGTTTTTGATTAGGTTTTTAATTTAGTATTTTTGCTAAGGAAGCCATTCATTTTCTTGTGTAACGATAGCATTTCCAGTCGATATCCGATTTCATTTGAGATTGAACACAAGTGGCTAAAAAATAATTTTTACTTTGGATTTAAAAAAAAAAAAAAAAAAAGACATGCAGTTTTGAAAATATACACATTTTAAAATGGATATTAAAACTTACTTTATTTTTTTAATATCTAATTTTACATGTATTCGCTAGATAGAAACAATTTTATTTGTAGAAAACAGATCTGCATATCTGGAAATATGCACATTTTAAAAGTGAAATTAAGAACTGTTTTAATTATTCTTAATATCTATTTAGGTGCATTCCCTAGATAAAAAACAAATTTATTTATAAAAAAAATCTTCATTCATTTTTCTTGTTTACAATAACTAATTCGTGATTGGTGCAATGGCTTACTAGAAAACCCCTTACAAAAAATCCGACTTCGTAAAATTTAACACTAAGACAAACCTGGCAACTATTTTTATTTTGCTCACTATTTTGATGTTCACTTAATTTTACTGCAAAAAGTTTTTGTTTTTTTTTTCAAATAGATTTCACTTTCAGACATCATGTCATATTTCCTTTTTTTTCCTTCTTCATTTCTTTCGTAAACAAATAGATTTCACATTTATTTCTTGAAACTAGTCAAAGGTTTTTAACATTTTTGTTCAATCTTTTTCTCTTCAATGGTACTATAAATGTTGATAAAATTTAATTTTATTAACATTTGAAAGTTTTTTTCAATGGTGTTTCTTTGGATATGGTCATTCAGTAGTGATATAAAAATGAAACCAAAATCGTTCAGTTTCATAAAAAAATTTGATGCGGTTTCATGGTGTGAAGATGAAACCATAAAAAGTTGTTTTTTTGGTTAAACCACATATCTATTGGTTATACAGAACTTTCTTGGATCTTGAGACTGATTTAATAACAGCCCATCAAAGAACAGGTTGCCAGATGTCTTTTTAAAAAGGCCAGTCTTGTTCTCATCTTGAGTTTTCATTCCCAGTGGACTGGAGTTGGGAATCAATAAATGATGAACATGGTGAGAGGTTCCATCAGAACATATTGAAGATGGAATCAAGGCCAGTTCAAGCCAAACATGATGAGTGATAACTTCTGGTTCCTATAACAGGAAACGAATCCAGTGCACAAGAGCAAACATCTCAAACATTTCTGAAGAGATGTGAAATAAATAAGAATTTTATATTTATTCACTTTAAGTCTTCATCTTAATTTCCTTTCAACATAAATTTACTGTATAGTAAAATACTATTTGACTTAAACATAAATATACTATATACAGTATTAATATACCATTGAGAAAATATTTAACTTTAACAAAAAATATTGCATGCACATAACTAAAAAGAGCTGATGTGCTAAGACCATTCTGAGTATAGATTCACAATCAACATAAAAACAAAAACATAACCACAGTTAAATTAAAAAGATAAATTTAACAAGGTTACAAAATTGGGAAGACATCTTTAAAAATCATTAAAAAATTTTTAAAATTCATTTTTTTTTTTTTTTTGGAAATATCACTTAAAATAGTTTGAAATTAGTGGTTCTGAACCTTTTTTCTTTTACCCATTGAGCACTTTTACTCTTAATTTGTTTTCGGGGGGCATACCTGTTCAATGAAGGAAAAAAAAACAAACTTATTTTACTTTTTACTAATAAGTTTAGGAATCCTTATTTATCCTTCTGTTTTTATTCAGCTTTTACAATCAAAATAATAAAAAGGACAATAACTTACATTGCTTGATCTTTTTTTCTGCTCGCTTTAGAGTTTTTCTATTTTTAATATGACGGATTACTGTAGAAATCCCAATTCTCAGTTGTAACAATCATTCCGAAATGAAATTGTTCTATGAACCACTAAAATATTACTATGGGCCCCCAAATTTCTACTTAATTGTGTGGACTCTCATGGTCCATATGGACCCAGGTTGAGAATCATTGTTTTAAGAGATCTTATTTGCAGCTGTGTATAATTATTGCAGGTCTGTTTAAAAGGAAAAGAAGTAATAAAAGAACTATTACCTAACAACATTTAATGAAGTTAATTCTTTTATTAAAACTGCAAGCAAAATTATTTTTCCAATAATTAGAAGTTATCAAAAGAACTATATCTATTTTCAAACTCTTTAAATGGGCTAAGCATAAAATATCTAGATATATTTTCAATTTAAATCATAAATTAAAATAAAAACAATTCATGAAGTATGGATCTCAATTAGAAATAAACAAAACTCATCAGCAAAATGTATTTGACTAATCATATTCATGCTTTATAGTATGCAATTGAATTCTAAATAATCAGCAAAGGTTATTGGGAAAATGTCCCAACAGCCAAAATTGAAAATCTGCCCTGACCCACTTCTAATTAATGTAAGGATAAGAGATAACATATGGAGAAACATTTATCCATATATAACATCCACCTCACTTTTCAGGACAGTATTAATAAGTGTTTCTACCTTTTTAGGTATGAAAGTATGGTAAGATGTGACCATAGAACTAATAGAATAACAGTACCATAATCAGGTTTCCTGTTTTTGGAAGGCAACCTGTGGAAAGGTCTCAAAAAAAAAAAAAAAAAAAATGCATCAAATGATGAGGAAAGTGTGTAATTCAGTGGAAATGCTATGTGGAGAAGAATTAATCAATTTAGGTCTCTCTATCCACTGGAAAAAGGTCAGCACAAGCCCTTAATGAACATCCCTTATAATTTAAGACAGAATGAATTGTAAGGGCAATTGAAATAAAGCTACCAGCTTTTTTTTCACAATCTAAAGTTATTAGCATTTCATGAATATCTAATGACTGTATTTAAAATGAACAGGTTTATTTTATTTTTTTTTATTGGAGGGAAAAAAAGATAAATTGGTCAGCAAAGATGATTATGTTGAAGAACCATTTCCTCTGTTATTAATGTATCCTGTCCTCATTAATAGATCAATATCTGAATTTTCATTTCTATACTATAGAGAGGATCAAAATTGGAAGTTCCATTACACACACAACATATCATTCCAGTGATTTGTTATGAAAATGATAAAGATTTTATGTAACAGTTTATTCTAGTAGAATACAATCAGAAATTCTGTTCATACTTTTATTTAACTCCCCCACCCCAACCAAATGATTTATTGTAGCTACTTATATATAATACTCTTCTTGGACTTAAAGATGTCATTTACTCAACCATAAACCCTACTATATAATAGCAATCGTGTGATCATTCAATAAATTACTATGAACAAGCAATGATTTAACTGAGCAAGTTGCAAGAAACTTGTGGCTCCTTTTTCTGTCTAGATATAACAAGAAATAATTAGGTAAGTTTCTGATGTAAGTTTCCAACTTTTCTAAAAAAAGCTTTTACTTCATAAAAATTCATAGCATCAATATTAAGTCAAAGCATTTCCCTAGCTTTATCATATTACATTACCTTTTAGTTAAATTGTGACTTCAAGTAATTTAAATTCAATAAATTCTTTGTAGAAGCATTTTTTTTTAAATTTATTGGAACAATTAACTAAACAAGGAGTGTTGATGAAACCAAACAAATGATATTCTAAAAGGTAAAAGATCTAGGAAATACATGCACAAGAATTTCCTATCCCAGCCCCATAATAGTTTATCACATATTTCCAAAACAAGGATGAGCATTATTGCATAGCATAGAATCCCTAATGAACTTGTATCAAAAAATCATCAGCTATATCATAAAAAAATTCCAATTGCTCACTATAAAATTATACAGTGAGAAGTTGGACATACCAGAAATTAAGAAATCCCTTTAAATATCACAGTAAATGATCCCATTTCCCCTTTTCTAATTAGGAAAAAGAACTAAAAAATTCCAACATCTAATTACGCTACAAGAAGTGGAAAAGTCATTTCAGTTGAAGAAGACGAGTGAGATTAAGTTCCACCACTGAACTGTCCTCCAGGACACGCAGCTTAGTCTGGGGGGTAGGAAAAAAAAAAAAAAAAAAAAAAAAGAAAGTAAGTTACCTGGCAATTGTGATTTCAATCTTCAGCAAAGTTGCTGATTAAATATGAAGGAAAGTAATTCCAGTTCAATGGAAGAATCAAGCAACATCACAAGGACAAATTAACCAGATACAACCAATACAAGACATCTTTCTAGCATAGACAGTGGAATGGGGGACACTATCCTATGGTTTGAAAAAAAAGATTAAATTTGAAGTTTTTAGACAGTTATTGTGTACAAAGAAACACAGAGGTTGCAAAATCCAAAACAGTATATAATAATGCTATAGAAAACTAGAAATATGAAATCCTTTATATGCCATAAACTAAATATATTTTATACAAGATTCTGTACACAAATTAGAATGAATATTTCAACATGAAGTTTGCAGTTACTCATTACAAGAGCTGATAGAAGAGTCTTATTTTTATTGTATAATTGAAAGTTTAGCTATATTTAAGAACATTTAATCAATTTGAGCATTATTATCTTCATGATAATCTCTGACTGAAAATATTTATAAGGAAGAAAACCAATAAGTTCTCAACCCAATTAAAAAAGATGTTTTGTCATTATGTCAAGTAAGTTGTACACTTATAAATATATAAGGTTCTTAGATCTAGACTGTAAAAAATTAAAAACGAGGATGTGAACTTATTTTTCCCCAAATATGAAAGAAACCAAACCAGTTCTTGGCATAAATATTAAAGTCAAACTTCACTAATGTATACAGCTGGTAAAAGGTACTAGCACAGTACACTATTCAACTACAGTTGCATAAAATATTCACATTTTGTTTTGCCAAGTCAAGAATGACCGGTGATACATATTTTTACTTGTCTAGTTATTCCATTAAGAGTAGATTTTGAGGTTTACTTGTTAAAAAGTGGTGGCTTCATACTGAATATCATTTTATTCTCATTGGTAACTGGGAAGGTAGTCACTCGTTGCAGTCAGAGTCTATCAATTAATCTTTTCAGGAGTTCTTTTAAAAAGAAAAATGTTTACTAGATATAAGCTAATAATGAAAAAATAATCCAAACAGGAAATACAGAAAATTTTCAATGTAGGCTTAAAAAAAAAAAAAAAAATAAAAAAAATAAAAAAAATAAAAAAAAATAAATAAATAAATAAATAAAATAAAATATCTGTTATGTTTGCACATGTAATAAAGTCATTTTTAACAATGTTATCCAGTGTTCTAAGAAAAAAAAAAAAAAATAAAGGGTAGTTAGATTATGCAAAAGCATTTGACAAAGCATATCACAAAGAACTGTTTGAACTACTATATAAGATTCATTTATTTGAGAAGGGCATTAGAATACAGGACTTATACTGGGGGAAACTATGGAACCATGTATTAAGATAGAAAATTAATTCCGTAAATACACAAAAATAGAAAGGGGCATAAAATAAGGATATGTCTTCTCATTGGACTTATTCAACCTCTACAGGGAAGCAAACAGGATTCATTATTGGCAGCCACAATCTTTAGATATGCAGATGACAGTGTTAAAGGAAACTATAGGAACTCCTACATAATGTAGTAAAGGAAAGCAAGAAGAAAGGACTAAACACGAATTGTAAGACAATGTATAGTTATCAGCAAAAGGAAGAACACAATATGTGAATTACAAATTGGAGATACCAAAATTGAGTAAGTACAAAAAGTTAAATATCTGGGTAGTTTTAACTGAGGATGGAAAGTTCAATACTGAAATCTAAAAGGTACATTGGGATAGTGGAAGCGGCCTTTCAAAAAGTATTAAGAAACAGGAAAATTAAAAAAAAAAGTACTGAAGAAACTTGTGACAAGAGAAATGTAGTTCTACAGAAGGATGCTGAGAATACTATGGACTGAACACTTGAGCAACAGCAACTTTTTACAGAAAATGGCAACAAAAAGGACACATTCATAGCATTAGAAAGAGTTGAAGCTTCTAGAACACATGAGAAAAACTTTTACTCACAGGACATATTGAAGGCAAGAGGGACAGGGGAAAACAGCACATACAAGCTTGTGTAAATGGTTAGTAGAACAGTGATTAGAAGATAAAGCAAGAAGAAAAAAAAACTTTACTAAGGATTACACTGAACAGGAAGTCATGAAGAGCCATAATTGCCAACACCCCGAAAGGGCATGGCACATAGAAGAATGTAAAATATGTTACAAGGTGAAGGATTTAAAAAAAAAAAAAAAAAAAAAAAAAACTCTGGCTTCCACCTTCAAAATCCATTCAACAACCATTAAGAGAACAGGTAACAAGTTAAAAAAAAAAAAAAAACGAGATAGGAAAACTGGATCAGGAAGTCAGAACAGTAAGAGGGATCATCATTTCAACTTAATTGTCCAAACTAGAATCCAATCCTCAGAGAATCCCAGTAAAATGTTTTTAATCATTTCTAAGATATAACAGTTCAAAGCTTAATCAAACAATTGAATAATTTTGCTGTTACACCCGCTATATATATATATATAATAAAAATCAAATCAACTATAGAGTAATGATTAGTAAGCTTGTCTCATAGGCTTACTTCCAGTGTTTGAGCCTCACTGTTGTCTTGAGCCAAACTAACCAAAGTAAATACCTGCCCTGTTTAGTTAAATTGTTGCCTAGTCACTACTGGTACAAGTAGTCAGTGTTCATCCAGGTAAAAGGCCAGGATTGGAAATGCTGATTTTCAAAGTCAGCAAACTCTCCTCTTAATTGGTGCAATACAATCTTCCTTAATTTCCTCCACCCATTTAGCCTTGTGCTAAGCTTAATAAATATCAATACTGACCATCTTAATTTGTTTACTAAGGTATGACATAATCAAGTAATGAATGAAAAATTTACGAATAGTAGCAATAATTTACAGTCATGATAGTAACAAGTATTAATGAATCAATATAAAACACTTATTAGGTAAAATGTTTGCAAAAAGACAAGCCAAATATATACTGTAGTTAAACAAAGTAGCATATAAGCAGAATTACTTAAATATTTCATAATAATATACACAGTTAAATCAGGCTCATTTGAGTAGTAATGTAAATTTTTAAACTTCAATATTTTGATTCATTTTTAATGAAGTTAAAGAATGATAAAGCTATTAAATAGCAGCAACATTTCAAAGCATTGAGAAGTGATATTTTCAAATCTAACAAATTGTGTCAAGGTCAGTTTAACAAATCTTATAGTACTTCTTTTGAACATATGTCTTAACATTAGTCAAACAAATGAAAAACAGTGTAAAAAGATTTGTCCTGATATACAAGTCAATTTGTTATGAGTGCATATTATTTAAAAGAGAAATGCCTTATACAATTATCAAACAAAAGAGCAGCTGGTTACAATGTTGGTAACTAAGCCATTCTTCCAAATAAAGTTTACCCGAGAAATGGTGAAATGAAATTTGACAGTAGTTTGTCAGAAGTATATTAAATTCAATCTACTGTTCAGTTAAAAACATTGCACAAAAAATTAACTTTGTCTAAACCATTTCTGGTTCATATGTTTCGTAGTAAAATGTATGGCTAATATAAACATCTTTAAATGGGACAGATACTGTATTTTCTTCTTTACTTTTTTTTTTAAAATACAAAACAACTGTCAAAACTATACTGTTCTGACAAAATGGATCTGTTTTTCCATTTCTAAGCAGCTTTTAATTTGTATTTATTAAAATCTTGACTCACAAATTATATTAGTTACCAAGTGTACAAGATTATTCAAAATAGTTAAACATTTAACTTCAAAGTAAAATTTGTCATTCTAATATTAAGATATTTAATACTAACCCCCGAAATTGAAGAGGAATTTTTTTTTTTTAAATCCATTTCATGATTTAAGGCAATTTTATAAATAAAATTTAATCACTTGATTTATCAAGATCTAAAAAAAAAAAAAAAAAAAACTTAAACCAAATGTAAAATATAATTACATTTTAAAAACTAGTCCTAGTAGAATTTTTCCTAAATTTTTTGTAAGAACTATTTTATACTGAAAATAGTATATACAAGTCCAACATGAACTGCAACTGCCAACTTTGGAGATATTGCCGAAATCTTACTCGGCAGAATTATTACTAAAGTCGAATGAAGATATGATAGACTTCATATGATTGAAAGAGAGGAGGGGAAAAAAAAAAAAAAAAAAAAAAAAAACTTTAATGGATAATTTTGCCTCTTCATATTTCCAGCCAAGTTAAGACAAAGCTATTCAACCCATTATAATAACAGAACATCAAATATTCTGCTTGTTGAAGAATGTAAAAAGAACAATTGTACTTTCCATAACTCTTTAAATTTGTTAATGACCTAAATTAGGTTCCTCAAAAAGTTGAGCAGTAATGAGTATTTACAACTAAAAAATTTATATTGTATTAAATTTCTCAAAAGTCTATTAAAAAAAAATAAAAAGTTTTTATAGACCAGATATTTTTAATAATTGAAGTTTAATACCACTAAAAAGGTACGAAATTCCTGTAATTTTTCAGAAACAAAACAACTGGTTAACAACTTGGTAGTAATGTAAATATGTGAAATAGTCCTTTCAGCTCAAGGTTGTTTCACCAAGAGCCCCTTTATAAAACTTTTTTCTGACTTGCCAAAAGAAACAAAGTTTATGGCTGACAGTTTGTTTTGTAAAATGCTCAATTAAAAATAATCATCTAACAACTTAATTTTTCTCATCTCAGATTCCAATGTGTTTTTAATCATTTCACGCCAAGTAAGGTAATAAAGCCACTAGGATACAAGGGATTACCGAGAGTGAAAGAAACAGGACAATAAAAGGACAGTATTAAAAGAGACAAAACATAGTGATTGATATTGTATTTAAATTTTTGAAGATCATAGTTAACAGGAAAGCAAGAAACTGGAAGAGAGTGAGTAGCATAGAATTTATGGTTACAACTAGTAATTTTAACAGTGATATTATAAGACCTAGCTACCAATCTAGTACCATGAAAATTGTTATTGGAGAAGCAAAGGGAAGCTACACTACAGCGGTGAGAAAGTGACTGAAGCCAAGATGCCAAGTCAGAACTGATAACAATGCTGGTTCTTTGGATATTACCAAGAATCTCTAGATATAGAGTAGACGCACCAGACTAGATATATAAAAGAATAGTAGACTTATAAATGCTAATGGATTCTGGCAAGAAAAATTGTCTAGCATAACTGAACTGACCTCCTAGCAGCCCACTCAGCAGTTGATTCAATACAATCTTCCCTGAAACCAAGAAGGTACAGTGAGTCACTCTCCAGGAGGTCAGCATCAGCCATGCTGATGTAAGGCCAAAAAAAAAAAAAAAAAAAAAAAAAATTCCTCTAAGATGATTTTGCTTTGTAAAGTAAATTAAATAAGTTTTCTAAATTCTCGAAAAAAAGTGCCAAAAGTTTCAGATTTCTCATTCAGGAATATTACCTCGCAATATCATATCTGGGGCCAGCATTTTAACACATCTTGAATGCTATCAGAAAGCTTTCAAGCAATAAGTTTTATGAAAAGGGGATAAGTTTTTTTTTAATTAATCTGGTTAACAAAAAACTCAAATCCAAGCCATCATTAAAGGAAATATTTTAAGTGGATATAAATTTGACAAAAATTATCAATTATGTACATTCGAGTTAAAACAACTACTTCTAAGATATCCTCTAATTATTCAAACTACTATCCTCATTTTTTCCTTTTTTTTATCACATTTCATTTAGTGTATTCTTGGGTTAAAATCACATCCATTAAAAAAAAAAAAAAAAAAAAAAACAGAAAAAGACAGTCACCATCTGGATTCTATTTTTTAAAGACTAAAATTAGATCTTCAGAAATTTGCAAAAACTGAAGGTTAGAGAATGTACTAAATGGTTAAAACATACTAATCTCAATAGTTCAAATGACAATTTTAAAGTTTCTTGACAATGAGGCTATCAATCAAAACTGAAATACTGATTTTCCTAATTCAAAAAAGTATACAAAAATGCTTTTGAACACAATTATCATTGATAAATAAAGAGAAAAAGAAAACTTGGTTTGAACCGAGCAAAACAATTTATCATTGTAATATTGTAAAATAGATCATTAATATACAATAGAAAACAATCCAGAAAAAAGTTACTATTTAAGGAATTTTATTTTAATAGCAAAATTGTGCTGATTTTCTTGGATAATTCAATAATAGTACAAAGAAATAATACACAGATGAGTTTCCATCATCACATTTAAAAATAAATATGAATCAATACAGTTATTAGCATTAATCTAAATAGAAGTATTAAAAAAAAAAAAAAAAAAAAAATCAATATAGTAGCATTGACAATGTTATCTTGATAGAGAATAAATGCTGCCTTTACTGTATTATTTTGTCACTATTTTGTACTCATTGAAATATCTGCCTGAAATGCACATAACCACATAAGTTTACTTTGTATCAAGGTGCATTAAAAAGAGGCTGAGTCTACAACTGATAAAGAAAAAAAAATTTCTATTTTACTTTTATCAAAATTAAAAAACAAATGTAAAACTTAGAACTAAATTCTTCTTTCATGTTCTTTTATTTACTACTGCCCCACATACACATTA
Organism: Acanthosepion pharaonis; assembly: GCA_903632075.3. Lineage (NCBI taxonomy): Eukaryota > Metazoa > Mollusca > Cephalopoda > Sepiida > Sepiidae > Acanthosepion > Acanthosepion pharaonis. The sequence continues at coordinate 125,015 of CAHIKZ030000568.1, forward strand.
CCATATAAATTTATACAATATATGTGACTTCATTTTAATCACAAATTATCAATTGTATCATTTCTATTCATAGCTTTTCTCCAATCATATTAGTGCTAAATGTACACATTATCTCAGAGTTTGAGTTTAGTTTACCAATTCCATTTTCTATACTGCTAACCATTTTGCCACTGGCACCTCTACTTACATTTTCTTTTTAGAAAGAAAATCTTTATAAACACCAACAATTAGAGTACTTCCTATTTATGTGATGTGTTAAAAAAAAAAAAAAAAAAAAAAAAAAAAAAAAAATGCCCCTTTGTTCTTAGGTCAGAAATAGCAGTTTTGACCCTAAACTGCCCTGTGGCAATCTCAAATGACTCCTGAGGTCAGTGCCACCTATCACATTTCATTCTCGATCAAGTTACCCTTATAAACTAGTTTTCTGCCATTTGGCCAGCTGAAAGACATACTAGCAAACAATTACTGGCTTTATAGTAATAAATAGAATGTAATTGAAACAAATTGCATAGTATTCGTTTTTTGCTCTTTTTAGAATGTTAAGTTTTCCATATTCATTATAAAGATCTTGTAAGATCATCTTACAAAGATTTTAAAAAAAGACAAATTGTTCAAGCATAAAATAAAGAGACTTCCTCCCATGTACTTCTGACAATATAAAAAAAAAAAAAAAAAAGCACCATAAGAGAGTGTAGAAAATTCCAGGTTAAAAATTATGTATCCACATGTAGAAGCAAAAACATTTGTGCTTGGAAAGTTATTTAAATTGTATAAAATGTGTGACAATTGCATGAGAAAAGTTTGATATGAAAAACACCCAGATTTTAAAAATCTAACAAAAAATTGTATTGTATTTCTATACATTCATTTATGAAGGAATTTGTGAAAATGGTATTAAGGAAATATTTAATAGCTAATGAAATCCTTTTTATTTAATTTCATGAAATCTCTAAGAAAAAGATCTTTTGGACACTAAAAACATTTACACTTGTACAAGATAAGCCACTAGAATACTTAAATCAGTTGAATTTTTATTTGAAAATGGATTAGAAAATATATTGTCTGAAAAATGAACGAAAATCATTATTTCCCCTTGACATGTCTAAAATGTTATTAAATAACTGGTTTAAAATAGTAAAGACAAAATCTAATGAACCAGATATTTTTAATATTTTTCTTTCTTAGAGTATGTAGGTAGCATGTATTGAAGATTAAGAAAATGAAATCATCTATGCACAAGAAAAACAAGTTTTTGTCATTTTTAGTTACTAGTTCATACGAAATGTTTAATAGGCTTTCATCAATCATGCTATAATCTAATTTTGAATGATATAACAAAACCCCTTTAAAACAGTAAAAGTACTTTATGAAAGTCAAAATAAAAGTGTCAGTTATAAATTATTGTAATAAATTTTAAAACTTAAAGAGCAATGAGGTGCCTACTTACATGTGGGCAACTTTAAATTTGAAGAAAAAAAAATCCAGCGAAACAAGCCTAAATAATCTTGCCTCATGTATGATTGTTAAAAAGGGAAAGATGATATTCAATAATCAGTGATAAGTACATGAGTATGTTTTGAGGATGGACGTGGCAATTTACATTGCTCTCATACTAATTTTCGACAATTATATATTCAATTTCACAGGTACCTTGCCCACAAATTGCATGCATTATATATATATATATATATATATATATAAAAACACACTGGATTAGTGCTTGCAGGCATTGAAGAATTCAAAAAGACAAAGAAATGTTGCAACAAATACAGAAAAATGTCGGGGAATATGAAGCTCCTACTGGTAGAAAGTTAAACATAAACCAACTGAGTGATTATTCAAATAAAATACAGGCTCTCCATTTATCAGATTTAATTCCTCTCTTTTTTTTAAAAAAAAAAAAAAAAAAAAAAAAAGCAAAAGTTTTGTTTTTTTTATCCCAATGGATTCCTTAAAGATGTAAAAGGAAGAAATGCAAAAATGCTGACTGCTTCTCATTAAACTGTTCATTTTGTTTTAACATCATGAATGTTTACATACCAAGTCTTATGATTTGCATCTAGTACATGCCTTAAGAATAATTATATTACATCAAACTAACATTCCAAACGGAAAAGTTTCATTGCAACAGCAATGTCAGCTACAAGATTGCTTCTCGTTTGCAATTCTAAAAGTAACTATGTTAAAGTTTATGCAGGAATTTTTAAAATGAGGAATTATTATATGCCTTTCAATTTAGACTTGTATACTCATCCTGGTCATTACATTCACAATGTTTTGAGCATTGTACCTACTAACCATCTTCAAGTGTCTTGAGTGAAATGAGAACCTTGAATAAAGGGTTTAGTTCAAACTTACTAACTTCAGACAAGATTATAATTCTAGTTCAAATAGAAATGCATATAGTTATGTGAAACAGTTTGAAAACGATGTTTGTATAGTTTCACCAATTTCAATAATTCAAATTGAGAACTTTTTTCAACATGTCCTTAAATTCCAAATTGAATAACCAATAAATTATTTATTCTTTCCAATCTTGTCGTTTGATTTTACACTCTTGCAAAGATCAGGACACTTGATAAGTGGAGTAAAGAATGTCAACTAGAATATTTATCCACTATTCAGTTGACTCAAAAACTTAAAATATCAATGAAGCTGTTAAACTTTTATCTCAGCTTAGAAATAAGTAAAATATGAACACTTCTGTAATCCTTTATCTGTCACAAGTCCTGTAATCCATGAGTGTCATTAGGGCACATGTACAGCAGTAGCATTGTGAAGATAAGCCGGATGGGACCCATCCCTCTTCAGGCTAGTTTCATTTTCATAGATTGGTTGTCACTCCAAAATGAAAGAGCCCTGTCAGCCTTGTTATCTAATCAATAATCGGAGGGGAGACGTTAGAGGAGACGGTATTTGTGCAAAAACAAGTGGACATATTGAACACAGCTCGTTGATTTCTCTTAATTTTAAAATATTTAAAACAACTTATAAAATTTTACATTATTTTTTCTTTTTTTTTTTATAAAACGATTTAACCTATTTGCAAAGTAATTCGGAAAATCCAGACATTTTTTTTCCCTTAAAATTCTCCAAGTGAGAAAAAAAATGTTAATCCAAATTAATCACTTTGGAAATAGAAATTACTTTTAAGACTAAGTTAATTTCAAAATTGTTTGAAACAAATAAAAATGATGATTTTGATGACCTGTTGCAAAACAGCACAAAAATGTATATTACAATAAGAAAGAAAAAATATTTATGCTCATGTCACTGTTCATATCAACATTTAAAACGAAGAAAATGTAAATATTCTTTGGAAAAAAATTTTTTTTTTTTTCAAATTTTGCTTCACAAAACGGAGTTAGAGTGCCTATTTCATTGCTGCTAGGTTTGTTTGTTTTTTTCAATGACTCGAGTTAAGTTTTAATTTAATAAAATTGCAACTGCTGACTGGGATTTGAATTGATTTCATTTATAGATTGAAAAAGCGATTAGTAACTTGCACAAAATTTGATCCCCACCAAAAATTTATTAGACATTGAAAAGAACTAATTTCTTAACTTTTACAACGGCCGTTTTTAGATGAGGAAAGTGCTTCCAATGAAACAACTTGCCGGAGAAATTTAAACAAAAATAATTTAGAAAAAAATTAATGGTTACCAATGAATGGCATTTTTGACTTTAATGATTTTGAGCACAGCATTAGTTCGGCATGAACATTAGTCTGAAACCACGTTGTCTTCAGGAAACTTATATAGAAAAAAAGAACCAAAACCCAGTCCTAAAGCGGGAGAGAAATGATGGGTCATAACCGGCTTAGTAGTGTAAGAATGCTATTTTCATTTTGTTATTTAAATGGACAAAGGATGACAAGTGGAGTAAAAAAACAATGTCAACTAGATTAAAGCACACAAGAAAAAAAAAAAAATATAGGTCGAATTTTGGGTTCCCTCCTTCTACGTAGCCATTTTAGTTGGGGGAGAAACTAATTTAGTGTGAGCTGTTTCTCCGGATGAGATGACACGATGAATCGACTTATTTTCCCTCCAAAAATGAAATCGCACATTGACATTATCAGAGCGCAAAAGGCGGAGAAAAATGAATAAATAATTTTCAACCATGGATAATGGCAATGACTTCACAAAACCATTACGACAGTGACACTTACTAGAAGAACGTAAAAAAAAAAAAAAAAAAAAAAAAAAAAAAAAAAAAAAAAAAACAATATGAACTTAAATCAAAGCTTCAATAAAACAATTACAGTATTTAAAAGAAAAAATAGATTAAAATGCAGTTACCAAAAAAGACAAATTTTGGAAAAGATAATTCGATTAAGAGAAAAAATATATTTGTTTCGATAAATAATGTTAGCCAATGACGAGAAAAGCTGCTACTCGATTAAGTCCAGCAAACCAAGATGACTGTGGCTATTAATAGCTGCCCATTAACTGGTAGCAGCAGCAGCATCATCATCAAATTTGTCATCCATTCGTAGCTAGTGTCACTAAGCAGCAAACAGTGCGTGGGAGCATGTGCTTATTAAAAAGGTCAGTTTCATGCACAAAGAACACGGAGGAAATAAATGAAGCTTGCTTCTTTTTCTTTGATTTTCTTACAACTACTACTGCCACTGTAAATACGGAATGTTAAAGAAAATAAATAAAACTAAAAGCATACACTCTCTACAGCATGGTAACAAGGATCAACGTCAGGTGGTTCTGTTGGCTAGGATCATCCTCTTCTGTGACAATGCAGTTCATGGAATGATCGGTGTTACGGAAAATGAACAAACATTTCAGAACTTAAAACGATGTCTCCGCTCAAATATATTAAATAGAAAAAGCAAAGAAAATTTAACGTAGAAATCCACTCACTTTCTCTTGCTTTGAACATCTGTCACTTTTAAAAATCTGAGCTAGGGTCATATACACACAATGATTTTAAAAAAACAAAAAAACAAATTGAATTTTAGCGAGTTGGTATCTGGACAATGCGTCAAGGCAAGAAAAACGATCCGAGTGATAATCGTTTACATGCATAACGCATCTGGTGTTTTTGGAGTATTTTATCGCTAAGAATAGATGACTACTATGAAAAAAGATTGATTATTTTCTGTTTAAAGCCACATGATTAAATTATAGAAGAATTATAAAGGCTCGTAAAATGAAAATGACAATATTCGAAAAATATTTAGTTACTATTACTTCGTTATATAATGCTCCAGAAAATATTTGATTTAGCATCAAAACCTTAGGAAATTGTAAGTGACACAAGAAGAGAGATTCAATTTAAACGCAATATGGAAATATGAAGTAAAAGTAGGCAGGGAGGTCATTACAAACATACTAACAGCAGCAGTTGCAGTAGTACTATTACTACCACTCTTCTCTTAGTAACAGTAGTTTCACTTTCCCGGACGTGTGTTCATATGATCTGAACCCCGTGAGGAAGAAACCTATTGATCTTGCTTGAAGACCATATCAACAGATATTTTATATATATATACACACACACACACACACACACTCGTTGATTTTCCAAACCAAAACCTATCATTTACACTAACTGATTTTAAATTTACACATTAAAACAAGGTCTTCATTTCATCAACATCATCGAAATCCCCTTTTGTGTCCAGTTAAAAATATATTATTTCAGCAAAAAGAAAAAGCCGAGTGAATAGGTGGGTGGCAAATTTCGACAACAACCTGCATTATCGCTGGTTAACGATTCCTTCATTATTACTTGTTTTCATTCACCTTTCTTTCTCAATGTGGTTACATTCGAACAAAGTCCATAGTGAATAAATTCAGAACATAAATGAACAAATAAAAGTCAAAATTCTAATACAAGTGTCTCCCTAAAAAAAGGGGATTTTACACAAGCAGACCTTCAAAAGATTTTCCAGAAATTAGATAATAAAAAAAAAATCTATTGACTAAATAGCGGGAAAAAAATAAAGACAGTTTTTAAGGGGAAATTTTGAGTGAATCATTATCAGTGAGTGACAGATTTCGAAACGAGCAATTAATTTTAACCTTCGCTTTCATCACAAGAAATGACCTGTTTTCGAAAGGCAACAGCAATTCTCAAATTGTTTTAAATGTCATCACTACAGATGGAAACGGATTTGGGGTTAGCTTTTCTTCTTCCTTCAAAACATGCACAGTTGACTTTATGATCCTGTTCATACCCAATAGATGATACAGTTTTCATTTAAAAGGAAGGACAAATTAAATGGAAATCCTAAAATGTGTTGACAACATTCTTAAAATGGAGATTCTAGTATTTAAAAAAAAAAAAAATGTTTATTAATCAAAATTTAACTTTTCATGAAATTATCAATTACTTAAAAGAAAAAAAAAAAAAAAAAAAAAGTGTGTACTATTTCCCTCCAGAGCCTTTTTACAGGCAACACAATAGTCACTTAACATATCTACCTACCCCAATGGTACCCATGCGATATAGTAGTAGCTATTTACTTAGACTACAGAAGAAGTTGTAATTTAAAGCCAGTGGCGGTACCACATTTTCGATAAAAAGTTGATAGATTATAAAATTATTGCTTGCAAAGACATGATCATTTGCATACAAAGGTCATTTTTTTCTCCTTTCTCTCCATTAATTTTTAAAATTAATATTTAAGCAACCCTGATGCATGTTTCCGTTTCTTCATCTCGTATCAATTTTAAATTAAATTCCGAATGATTTTTATCACCAATTAGTTAGTCTATCACATTTTAGACATATTCTATCTTCCAGAGATTTATTTAATAACTAATTTCAAAATGAACTTTTAATTGAATCACAGATAATCTTTGGAAGAGGGGAGTCAAACTGTAATACTTTGTTCTAGTTAGAGATCTTCTTTTAACATTGAAACAGTGTGGACATTCTAACGTTTCAGTACAATAGATTTATTCTTGTCTTGGAAACTAATTTTTCAGACTAAGAGAATTTACTGCTACTAGAAATAATTTTAAAGTTTAAGAAAAAAGTAGTGGTACACAAAAATACAATATTTAAGCTTGAAGCACATTCATATACTTGTAAAATCATTTCGTGAAGACAAAACAAAAAACAAAAAAACAAAGGATGCGATCAGATTAAAGAGGGAAAATGGTTTAAAATTAATGTGGATTAAAAATTTCAAAAATAAAAAGGAAATTTCTGGGGTACGTTCTTTTGTAAAAAAAAAAATTGAAATGTCAGATTTTGTTTAAGAAAAAAAAGACATTGAAGCATAAGAGACAATTGCTAGTCATTTTTAAAGAAATCGATTTTTAAAATACCTCAAGAAAAACAATTTTAAGAAAACTGAAAGCCTAGATTGATAAGATTTAAATTATTAAAAAAAAATAAAAAAAACAAATCTTATTTCAATGTTTTACTAGAATTTATTTCACAAACGTTGGAAACTGATTATTCTTCCGGATTTTTTTTTCCTTAATGACATTCCAGAATCCATAAATATTTTATTCGTATGATGAAAGAAATACCCCAAGGCATTATTGACAGACCGTAAAGCGACATTAATCAGAAGATACGAGTGCAACATGATCAGCCAAAATTGACAACTGATAGAAATAATACGACATCACGGAAAAAAAAAAAAAGAAGTCTTGAGACATCGCCAACATACCTTCGGTAATTTCTTCCTCTATGGTACCTTTCACTTGAGAAAAACACCATTGGATCTCCCCGCCATTGCCTGCAAATAAGAAAAATATTTTTTATTTGTTATGACGGGATATAAGGGAAGATTTTTTTTTTAATACACAGATAAGTAGCAATACGATAGAAAAGGAAAACTTATGCACAAGTATGACCGAGCTAGTGGTGGTGTTATACCGGTGGTAAAATATAGAGGAAGAACTTTCTTACCCGCCATTATAAACGGAAAATGATTGTATTATCCAACCGTATGATGAAGAGAGTTTATCGTACTGGCGTATCAGAATCGCAACAGTAAATCACAGATCTATGATGGCAAAAGAATAATTATTATCCCTACCATCGACAGCATTTCAAAATGGCGCACTATGGCCGAGAGACAAGCATCGTGACGTCATTTTAAACGGGCTGATGGGAAAAATGTCCTCAAATTTGTTTTTCACTCTTTCTGGGACAACTCAACATCACTTTTTGTTGTAAATTGCAATTATAAGATAGTACAAGTACTGTATTTTTTTTATATGATAAACTTAAAATTTTAGCTTAGAATATTTTTTATCAGACAGTCGATGGTATGTAATTTTTAATGAACAACTTTCAATTCATTTCATTTAATTTAATGAATGAAAAAGTTATGACTACCGTATTTTTTTCAAAATACAATGCAAACTTGTTAACAATATTCATGATAATTTGCCTCTTAAACTTAATTAAAGACTTTGTTTTTTGTAGAAGCACCTAAAATAAATCAATATTAGCATAATTTCACATTAGACTTTAGTTTTGAATTTTTTTAATTTAATCTCTATTGGTATTTATTTGAAAATTATTTTAACTTTAAAAAAACAATTCAATTATGTAGCTGGTCTTTAATAATATTAATTAAACTTTTTCTTATGAAACTTTTGTTTGAAAAATTTAATGAATTTGGTTCATTTTTATTATTTAAGTTAATTAATAATCGAAGTAAGTTTCAGTGTATAATCAGAAAAAAATCAGAATTGACATAATTTATTTTTATTTTATAGAAGCATATGACTTTAACATTAATTTCTGATGACAATTGAATCGTATTTATTTCTTTTTGCATATCTTTTGGAACAAGTTACTTTTACATTTATGTTAACTACAAGGACTTGTTGGAGAAGCTTTTAGTTTTTATCCATACTTTTCTGGCGCGCAACTTGTTTCAACAGGGAAAGAATTATTTTCTTCCAATTATCGCTACAGGAATTTATTTAAAGGGAGGCAATAATCATTTACATTAGAAATAACGAAAAAAAATACTAGGTAAAATAAATTATAAATGTTTTTTCCGTTTGTACTATTTTTTCTTCTTTTTTTGTTTAATGTTTCGATTCACTTCAAATTTTGCTTCTTCTTTTTTTGCATTTAGTTATATCTCGTAGTTCTTAAAGGATAAAATGGGCGTGTTGTTTTGTATGCTATCAACAAAAAAAATTTATCACAAAGTTTTGATCTGTAATAACAACATTAGTAGTCTTAAGGGAGAAAAAAAAATAGGAAAAGTTTTCTCCAATAAAATCATGTGTCGAGAAATAAAAATTGATCTCGAGCAGGTGTCCGATAAAGGGACTAAACACCCGAAAAGAAAGTTTGACTTTGTAAATGGCACAAGTCATTCTAACTAAAGAAAAAGTTTTTTGTTTTTTTTTTTTGTTTCACCGCCAATAAAACAAAAGTCCTGCACTGCAAACACAATTTTGCGGCCCTCTTTGTTGAATGAAGTGGATACTGTCTTGACATTTAACAAATCACTATTTTATTTTATTTATTTTTAATAGGGACTTTTTAAAAAAATGCAATGACAATATTCGGGTCCGAAATAGTGGACAAATTGAGTTACGGGACTTTCGTTTTGTTGGAGAAATGCTGTACTCTTAACGATGACAGAATTTATAACAAAATTTATTTTGATGATGTTTTCGACATGCTACTTTTATGATTTGCCTTAAAGGCACGAAAGTGAAATGAATTATTAGTTTCTGGACCCTCCCTTTTTAAAAAGAAAAAAAAACACGCACACACATTTGCTTTTTTTTGACAGTTAAGAAGGGCTAAAAAAATGTGCTCTATTAAGGTGTGGTTTGCCAATTAATTCTCCACCAGTATTTGTTTTTTTTCCTAGGTCTTTTTCTGAAATAATGTATAAGTGACTCATAATATTTTTAAAAAAATAAATTGCCCGAAGTATAATCACTTTTTCTTTTTATATGTTGAAAATGTTCACATTGCCAGTGTAAGTAACTCTTTGTATGAATCGGAGTTTGCTTTTTTTCGTTTTTTTTTTGATTTTTTTTTTCAAAAAAAAACATTATTGGAAAAAATATTAACCAAAGTTAACGCATTTTTGTATTTACTATTAAGGAATTATTGAACTTTTTTTTTCTTTTTTAACGACTTAAAACTAGAAGCTGGTTGGTACATAAGGAAAGAAAGAGAAAAAACAAAAATATTCAAATTATATTTCCAAAATTAATTAAACTAAACATTTTTTTTTTTTAAAAAAAACAATTGAAATATTTTTCTTTATATTGTTTTCATATGAATTATTCATTTGTATAAAAAACATTTTGTTCACATATACTGCAGATTAGTGCAATATTTTTTTAGGGCTGCTAACAACATTTCCTGATTATATTTGGTGGAAAGGCAAAAATTTATTCATTATTATTTTTTTTTTTTTCAGTAATTACAGGGATTTTGGTCTGGCAACATACTAACCATTCCAATAAATAACAAAAATATAACTAATGGAAAAATAATTTTTAAACATAACCAGTATGTCTGTAAGTGTAAATACAATATGAACAAACAACATATTCAAAAAAGAACTACACCTCTCAATTTTTGAAACAGGATCATATTTCAATTGGTCCACAGTCATCACCAGCCATGTCTTATTTAATTTCTTTATGTAAATGAAATTTTACAGTAAATGCAATTAACCTCACAAAAAATATATAACCAATGAGATTTGATTTTACAAATGAATGTACAGAAATTATGGGATGAAGACTTTCTAAACATTATGAGAAATTGGTCATTCTATTATTCTCAGTTTGTGAACACACCCGAAACTAAACAATTGAAACTTACCATTAGCTTCATCAGGTGATGATAAGATAATTATTTAACTGATGTCCATGATCATCTACATTGAAGCTCACAGATTATAAACTGAAGTGTTGTAGTAAAAGTTATATTGACTTAGTAAAGTTTATTCTTTGTCAAATCATATATAAAAATTAGTGAGTTAAGTGGCCCTCTTTAAACTTTAGTTCACTCATGTATACATAAAACCAAATGTTTCATGTGCATTAAATGATTATTAAAACTATGCTCAATATGATGTTAATGTGTCAAATCTTTGGACCAATCTGTTTCGTGCTTAGAATTCTATGCTTAACTTCATTAGATATCCAATTGAAATCATTTAATGTTGACTTTGAACATTCCACTTTGCTTTAACCCACAAAAATATTTTCAGTCATGTTATCATTGATAAGTATGCATTATTTTGCAATACAGTAGAGTCATTCAGTACTTGCAGTAGTAGTAATCTATCCTGTGTTATTTTTAAAGTGAAGCACTTGTCAAGAAATCAGTGGGTCATTGCTTCTAATAGAAGTATTTGAATTCAACAACCACATGCTTAGGCAATTGTATAGTCATTGTTTACGCATGTTATCCACTGATATTTTAATTTAAAGCAATAATAATGAAAGACAATATATTTAACAGTTTTAAAAGAATCTCTTTTTTTTATATAATGAAAAAAAGTGCAGGCGGTGTAATGGATAGTGGCTCAGAATGAGAATTCGGCAAGCTGAGTTCAAATTCCAACCAAGTTTGTTACATTCACTTTCATGCAAATACCCCTGGGGAAAGGCATAAATTATCCTCCCGCCCTAGCTACAGATTGGGCTCTTCAGTCTTAAGTGTCAACTAGTAGTGTTGGGTGGGTTTTGAGTGCCCAAGATAATTTAAACTATTGCACCTACTTAGCAATTAACTGTTTTAATTTCTAGTTTCTTACATATTTTCCCAGCCTAATTAATTTTTTTCATCCCTAAAAATTTAGCGTGCAGAGTAATTGCCCCGCCCACACTATGCCATTGGTGGCAACCTATGTAAGAGAAGGACAACTCTGAATTCAAAAATCATTTGTGGCACTGGCATAGCATAAACTATACAATTACAAACATATGGAGTTCACAAAAGCACAATAATATTAACAGAAGTTCAACTATAAGTGCATCAATGTATCATTTATTAATGAGAAAAGTCACTTAACAATTGAATAATTATGTTAAACTGTTTTATTTATTTCTTATACACTAAACTTCATATTTAGAAAATCTGTTACAAAAGTTAAAGTGTTTTTTTATTTATATAATACAATTTCCCCTTTATTTTTTCAGGTATCTGTAGAGTTGAACAATATTTACATCATGTTTTAAACTATTTGATATTAAGTTCATGACCATCTCTAATAATATCCACATACATATGCATATTTATTTTATGCACACATATACACATACTTATAAACTATTAGATTTTTCAGTTATGGATGTCAAATTTAGATATCAAAGAAATATGTTATTTAAGAGAATTGTTCAGACAACTGATCCCAAATTTGGTGATGTTATTGCTACAACATCAAAAGTACAAAAAATACCAGCTATGAATTAATTGTAGTAAGGGCAAAAATAACAAGGAGAAATCAGAATCACTAGGCCATGATGTCACAGTTCTATGAACTGATCAGAAATGATTTAAACAATAATATGACAGTCTGACAAACTAATCAGAAACAGTCTCAACAAAGTTATGACATAGTCTGGCAAACTAATCAGAAACAGTCTCAACAAGGTTATGACATAGTCTTGCAAACTAATCAGAAACAGAATTTTCAAATTTTGGGGTGTGTATAAATGTGCTAATTTTTGGAAAATGGACACACAGCAAAATAGTTATCTTCACAGAAAATACAATACCTAAGTTTAATAAGAATTTTTAAAAATGAAAGATCTTACTAGAAGCTTTTATTTTAGTTTTAATTTCAAACTAATAGAGTTAATTTAATATTTCCGATAAGCAAAATACTTTTTTCTGTATTTCAAAACTAATTTAAGTTGACTGGATGAAGTTTTTGTTTTGAAATTGCTAAAATAGCTGATTTTAGTACTATTTTTAGGCATCCGTAATCACAATGTAATTCTTTTTTAAAATTCTTTCAAAAATAACAAAATATTTTTGTGAAACTTTATTTGAGGAATATTAACTGATTTAAAGTATAATTAATCTGATTTGAAACAAATATTACTTAAATTAAGTTTAAAATATTGCAGAAATGTATTTTTTATTATGGCGGTTACCTGTTTATTTAAGGTGTTAACAGAAGTTTATCTAATTTTTTTTCTACAGTGGATATATCTGTAAAAATTACTTGAGGAATATAATGTGAGTGCCTTTTTTATATAATTTTTAACTACTAAGTAATCTTAAAAATTTAGGAAAATATTCTCTGTAATCTAATGCTTTATTGAATTTTAGGTACTTTGGCTTTAAATTAACTAGTTATCACTCTTATTTTCTGATAATGTTGTGTCTGGAGGTCTGTATTTACAAAAATCGGCATGTTTATAGTATAAATATGTATAAAATTCTGGCCTTCTCACTCCTGTTGACCATGACTTCAGGGGTGCAGCGGTACTCACCACACTTGGCCAATTGTATGTTGATGAGACTTTTTTTAACCTATAGAGGTTTTTTAATTCAGTTGTCTTTCTTCTAGACCAGTTGCCACTGGTTGCTATTTACCCATAGCTGAGAGAAGAAGAGGTTGATTCATTCCTTTCCCAAAGGTATTTTCACATAAGTGAATATAACAAACTTGAGTGAAATTCAAACTCAGCTCTCCAGTTCATCAATCCAAGCCACTATCCATGACTCCATAAAAATCCTATTCTATACTAGGTATAATTTTGTAGCATTTTACTTGTCAGAACCTGTTTAAAAAAATGTTCATGAGAAAATACAAAATGAAATTTACAATAAATCCCTTTGATTTTCAAAATGATTTTTACACTAAGATTATATCTATATTTCATTTTTCATTATTACTTGCACTTTTTTAAGGTTTAATTAACAATACACTTCAAGGGAAAAGCTGCTTGGAAGAGGATTCAAAAATTTCACTCTCTCTCTCTCCCTCTTTCTCTCTCTCTCTCTCTATATATATATATACCGAGAAACTTAAATTTGGTTGTGCATTCTTGAGAGATAAGTGCAAATTTGTAAACAATAATACTACTAATATTACAAGCTCTTCCTGTCAGTCACTGGCATGCTTATTCACAGAATAAGTATGTAAAAATTCACCTTTCTTTCAACTGGGCACCTATAGCTTGAGGGAAAATCTCCAAGTGTTGCCATATCGGTCGGGTTTCGATCCTGGCTTGAAGCAATTGGATGTCTAGCCACACTGATAAGTTGTGATACAGTGAAACAGTCTGTTTGTGGATGACAAATATATATATAAGGAGGTCCAATGGAGTAATGGATAGTGGCTCGGATTGAGGAATCTGAGAGCCGAGTTTGAATTCCAGTCAAATCCATTATATTTACTTACATACTAATACCCTTGGAAAAGGTATTAATCCTCTTCTCCCTCCAGCTTTGGGTAAATAGCAGGACAGACTGGGTTCTATAGCCTTGGATGGCAACTGGTCTAGGAGGAGGACAACTCTGAATTCAAAATTTGTGAAGGGTCATTTGGTGACCTTGTGGCACGTACTGCACCAGGTCTTTGTATTCGGCCCTTCAAAAAGTGTGGTTGGTTCTGTACAAAGCCTTCACCACTAAAATCAAATCATATGTGCTGGTGTCCGGGCTGCCAGTTCCTAGGAACAGAGCTGCTTATACGTCAAATACCATATATATTTGTTGAAATCAGCAGTCAGATGAAATGTTGGGCAGCCAAATGACTGACCCTAGAAACAAAATCAGATGAGATCTAAAAATAGAATCTCACACACATGTGGAATCATGTGATCTAATATGAACAGTTGTGCAGAAAAAATATCTGAAGAATCAGTTGGACTGTGCTCGAGCGATCAACACCCTTTCTTTTGTTATCATCAACTAAAAGGGATGATTGCATAATGAAGAGACTGAAGCCTAGTCCTAACTCACACATACTATACTGCATGTGGACATATCTTTCATAGACCAAATAGTCCTAAATCAAAATGCACTGGTGAATTACTCAACATGTTAATAACCAAAGACAAGAGTATGTGATTCATGAATGTTGAATTGGAGAAAGCAACGATCAACATGATGTCAAATCTTCCCAACTGAAAGAGAAATTTTATATTGCTGAAAACGTGAAAAAGAGAATGACCATCACTTGCAACAGTAAAGAAAGAGAAACAGAATTTAATAGATATTTCTGCATGTGCAAATGCAAAAACAAAGGATTGAACTGAAAAAGATGAAAAAAAGAGGAATATATAAAGAGAGAAAGAGAAAGGATAAAGAGAAAATGTGTTATATTTTAGACAATGGAAAAAAGCTAAATGTTTCGTTTGATTTTCATATCATATACACCAAACACATCTTTATATGCAAACATATTTTCTATGTTGTTCTAAGTTATAATTAAATCTTGTTAAATCTTATTCCAGTGTTTGTTGTTTGGTTATTTCTCCCTAGCCATGTTTATTTGTCCATACAAGAGAACCCACCACTAATGAAGTGGAAATCTTGACCATATCCCTTGGTAATAAATCATTTTTTTTACCATTTTCTTTTTATATTTTGCATTGCAGCAATTAGTTCATAAATAAATATATACACACACACACACACACACACACACACACATATATATATAGAGAGAGAAAGAGATAAAAGTGGACAATGAGGTCAACACCAAGTGGTGACATATAATAAAAAAGCACAACAGAAAAATAACCAACAAACCACCCACACAAATCAAACCCACCTGTAACTGCTGAACGAAGACTGAATGTCCCTTAAATGGCAATTGTTTGCAAAATAATATAATATACCAAGTCATTGTAAAATCACTAGATAACAAAAAATATACATAGGAGTAACTGAAGGAGCCTGGAAACAGAAACTATGCACACATGCAAACAACACAATGCTTTCTAAGCATATGTGAGAAGTTAAAACCAAATTACACCAAAAATGTCATGGAAAATGAGGAAAACAGCATCAGCCTACAACAATAAATTTAAAAACTGTAAATTCTGTCTGGAGGAGAAAATTACCTTCCCAGACCAACACAAATTACTACAATCAGAACTTATCTCAAAATGCAGACACAAAAACAAATTTTTACTATATTACATAAAAACTGAAAACTAAAATGAATACCTTGTAAAATATCACTATGAAAAATGCAAATATATGCACTATATACAACACAGACAATGTAACATACTTTAGACAAAGCCAATACTTTAAAGTAAATAAAATAACTAACCCCCACCAAAAAATAAACAAATTAAGTAAATAATAAACAAATTAACAATGAGTGCACACATAAACATAAGTAAATGTAATAATTATGTAATCAATAATAACAATAAATAATTATGTGATCAATAATAAATAATGAGTAAAAAGTTAAGAAACAACACTACAAAATAGCTACAAATAACTGCATTCAGATACACAATTATACCTACTCAATAACCTCTAGAATAATTTGAAATATAAGTATTAGAATAATACAATAAACCTTACTACTTATAATGCACTATTGACCAGCATATATAGTCAAGCCAAAATACAACACACATGACCTGAAGATTATGTTTAAGCATGAAACAGACTGTCGCAACTTGGTGTTGACCTTAGGGTCCAATTTTATATTTATACAAGGTAATCAAAAAAATTCTTACTATTTTTTTATATATTAGAAAAGTTATAGAACAAATTTGACATACCATTAGTCCTCAAAGTAATCCCCATCAGCATACAGAACCTTTTGTCAGTGTGCCTCCAGTTGAACAATTCCCTGGTGATAAAATTCAGGACAGAAGTCTGGGAGTGACTGCTGCAATTCTGCCTCATTTGCGAAGGATTTCCCACAAAGTTTGCCCAGGGAATGGAAGAGATAGTAATCTGTTGGCACAAGATCCAGAGAGTAAGGTCGATGGTACAGTGTCTCCCAGTCAAGTTGCTGTATGGCATGAGGCCTGGCATGGAGGAACAGTATACCCTTGCAAATAACTAATGCTGGCTCTTTCCACTTTAGTGATTGTTTCACACATTCCAACTGCTGTGAGTACATGTCTGCAGTGAAGGTTTGGCTCATTGGTACTAACTCATAGTGCATGACTTGTTGACTCGTCCACCAAATACAGAGCATGATCTTGTGTGGGTATAGAGGTAATCTTGTGGTATGAGACACAAGGTCCTTCCTGTGGGGAAAACCAATGTCTGTTACACTTTGGTGTGTCATACAGGACCCACTTTTCACCCTTGGTGAGCAAGCGATCAAATGTGGATACATCATGGTGCCAAGGAAGCAATGAGAAACAGGCTATCAACCGTTGCTTGTTGGCATTCTACAATGTGTGGGGTACTCACTTGCTCAACATATACACTTTCTCTATGCAGTGCAGGTGAAGTCTGAATGTTTCATCAGAAACATGGAAGCGTTCAGCAAGCTCACCACAGGTTTGGGTGTTGTCCTCATCTATGGCTACATTCAGGGCCTCATCATCCAGGACCTGTTGTCAGCTACTGCAGGGTTCACCACAAAAGGACAGTTCTCCTGACCTGAAGTTCTGGAACCAATGCCTGACAGTGTGTTCACTCACAGTATTACCCCCAAATGCTTAATGTATTCAGCAACATCTACTTTAAAGTCATAAAGCAGTCAACCCCAATCAAGCTGCTTTGATACCATCATGTTTCCTTGCCGTTGCTCGAGCTATGACTGATGTGTGTACACAACACACCTGCACTGGTTAAAAGCAATGCACCCACCCCACTGCTTTCTCACAATGTGATGCACTCATTTGCATATCAGTGATCGCTTCTTCCCCAGCAAGGACTTTTTTAGTTACTTTATAAAACTATATTTTTATCATATATATATATATATATATATATATATATATATATATATATACTAGCAGCATAGCTGCGTTGCCCGTGCTTGATTCAAAATCGTACGACTCATACAACAATTGCTATCACTTGACTTAAAATAATTTTGCCCTTCCTTGCCTTTAAAGGAGTGCCCTTTACCATGCTGATGTTGCTACATGTCTTACTTCTTGCCTATCTCATACTGCAAATTTTTCTAAGCTCTATACTAAACATTAAATCTGTTACGAAAAAAGAACTAAACAAAATGAACACAAAACGATCAGCTTTAAAAAAGGACTCGTAGCTGGAAAAACCGATTGAAAAAAGAATGTTAACAACAAATACTTTTTCACACCCAACCCAGTTCTTCAGAATCAGAATCAACATTGAGTTTAAGCAAGCGAATGAGCCAATTGGAGTAAAGTGCCATGCAGATTTAAATTTTTCCCACTTGTGACGAATGCAGCTATCAATTTTTTTGCATGCTAGCATGCTAGTTAACATTCATGTCAGTCAGCTGTTGGCTCTCACATTGGCCAATAGAATCTTCCTGCCTATTCATGGCAGCCAGCTATTGGCTCTCAATCTGGCCAGTACAAAATGGCCACAAACTACATGAAAACTGCCATAGAAGCACGAAAAAATTGATTATTTCCACTATCGATGGGAGTTGGGAAATGCAATGTCAGTCTTGGCCTTCCCGCTACCTTGGAGCATGTGCATGTAAATTTTGGTGCAAATCCATTGAAAATTGCAGCCATACATTCATTACACACACACACACACACATCCTGCCTTTTATAGATAGAGATATATAACAATGTGTGTGTGTGCGTGTGTGTATATATATATATATATAAAAGAGGGTGGTACACATATATATATATATACACACACACACACATATATATATATATTATGTGCCACCCTCATTTACTGTTATGGTAGTAGTGGGAGGCACAGTAACATATAAAATCACAAATTCTTTTCCCAATGGTCCTTTCCTGATTGATCAAATACGGCGAAGCTAAATGGAAATCAATTAACAAATACAGTAGGTGACAAACAACAGAAGGCAAAGATATAGGGATAAAAATGAACATTTTATTACTAAAATATACAAATAGGAATTAAATATGTTGGGGTATATTAAAAAATGAAAGACAGGGCAAAACAAAACAGACAAAAATATTACGGGACAAAACAATGGGGGGGGTACTTATCTTTTCAGAAAGGTAAATATTATATTAACAAACAACCTTCTGTGTATAACTTGCATGAAATTGCAAATGACAAAAAGGCAAAATGAGCAAAGATGAAGCAGGTAATAGAAACAAAGGACTTATCTGGTATTTGAAAAAGTCTTTCTTTTTCTTTTTCTTTTAACATATCTTATATCTTTTCTTTTATATTTCTTATTATCTTTTCTCTTTTCTCTTCTCCTTGCTGGCTAGAAAGTTTATCTGTGAAATAGATTTCTTTTTGGTTTCCTTTCTTTCTTTTTCTTTTTTGTCTTGTCCAGGGGTTGAGTGAAGAATAAGCTGAATCTTTCTTTTCCTTGACTCTCATGATAATGTATTTTTCTTTGTTTCATTGTATCTGCTTCTTTTAGCATACCGAAGTTTGATTTCTTTGAATCAACACTTTACTGAATCTTTTCAGCTCAGAAACCTTAATAGATTTTTATAAATTCTGCACATCCAAATTAATAGAAAATCATAGCAAGTTTAGCTGGACATCCATTCAGTTCGAATTCTGAAGAAGGACTGTCTTGGTGGCGGGCTTTATTTTCGTGCGTTGATTTTGGCATGTGACCCATGATTTCCAAATATGGATTTTTAAATGTGTGGGCAAAAAGAGGTCACTGACACTTTTCCTTTTTCTGCTACATCTCAGAAAGTTCAAGGTTGGTTTCATGTCTGGATAGTATCCAATCCAATCATTATGCTATCAAGTGACCACGGAGAAAGTGTACTTTTCATAGGATACATAATCTTTGCTCAGATGCATACAAGTTTGATCAAGAACCATTATCAATTTCACTTTATTTCTTTTTCATTTTCACACTTTCTGAAAGTACTGCCTTCAGAGTACTTCTAAAATATAAACTTTATTGTTGATTTTAGAATAAAATTAGATGAGAGTTCGTAACAATATATATATATATATATATATATATATATATATATATACACACATACACTGTTCTCTGTATCTTATCATATATCCAATTTCTTCTCTGTACTGTGTCCTTTCAGGATATTAGACGATCATGGCCCTCCATAACTTCTTATCCTTTGTGGCTCTTAATAAGATTTGTCTTTTTGCTATCTTTCATAAACCCTGTCCTATCATCCATTTACATAAGTTTTTAGGTACATTATTTAATGCTTTCTTTTGTTTCTCTTGCCTTCACTATGTCTCGTGAGTGTCAATTTCTCCAAGCTCTCTTTCCTCATTATGTGCCCTAGAAATTTCAATTGTCTTTCCTTTTCTACATATAAGTATCATTTTCATTTCTATCATCCCCAAAGCTTCATAATTACTCACTCTCTTATGGTCAGCCTAATGTGTTTGTGAGTTCATAGACAAAGGTTTAGTAGGCGGTTGCTGGTTAATCCCTTCTATTGTGTGTGTGGACAAGGTCTTAGCAGTTGCTGGCTGTCATCCCATCCACTGTGTGTGTGTGTGTGTGTGTGTGTGTGTGTGTGTGTGTGTGTGTGTGTGTGCATGTGTACACACATGTAGATCAAACTTGCCTCTAAATTGTTTTTAACCTCGAGAAGCAGTATGTTTCTATTTTTATATCAGTAACTGGAGATCCAAAATCGAATTTCATATAGAGGTGTGAACCTTTTGAATACAAGGTTTTCATTAGTTAGAAATTAATTTCACACTGGCTCATGAAAATCTTTTTCTCAACTTTGCAGGAGTGGTGAAGGGAGTAATTATTGTTATTTTCTAAATGGTCTAAAAATAATAGGCGGCATATCTACAACTGTGTCTGCATGTATTTTGCCAGTATTTGCTCTGTTAATTATCATTTATCAAACAAACCTTCTGATGCGATTTTATTGGTTGAAAAATATACAGAGGATTTAATTCCTATATACCTACCAGGATATGGTAATTGAAGAATTCTTCTGGTCATTCTAGCTGGCTACAGTTTTGTTGATATGGAGACTTTCTCAAAAGGCAGAAAAATAAATGCTCTTGTAAAAAAAACATTGACAGTTTAATACAATAGGCTGTCAAAGGTTAAAATCACTATTGATTGATTTCTACTAACATCTTGAAGTACTGAGAAAGTAACAGCAGGGTTAGACTTTTGTCTCTATGTGTTGGAGATTCTACAGCTTCAGGGGAGAAGAATAGAAAGACAGTATTCTCTTTGGATGCAACAAACAATCCTCAAAGACTGCAGTTGTTTAGTGAGTTTAACTAAGCAATTGCAGGCTCTGACATATATACATTTGTCTGGGAGAATGACATTGATCGGGGTTATCTTCCAACAAAGACCTTATTGTTAGGAAACCAGATGGCTGTGTCAAAAAATACCTTCAACCAGATATGACCCTTCCAAAAGTGTCTCTGCTCAGATTCTGGGTTCAGACATTTTGGTAAGAATCAATATAAATTGGAGGAATAGTTCATTATGTAAACAGTTCCCAGATCCTTCAGAATTTTATAGAATTTTGGTAAACACACTAATCTTGTTGCCATAATTTCATTGAGAAGTGGGGTAGGGAAAATTCAGTTGTACTTAATTTATTAAATCATACTAAGTTTTATTTTTGGGTACAAATTCTACCAATGCCTTCCTCACAACCATTTTATAGATTTTGTTTAATATTTTTAAACTGAACCTTCTTCCATCAGGTTTTATTTTACTCAACTAATCTCTCATATTTTTTTTACTTAGTATTTTAACTCCTTCATTTAGAATTCTTAACTCTCTTAATACTTCAAGTCACTAAACAATATTTCATGCATTATTATGACTCTGTCAGGGCAGCTTAGCTTTTAGAGAGTATCTTTGGCGATTTCAATGTACTTTTGGATTTCTGTCCTCTGTTAAAACAATTGCTAGATATTTAAATGTTTGTACTTGTATGATTTTTGTATCTCCAATTTGTAGTTTGAATCTTGGGCCATTTAGTATTAACTGTGAACACTGAAAGGTTCTTTAAATGGTATCTGCATAAAAGTAGAATTCTAGATTATTGTTGGTTATTTATAGCTTTTTTATGTTTACTTAGGTTTTTTTTATTGTTATTCACTATTAAAGATTTTTAAATATGACGTTATTTACAACTTTATAAACTAACTTATTTCAACTTGTCTGATGAAATATTTGACCATATACAGGTCTGTAGCAGAGGAGACAAATGCTTTTTTGTGGGGTCGGGTTAGAATTTAGCTTAGCAGCAAGAACATTTAAAATTTTCAGTACCTCCTTGCTTTGATAGTTTTTATTTCTTTTATTTCTTTCTTTATTGTATTTTGTTAAAATAAAACCCTGTAAAAATACAACAAATGGTAAAAATTTGTGGAGAGCCAAGCCACCCCCAGTTGCTATGAACCTGAATTCTTATTTTCTCTAACTGATTTATATACACTAGTAATATTAATAGTAATATTTTAAAATTTATTATTGCAAATAGTTTTATGTATGCAAATAAGAAAAAAGATGGCTGTACAACAAACAGATGATGAAAATCAGTGAGAGCTATATGAGTAGATTTGAATAACTGCAGCAACTAGTCTCTATAAGCTAATCAGTAAAGCAGCTGACTTCTACAATGTTAAGACAGGCTTCTTGAAGAAAAGGCTATTCTTAATCTCTGAACCAAATTCCTTACTAACAACCAAAAAATGAGAATCTGAAAATTGTGCTAAAAAAAAACAAAACAAAAAAACAACTGAAATTAAAATGAAAGAAATGCTAGTTGAAAAATGAATAATACATATCAATTCTTAACAATGAATCATCACTATTATATAAATAAAATTTGGTTAGGCTATATAAAGGTGTGTGTGTACAAAGGGGTGCTGAAAAATTGTTAGTTAGACTGTCTAAGAAAAGATTCCAAAACAAATTCTAATATCTGGGAATTTGTTCAGATTTTTATAAGTTGACTGTGTCTAAAAGTTTTCAGCATCCTCTCATTCATATATATATATATATATATATATATATATATATATATATTATGCATTAATGCCTTGAGATATGAGTTTAATTTGTTCCAAGACTGAGCTCATAACTCAAAATACTCATATCTCAAATCAATTTTCCCCCCATTAAAACTAATGGGAATATTTCTGATCAGTTCCATGTAGAATTGTCAATGTAGAACACTCATACTGTCTTGCCAAATCCATTTAATCAGAATCACCCAATAATGCCGCTAAAACACAAGGTTGTGGAAGAATTAAAAACAGAAACATTAGTGATGAGCAGAGAGTAATCAGGTGGACAGTAGATAGCGACTGACATTGCATTTAAATTTTTGCAGATTAAAGTTGACTGGAAAGCATGCAGCCAGAAGGGAGTTCCACAAGTGAGAAGTGCAAGAGAAGAAACTGTTAGCAAAGAATTTATGGCTGCATCTAGTCAGCTCACTTTTAAATGATGAGATCTTGACACCAGTCTCATGCTGCGCTTAAATTCAAAAACTCTAGGTGCCATAGCGAAGACCTCATTTGAACAATTACCATGAAAGTATTTATAGAAAAGACATAGAGAAGCAACCTTATGGTGATGGGAAAGTGACTGGGCTGAGCCACCAGATCAGGACCAATAATATTGTAGATTCTTCTTTGGATCTTGTCATGGTAAACAGCAGGGGCCCCAGACCATATGTCACAGCACTATTCTATACTCTCTTTGAACTCATGGTGTCACTAAAGGTATTTTGCAAAATAATGGCAAAAATGACACAACACAGAGAAGGTGAACATATGTACTGTGAGTGGAAATACTCTTGAAGCATGATGCTCACTGAACCAACTAATGGATGCTTAAGTGAAACTTGCTTCTTTCTCAAAATTGACTTTGAGTCTCAAGACAAAAAATTGGCTGAACTCCAGCGTGTATCTCAAAAAACCTGTATGTCAGTATGGTCATATCTCAAGGCATTACTGTATATATATATATATATATATATATATAAAAATATATATATATATATATATATATATATATATATATATATATATAAATATATATATATATATAAATATATATATATATATATGGAAAGTGCTCAATATCTAGCATAGTACATATGTAAATATAAAAGTGAACACTGAGGTCAACATCAAGAAATGACATAATGAAACATAATTTCAACAGAGCCAATACTTCATGGCATTATAAAAGTATTCAAATATCCAGGGTCCTTCTTCTTCTGTGTGCCTTGTCACTTCAGGGCATGGCCAATCATAGCTTTCCATAATTTCCTATTCTTTGTGGCTCTTAGTAAATTTTGTCTTTTTGCTATTTCTCCTAATCCCTGTTCTACTAACCATTTACACAATCTCGTTAGATAGGTTATTCACTGCTGTGAATAACCTCCCTAACAATGTACTCTTCTGTTTATCTTGCCTTCAATATGTCCTGTGAGTACCATATTTAACTAACTATTCCTGAGGTTGAGTATGTGTTCTTTTTGTTTCGAATCTCTCATCGCCATATTTCTGTTGCCTCAAGTCTTTTCTTCAGCTCTGAGGTGATTGGCCAGTATTCACTGCCATAGAGGAGGACTGATATTGCATAACCGTTCAGTACTCTTTTTTTGTTTCTCATGAGAATTTTCTGTTTCTTAATACTTTGCTTAGCTTTTGAAAGGCAACTTTCACTATTCAAATACAGCTTTAGATTTTGGTGTTGCACTTTCTGTCCTCTGCCAAAACACTTACTAGATACTTAAATTTCTTTAGTTGCTTGATTTTGACATCTCCAGTTTATAATTCATATGTTGGGCTCTTCTTTTTGTTGACAACCATGCATTCTATATTTTTACAATTGATCTTTAGTCCTTTCTTCTTGCTTTCCTTTTCTTCAGTAGGAGTTCCTGTATTTTCCTTTCTATGTCTGCTATCAACACTGTGTCATCTGCATATGCTTTTGTTGTTAAGACTATGGCCGCCAATAATGAATCCTTGTAGAAATTCTAATTCTCTCAGAATCACCTCACTGTAAATTTTGAATAAGTTCAGTGAGAAGACACATCCTTGTCTTACACCCCTTTCTATTTTTGTATATTTACTGAATTCATTTTTTATCCATATACAGGCAGTTTGCTCCCAGTATAAGTTCTGGATTATTCTAATATCCTCCCCAATTATATCAGGTTTAACTAACAGTTCCACAATTGAAATATATTATCAGTTACTGAAATAAAACATAAACAGTTTTGTATAGCAATTACTAATAGTAACTCTAACTATAATATGGATGAAATTATATAAGGATTCAAATATCCATTCCAAATAATATGCATATATTATTGAAAATATTCATTCTTTTACATATTAGTACCTATACATTTACATGGATTATTTTTATAGAGGATTTTTACAAATTTAATAGTAATAGAAAATGCTATGGTTTTTTTTATGTACAGTAATTTATTTTAATTCATAACTAATAATTAACTTTTTCATTGCCTTCCCCTGACATTCAAAAAAGCTTTTGTCCTTGTGTTGAGGATGAACATTCTGCAAATATTGTTTCAACTTTGTCAGTTTCAATGAATCATTTGATAAAGCTTTGCAACAAAATACACATTGAGACCTTTCTTCTCCATTGATGATGATGATGGATGAGAATCCATATTGAATATAAGATTCATCATACCATCTTTTTTTTTACACTCTTGATGGGCTCCAAATTCTGTAAATAAAGATGAAAAAAGTAAAAGATTTTCCCTATCCCCTTGAAACCCTGAAATTCCTCCCTGTTTGAGAATCTCTGATCTAACAAGTATCTATAATAAATTTTATAAATGTTGCTGTAGCAACTGATTTCATAAAATTTGATCCATATTGAGTCCACTGAAATTGTGGCCTTGTGTCAGAAAAATATAAAATTAATACCCACATATATAAACTTAGAAATTTATATGCATATGTGATATAATGGAATATGCATACACCTGAGTTCCCCCTCACTGGAATATGATTGGCTGGTGTCCATCATAAATACAGATGGACATATAGGTATGACAGAGTGTAAGTCTATGACGACGCCCATTGGACTATACCATTGGCTATCCTATTGGTCTACACTTATTACCTGCGACTACGACGAGTACCAGTCGATTACTGCTACCATGTATTACTTGGTTACAGTAGCCAAAACCCCTTAGCTACTTCGATCAAATATATCCCTTTCCGGTACATATCAATATGCATACACTTCAAAAACTGAAAGTCAAATAGCAAAAGGTACTTTTCACAAACAAGATTAAAGCAGCAAATTTCAGAAGCTTATAAAAATTGATAAAAAAAATATCATAAATCTTTTCTGACCAATCAGAAGTCCTGTAGATAATTTTTTAAAACCATGGTTTCAAACCTCTAAATATGAGACATTCAACTGTTTTCATCATTCAATGATCCCTGTTTTTTTCACACCCTTATATTCTCACAAGCATAAATCAAATACATCAGCCATACAAGCAGAAACCAGTTTTATCCTTTTCTATTTTTTATAAACAAAAGTAACATAGTTTTTCTCACATTTTCCATCTATTTATTTTGATATGCTCTATATATCAATACAGAAAAAGAATTTTTGTAGTTACTAACAATTCATCAAAGACAAAAAGTTAAATGCCAAAAAGGAGATTTTCCGAGCAAGGAGAATCAAAAAAACAAATTCAAGTAGCTTATAAAAATTGGTGACAAAACATCATCAATCTATTCAATCAGAAATCCAGTTGAAGTCCACTTCTCAGAATGCTATCTGATGCATACCTGAGTTCCTATATACAAAATGTTCAGCTGGCTTAATCAATAGTGAAAAAGGTTCCTAAGCTTAACAGATTTCTTTACATTATTCACACACTCACTAAAAGCTCATATTTTTATTTTAAACATTTTTCAAGTTGTATATAATTATGCTTTTTAAAATTTAGTTTGATGAATTAAAAAAATATTTGTCCTTGTTGAAGTAGTAAAATACAAACTTAATTTTGTTATATTAAGTGTTTGGTTGTAAAAGAAAGGAATAATGAGGATTAGAATTTGAACAACATTTATTGTTAGTATATATACAGTGTCGTACAGACATTGCAAAATAGTTGGAATATCCATTTCTGTTATGTTGTCCAGATGGTGATCAGGTTAAGAGAAAGGCCAGGAGTTGACCTATTTTTGTGCTGGCCAAGGTCACAGGATATGGTTGGTGTACATATTGGTTATGCCAAGGTGACAGCATTGGGTTGACGAGATGTCAAGTTTGGTAGGCATGTTATATGGAACAGCCTCGCACATGTTGGTGAATTGGCACCATGGTGGTGGGTTGAGTGGATTGCATGCTTGCAGAGTCAGCATCACTTCCTTGTGAAGTCAGAGTCACTTGTTTTGCACAGTCGGAGTTACTTGGTTGTGGAGTCAGAGTCATTGCTTGCAGAGTCAGAGTCGCTGTTTGTAGTGTTGAAGTCACTTGGTTGTGGAGTCAGAGTTACTGCTTGTGGTGGTAGCTTGGTTGTGGTGTGAGTCACGGAATGCTTTGTACATGTTGGTTATGCTAAGGTGATGGCAGTGGGTTACTGAGCTGTTGTCCTAGAGTGATTAGCAAAGCTACAAATCTGACTATGTTGATTACGAGGGTGTGAATGTGATTAGTCAGGAGAAGTCATGAATCTGACTTTGCCAATGCAGAAGGTGTGAGTGTTAAGAGTCAAGAGAAGTTATGAAGTCACATGAGCGTCAAGAGTTGGAAGAAGTCACAGATTTGACTTTTTCCATGCAGAGGGTGCAAGCATTAAGATACAGGAGAAGTCATGAATCTGACTTTGCCAATGAATAAGGTATGAGTGTTATGACTTGGGAGAAGTCACGAATCTTTGCTATTGCATAGGATGTGAGCATTAAGAGTCAGGAGAAGTCACAAATCTGACTTTGTTGATGCAGATGGTATGAGTGCTAAGACCTGGGAGAAGTCACAAATCTTACTTTGTTGATGCAGAGGGTACGAGTGTTAAGAGCTGGGAGAAGTCACGAATCTGACTTTGTTGATGCATAGTATGTGCATGTTAAGCATCAGGAGAAGTCATGAATCTGACTTTGTTGATGTAGAGAGTGTGAGC
The DNA here is from genome assembly GCA_903632075.3 of Acanthosepion pharaonis. Classification (NCBI taxonomy): domain Eukaryota; kingdom Metazoa; phylum Mollusca; class Cephalopoda; order Sepiida; family Sepiidae; genus Acanthosepion; species Acanthosepion pharaonis. The sequence goes on from CAHIKZ030000568.1 coordinate 153,178, forward strand.
GTTAAGAGTCTGGAGAAGTCATGAATCTGACTTTGCCAATGCAGAGTGTATGAGTGTTAAGAGAAGAAGTCACAGATCTGACTTTTCCAATACAGAGGATGCAGACATTACGAGTCAGGGGAAGTCATGAATCTGACTATGCCGATATACAGGATATGAGCATTAAGAGTTGGGAGATATCATAAATCTGACTTTGCTGATTCATAGGATGGCTGCGTTAAGAGTCGGGAGAAGTCATAAATCTGACTTTGCTGATGCATAGATTGTAAGCATTAAGAGTCAGGAGAAGTCACAAATCTAACTTTGTTGGTGCAATGTGAGCATTATGAGTCAGAAGACGAGTAGTTTTCATGCTGAAGTCAGACAGCCAAGGTGGCCAGTCAAGCCTGGGAGCAGCAATGGTCAGTGAGAGGAGCTGTCATATACACACACACACACACACACACACACATATATATATGGAATATCTTACATATTTTGTTTGGATATTTAATAACACTTTTTATCATGAATATGTGTATGTGTACATGTGTGTTTAAATTAGAAATCATTTGATTTTAAATTTGAAAAGGATGTCCTGTATTTCTGTTTGGCAAATGTGGCAACCCTAAGCCAGAATATTTATCTCTGACCATTCCAGAGATTTGTTAAAGGCAGCAAAAAAATGACCAGGTATGCACACCACATCAGCTGCCGTCAAGATCATAGAGTCTGCAACATCGCATCACAATTAATTGTGAACTCTCTAATCCTTCCGTGGTTGTATAGTATTTGCTCCACCAAGGCCACATACAACTTTGAATTTAGAGTTGTCACCCTAAACTGGTTTCCAACCAAGGCTAGTTTAGTCTGCCCTACTACTTGACTCATAGATGAAGGGAAAAGTGAGAATTTATAAGTTAATATATGCTAGTTAAGTAATGAAGTTGAATGTCTCACCTTGTATCGGTCCAAACCATTCTTATTTAAGGTGTAATACCTGTTAGTCTCTCTCTGGTATTTTAGATACTCTAGTATTAAATATTAAAAACTTGAACTTGAATATTTGAATTTTCCTACAAGGCTTGTTTCCCACAACCATTTCATAAGAGTTTATATCTAGCATAGATTCTGCATGTTCTGGTTGAGAAAAATAAAAAAAAATGCAATTTAGTAACAATCCAGCTGTGTGTTTTGCATTCCTTTTAGTGGTAACAGCAGTTGACAGAAATAGTTTAACTAGATTTGGGATTGACTGTTGACATGCTCACTCAACTAACTATTGAATTTCAAAAAATATCTTTGGCATTTATTCATTTATGAATGAATTTATTTATGAAAAGGACATTTTTAAAGAAAAGCATTGGGTCAGAAAATAAAAACAGCCATAAAAATATTGAAACAAAAGTTTGGAGGGTTTTTCAGTAGTTGGAATTTGAAGATGTGATTTCGTTTCAGACATGACTGAAATTTATGACATATATATGTATTCAGATGACATTTCAACATGTCTTTCTGTACAATTCGTGCATGGATTTTAAAAGTGAAAATGGAGAAAAATGAGATGCATATTTGTCATTTGATGCTCTTTTATTTCTAGAAAGACAAAAAAATGTTGTACAAACAACAAAAACTAGATGTGCCATTTATAGAGATGGTGCCATAGCTGAGAATATTGTTCATAAGTTATTTTCTAGGTTCCAAAGTGGAAATTTTGATTTGGAAGAGTGTGAACATTCTGGTCAGCTTTCAGTTACTGATCATGATCAAATTAAACTGCTGATTAAAAATAATCTATGTCACATGACACTGAGTGTCACAGAGATACACTACATATTTTATATGAATGTTGTAAGGTACTTGAAAACACTTTCATACATAAAATACTATGATACTTGGATGCTTCTTGATTTAATGAAAAAATGTAATGGAATGCATTTCTAACTGTGATTCTCTGTACAAATAAAAAAATAACCCACAAGGTATCATTCTGTTCAGGACTATAAAAGGAAGGACATAAATCCCCCCTCTCTCTTTTTTTCTCACTCAGAAACAAGATGCATTAGGTAGCAGACATGTCCAATCTTTCCCTCTGGTCAGACTTAGTCACCTGGCAAACTGACTGGGCTTCACACACAACAACAATTGTGCCTACAGAAAAAAATTGTGTGTCAAAAGGACAGTGATTCCCTTAACACTGCTATTACTGTATATACTTTTGACTCCCTCAGCAGTGTTTATTGTTCTTTGTTGTCAATTCTCAAGAATAAAGAAAATATATAAATCTATTTTTATATGTTTGGATTTTATTAAAATTCTAATCATCACTTTTTAGTGATGATTAGAATTTTAATAAAACCCAAACATGAAAATAGATTTATACATTTTCTTTATTCTTGAGAATTGACATCAAAGATGTTAAACACTGTTTATTTATTAGATTGCTTATTTACAACAATAATTTTATATATGCAAAATTATAAAAATTATGTGAACCAACTATAAGGAAATAATTATTATTTAGCATTTTATAAAGATATAAATATGAAAGGTATTATGAAATGTGATTTCATTCATATTTTCTCAGTACAGCGATATTTTTTTTCACCTTGTGTATCATATTCTGCCCTTTCTCTTACTGTTTGGGCACTTATATAGTATCTATGCATTAGCTATGCTAATTTGGCAATCATTTACATGTCACTACAAAATAAATTTTTTAGTTCATAAATTTATAAAAATGCCTGAGAAAAAGAAAATTCAAATAAACTTGGATAAATTTTGAAAAAATGCATTTTCAGATATTTCTTTCATTTGCTCTTGCCACAGAAATTCACTAAAATAAGCTGAGAGCATCTCTTTCTCTGAACCAAACATTCTTTTAATTTATTTTTATGTCATATGTTTATGCAAATTTTCTTGTTCTATAGTTATTTATTAATAATAAATATTGCATTGTAGTTGGTTTACATATTTTGATAGTTTTTTAATTTTTTATAAGTTTTTGAATAAAAAGATTTCTTTTCAAATTTATTCCTTTATAAAAATGGAAAATAATAAATCTTTATAAAAGGTAAATTTGTTATTTGTTATGAATATACTCCAACAGGTGTGCAGGATCACCTCATCAGTGATATTATGACTTGGGGTCATGACAAGTTTTGGGTCTTTCAACATCATACTTGTTCACCCAAGTTACCCTACTGAAACAATACCTATTTCAGCAGGCAATCCTGAAGCAAATTTCCACCAAGTGCACAACAATGGAAATATAAATAACTGCCACTGCTAATCTTGAAATAGAAAGTGGCAAATCAGAAATGCCCTATGTCACTTCCTCCTCAGCCAAGACGAGACAAAAAGAGAACTTAATGCTCATCTTTTTCCTCTTATGTCCAACACATGGAAAGACCCACACTCACAATGAACACTGCTTGACATAACAGGTAAGTAATTTCTACTTGTTGCCAGGAAAGTTTTTTTATCTCTTATGAAACAATATTTCACTAAAAAACATTCATACACATTCATTGGTCATAAGAATTATGATCAGAAACGTTTCCTGTTTTTTTTTCTTTCCCTCCTCTCCCCTTCCCAGACAGGAATAAATATCGCATTGTACTTGGTTCATGTAGTAATAGCAGTGTCAAGGGAATAACTGTCCTTTTGAAACACCATTTTTTCTTGTGGACACAAAAGTTAAACATTGCCAATCCTTTTTTTTTTTTTGTGTACAGACATTAATTAATTTGCTTCTGGACATAGACTAAAGTTGTATGTTCATTTTTCATAAAACTTCTACCAAGGGCTATGATGTCTCTGGACAAATATTAGGCTTAAAATCCAACTGATCTTAACAAATCAAATAAGGAGTATTGTACTGAATGGGTGTGCTTCTAGATTATTTCACATTAATATGGGGATCTCTCAGGGTTCTATCCTTGGACATGCTGTTTCTTAACTTGATCAACAACCTTTCTGATGTCATCAGTTCCCAACTAGGTATTTATGATGATACAACTATTTACTCCTGTCTTAGTGGCAAGTCCAATAGGCCTGACAAAGTAAAACTGGCAGCTACTCTTGAAAATGATCTACAATCAATGGTTTGTAAATTTTAACTCCTCCAAAATAAAACTGCTACTATTTAATCACCATAGAGAACCTTTTCTGCCTTCCATCAGCATACTTGATACTAACCTCCAAGAGAGCAAATATTCTTCATGTTTTCTACTGATATTAAGTGGATTGATTATATTGAATCAATTGCTAGATCTAATGCTAAGTTGGTTCACTGTTTCATGCCAGACAGTTTTTCTTGTCAGAATCCATTTTGTACCTTTAAAAATCTACCATTCATCCATGCATAGACTCTTGCTGTCATATCTGGTCTAGTGCTGCTGCTGCTGGGTATCTAGAGATTATTGACAAAATCCAAACTAGGGTTTGTCACTTAATCATCTTTCCCAGCCCTTGCTCTATCATCCATTTACACAAACTTGTTAGGTAGGTTTTGCCTCTCTTGCCTTCCATATGACCTGTGAGTGTTAAATTCTCCAAGCCTGTGTAAGTATAAAGTATAAGTATAAATGTTCTTTTTCTTACCCATTATATTTGAAACATCCTCATATGCTCCATCCATAGTATTCTCAGTATCCTTCTGTAGAGCCATATTTTATTGCCCCAAATCTATTCTTCATCTGTGAAGAAATTGTCTAGCATTCACTAACATACAGGAGGATTGCTATTACATAGCATTTCAACTCTTTTCTTTGTTTCTAATGAAAATTTTCTATGACTTAAAATAGTTATTTGAACAAAAAATATTTTTAATGAAGTTAATTACATGAAGTGGATTGATTATATTGAATCAATTGCTAGATCTACTGCTAGGAAAGTTGGTTTACTGTTTCATGCCAGACAATTTTTCTTGTCAGAATCCATCTTGCACATTTATAAAACTACCATTTGTCCATGCATTGAATATTGCTGTCATATCTGGTCTGGTGCTGCTGCTATATATCCTGAGATTCTTGAAAAAATCCAAAGAAGAGCCTGCAATGTTATTGGTCCTAACCTGGCATCTTGACTTCAGTTAGTTTCCCATCACCCTGATGTGACTTCCCTGACTTCTCTATAAGTATCTTCATGGCAATTGTTCTGACAAAGTTTTCTCCTTGGTGCCTTGACTGCATAGATGAACTTAAGTGTACTACTACATTGGCAACTAGGTCTCACCATTTTACTGTTGTGCTAGCTGAATATAACTGTAAATTCTGTTCTAATAGGTTATTTTCTTGCACTTCTCACCTGTGGAACTATCTTCCAATTTCTTATTTTCATGCCACCTAAAATATTCAAAAATTTAAATGCAATGCTAATCGAAATATTCAGACATCCTGAAACCTGTTCTTTTATTGTCCTTTCTCCTCACTAAAGTCTTCTTATTCTCTTTAAGTTACAGTAACCCCCTTGTATCTTAGTGACTTTATCGCCTTACTTGGGGTGAAATGATTAAAAAAAGAAAAAAAGATATCAGACTCATTTCCCATTGCTTTCTCCATGGTTTGGAATTCAGAGTTTTCCTTCTCTTAGACTTGCTGCCATCCAAGGCTAGAGTCCAGTCTACCCTATTATTTAACCAACAGATTGAGGGAGAAAAGATAGATTAATGCATATCTCAAGGGCATTAGTTTGAAATTGAATGCAACAGACTAGCTAAAAATCTGAACTTATCTTGCTGGTTCCACTTTCTGTGCTAATATCTGTTACACTACTCACGTATCCTTTACCAGAGCAGAAGATTCAAAACAATAGTTTAGTAAACACTCACTAATAATAACCACCATCCATCACTGGAACTAACATGTAACAAACAAAACTATATTTGCTAATTCTTAGTAGCATGCTTTTAACCATATCATTATTTTCTATCAACTAACATTAAATTAAATAACAAAGACATTAAACAATAATGTATCAAACAGGACTTTAATAAATATTCATGCACTCCAAAAATTCACTTGAATGTACAATATCTTTTTCCAGCTATTCATGATAACATTCATAGGGCTATAGGTCATTTTGCTGGAACTTAGATCTCAACAGAAGACTAAACTTGTCTTCTTGAACTCAATCTATGACAGTGCTATTGAGATGAGTTAACATTAGTTCTATTAATTTTCAAAATAAATCAGTTTGTGGCAATGCTTTGGAGTTGAACTATATGATTTGTCTAAAATCATTATGGCTATTAATTTTTAAAATAAATCAGAAAACTTCATCTTCCTATATTTTTTTTTGAAACATTAGCTTCTAAAATTTTATACAAATCTTATATGCAGAAAATGTCTATAGGTTTAATCCCAGAAAATAAGTACAAACAAACAATAAAAAAATGTGTATTTAAAATCAAAATAAAAAATGTTTACAGTAATATTTTTTTAAATTCTATGTCCCTTCAGAATGTAGGTGATCATGACTCTCCACAGATTCTTTTCTTTTATTATCTGTGAATTGCCATGCATTATTGGGAAAGATAGTGGAGTGGTTTCCTTACTTCCTACTGTGGAGTAATTGGCCATGGTTAAATGTAATTGACAAAGTTCTCAATAAACAATAAGAAAAGGAAGAAAAAATTACTAAGCAAACAATATATCGAACAAGACAAAACTAAGCAAAACAACAGTAATAAGGCAAAAAGTTTGCAAAGTAAGAATTGTGTTCATATGCAAAAGGGATTCAGTGAAGTGGTTATAGCATTCTGACTTCAAGACAAAATAGAACAAAAATATGGCCAATGAGCCTGAGAAAGGTCCATTTTTATTGGTTAGAAAGAAATCCCAGCATGAATCTATAGAATGTGTCTATGAATTTGGTGATGTTCATTCTTAACAGATTACCAATACCTTTTTCTTCTTCTTACCTTCTCCACAGTTTATAATTCAAAGTTTTCTTTCCTTTACTGATCGTCACCCAAGGCTAGAGATTCCATTCTACTATGTGAACTGGGAGGAGGAGGGGAGTAGAGTCAGATGCATACCTTTGTGGAGAAGGGCCAGAGGTTCTTATCAATACTTATCGAAAACTTTGAAAATAAACAAACAGAATCAAAGGTATAAACAAATAATATATGTTTATTTGACTTTGATTGGAGTGAGACCTTTGTAATTTGGGTTGACCAAAGTATGTTTGGCTCGGTAGTTGGTAGTTTACAAATCAGATCTTGTTAGCAGTCATCATCTTGTTAGCAACTCTCAGGAGTGTGGTTACTTTTGGAAATAGGTGCAGCATCAATCTACAGTGTATTCTTGGCCCTCAGAAGGGCAGAAAATGTCTTAAGCAGATGACCGTAAGTTTCATGCAATATGCTTGGCTGGCTTCTCTGGCTGGCCATTCTCCATCTCACTGCTGCCTGTCAGCTCTCTCTATATATTCTTTTAAGAAAAGACTTCCGACTACTTGGCACAGAACTAGATTTCAGCTAACATCAAAAGTCTTTTTGTGTTTTTGAGTGGCCAAAATTCTTTGATTTTTCAGATTTCTTTCTTTTGCATTTTTTTATAATGGAAGTTAAACATTGAGCCGCTCTTATTTTGGTAGATTTCTAGTCACAGTAGCTAGAACCTGGGCCAGAAAACATCCACCATTTTGCAGCTGTGTTCAGTTTTTTTTTTCTTTTTATTTGAGGGTTGCCTTCTCATTTATTAAGAGAGAAGTATAGTTGAGAGAGAAGAGTAAAAAGAGAGAGTGAAAAAGATGAGGGTTTTAAAGGAAAGCAAATGCCTTTATTTTAATTTTAATTCTATTTTCTTTATTTTTTTTTTTTTGCATTTGTGTTCACCCAACCTTTTCCAAGGGCATTAGTGATTAGTGCAAAGCTGTATGCTACCAGGCCAACCTAGAATTTTAACTCTGGTTACCAATTCCCCTTTTGATGCTGATAACTGTTACACTACCTGCACATCATACATTAGAATAATCAATCTAAAAAATAAACATTCATTTTACAAGAAGATCAGATGAAAAAAAAAACAAGAATTTAACATTTAACTTAACGCCACCACTTTAAACATCTGATTTAGCCCACCTCTCCTCTGACTTTTCATTTTGTGGCATCATACCTGAATAACAGAATTACTTTATATTTCTATTAACTATAATTCATTTAGGAATATATTTTGTCCTAATTTGGACAATGTATTGTTCAGAAGCTTGTAATCATAACAAAGTTCACATAAAACTCAGCTGATAGCAAACAATGTTAATGCATGACTGAAGTATTGTTATTTTACTGAGTACACCTGAAAAGCAAATATTATCCTAACATCACAAGATCATGGAATTTTATCTTGAATGTATTTTGCATTTATTTTTAATTTTTGACTTGTATTTCTTTTATTTTATTTCTGTTTTTTTTTTTTTTTTTTTTATTTCAGCTCCCATATGTAAGAAATAGCAGGAAAGAATATAGTTATATTCGTGACTATAGGAAAAAATTAATTAAGTTATTTCTTAAAAAAATAATTTGCCATAATTCCCCATGTATAATATGCCTACATCCATAATATACACACCTAAAATTATGTTGAAAGTGTGGGAAAATACTTCTACTCATGCATAATACACACCCCTTGTTTGATAATCAAACCCTATATATTGTACGTCTCCAATTTCATTACAGTCAGCATTTCCTACTCTTATTAAAAAAAAATAGGTTTAAACATAGAATAATATTATTCTAATTTAGTTTTATGATAATTCTTATTTTATTTTACAGCAATTTTTTAAAGATTTTTGTAGCTGTGCATAATACACACGCCTGATTATACATGGGGAATTATGGTAATTAATTTTTGTTTTAGAAACTAAATAATATACAGGGTATGACAGAAATACCATCCATGTTTTAAATTGTCACCTATGTGGTGCTAATGAATTTAGATAAGTAGTAATGGTGTCTTCATCTAGCTAATGTCTTACCATTTCTTTCCAGATACCATCAGTTAACATCATGACTTGGACTAGTGCACACCATGCATTTGCTGTTGAAACATATTTTTTAAACTGGTGGATCTGTAATTACAACATAGAGAGCTTTTTGTGTTCATTTCATGATGCTGTTTTGGATAGGAAGTTGACACAGCTCTGGTTTGAAATTTTCAGGGCCAGATGTTCAGCGCTTAAAAGAAAGCCACCTGGAAGTCCTTGATGTGCTCGAACTTCAGGGACATGGAAAACTTTAGAAATTATCTACAATAGTGTATGGTGAATAAGGGCCACCATTTGAAGGATGTCATTTTGAAAACCAAATGACTAAAAACCATAGTCCTTTGTTTAAACAACAGTGAAATAATTTTTTTAATAGCAGTTATCTTGGACTTTTTGTCAATAGGTGAAATGTAGGAGGTTTTTCTGTCGCACTCTGTATAACATTTCTCAGTCTTTCATTTACCAAATAAGCGTTAAAACAGAGAGCTTTTTGTGTTCATTTCATGATGCTGTTTTGGATAGGAAGTTGACACAGCTATGGTTTGTAATTTTCTGTGTCATATGTTCAGCACTTAAAAGAAAACCACCTGAAAGACCTTGAAGCACTCTCACTCCAGAAAATGTCCAGGTTATTGTGAGATAGTCTGTTGTGCAATCTCCTACACATTCAGCTCATAAATATTTTTTTGCTTTGGGGTTGTCTGATTGAGCAGTCAGAAGAATTTTACACACCAATTTGAAGTTCCATCCATGCAAATTAATGGTTTTTCAGAAACTGCAAGAACTGAAAATCAAATAGCATGCTGTGAAAATATCCTTTAAAATGTTTCTGTAAATGCTGTTCTTCTCACAAGTGATGAAGCAAACTTTAATCTCTGTACATCAATAAGCAGAATTTTCACTACTTGGTGGGAAATAACCCTAGACACCTTCATGAAAGACCTATACACAGTGAATGAGTGACTGTGTGGTGTGCAGTTGCAAAATTTGGTGTATGAGGCCTGCTGGGATGTCTTCTGGTCTGTAACATAGAAGTTCTACCTCCATATTGAGTGATGACTGACTTATTAGTAGTTACTCGACTCTATAGAAAAAAAAAGGCAAGTCTATCTTGCTATTGTCACTACACCTCCTGGAAACAAAAAGGTTATGTTCTTTGTTGATCTGTGACTTCTCTGAACAGTAGTACAAGGTCTTATCTCTCTCACTCTTGAATTGAGAATCTGGTTTTTAACATTTTGAGCATTTTTGTACATATTTTTCTACATTCCGCAAGTACCCAGGTCTCACTTTTTATTGTTTTTTTCTTAATCTCTCTGGTGGTATTAAAACATCTCCATTGCATATAAGAACATTCTCTACAGTTAACTAGTGTCTTATCTCTTTGTAGGATCTCTCTGCCCTAGAACAATCACTTCATTTGTTTCTTTTTATTATCCATTCAATTTTGCTTGATACCAGATCCTGTAAGGTTTCAAATGTAAGAAAATCTAAGGGTAATATATCTGTTTTAATACAGTACAATATTTTATCTTCTGAATTGTCTAATCTTTCTAATGGTTCATTGTTGAATTTTAATCTTGATAGAGCATCTACATGTGGGATAGTGATTCCTTTCACATATTCAATGTCAAAGTCAAAGGCCATGAGCTTTATTGCCCATCTTAAAATTCTAGAAGTTGTAACTGTAGGTAACTCCTTCCTGGGGTTAAGAACAAACTCAGATTTAAGCAAAAACATCCTGCCTGATAAAAATTGCCAAGCTCTATCTGTGCTAATGCTTCTTTTTCAATATTTCAATAGTTAACTTCAGCTGATATTAACATTCTAGGAAGGTACATTATAGGATGACCTTCTTGAAACAAAATCGCTGATATGGCATGCTCACCAGTGTCCATATCTAAAGTCACTTCCTTTTTAGGGTCCAAAGTTTTTACAACAGGATTTTTATAATTTCTTTCTTTAAATTTTTAAATGATGTATTCTGCCATTGAGTCCATTTAAATTTGTTGTTTTTTTTGTAACTCTGCAAATGGTTCTATCAATTCACAATACTTTGGCAAATATCTGCTATAAATATTGGCTAACCTTAAAAAAGATTCCAATTCTTTTTTATTTGTTGGTATAGATAATTCTGCTATTTTCTTTATCAAATTTGTGTCTGGTGAAATTTCATCTTTGGAAATCTTGTATCCTAGATATGTTATTGTGCCATAATTTAACACACATTTGTACTTGTTTATAGACATCCCAGCACTTTTTATTTGTTTAAAACATAATCCATTTTTTGTTTTAGCTCTTCTCTGCTGGGAGCACCAATACATATATCATCTGGATAAATGATCATATTCTTAACATCACCAGTTAGTACATTTTCAATGGCTCTTAATCTTGTATATTAATATTCTTTCATTTTTATTATTATTTCATTTAGATTCCTTGACTAGTTTCAGCCAACATGGCCATCATCAGGAGAAAAAAAAAATCTGCTTGCTGGTAGCAGTGAACTACAGAAATGAATGTCTTGATGGAGAAAATGAACTTTTGTCTGTAGTTTTCATTTGTTTTTTTATTTTTTTAACATGAATTTTGGTCAGTCCTTGTGTTGGTCAAACAGTCTCTTTTAAGTTGATAAGAGCTGGATGGATTCATACTGCTCTGAATTCCCTTGGTCATTTTGCATGTACACATATATATATGTACATATATATATATATAAAACAATACAAGCTATTGATAAAGCTGCCAAATACGTCCCTCCCAACACAAAGCCTGTAAAAATGAAAAACTTGAAATAACAAAAGAAAAAGAAACCAAGAACAAACAAAAAAATAACTGAGAAAAGAAGGGAAAGGAAATGTAAAAAGAAAAGGGCAAAATAGAAAAGACAGACCCCTACCAGGGCAGTAACCCAAAGTCCTCAATATATCTAGCAATAGAGACTAAGATAGAGAAGTAACACTGACCAACAAAACAGCACAAAAATATTAGGTCCAAATCATTCTTGTTGTTTGATGATCATTGTGCGCAACTTGGAGTAATGATTTGAACTAAGTGGCTTTGTGTTGTTTCATTGGTTAGTATACATACATATATATATATATATATATATATATATATATATTTTAAGACATTTTTTATGTTTATACGTTCTTTTTATAGATACAGTATTAACAACATTTACCAGCCTGAATACTGTTTATTATGAACAGAGCATTTACTTAAATATTTGTATCTATAAAAAAGAATGTATAAACATAAAAAATGTCTTAAAATGATTGTTGAACTTTGTCCATTTCATAATGTGTGACATCATTTGTTTACATTTAGATACGCATTGGGCAGATATGAATATACGAGAGAAAATTATGGAGAATTGTAGTTTAAAAACAGTAAAATCAACCTTGCTAACCAAAACTCTCCTCTGTGGCTCAATTGGTAAAAGCACGTCAGGCTAATTAACAGTTCCGTATAGAATACAGGTTCAATTCCTGTCGGAGGACACATATTTTCTATGAGAATTTCTTGGATATTCAGGCCAGTAAATGTTGTTAGTCCTGTTTATTATAAACAGAGTATTTACTTAAATATTTGTATCTATAAAAAGAACATATAAACATAAAAAATGTCTTAAAATAATTGTTGGACTTTGTCCATTTCACACACACACACATATATATATATATATATATATATATATATATATATATATATATATATATTTCCTGGTTTCCTGTAAAAATTTGAATATAAATTGTTCAATTTCTAAGAAGCTATTATCAGAAAGCTTTTGGTAATAATATTGTGACTATATATATGCATAACTCGGTTATAACCCCTGTAGAATTCATGACATGTCCTTTGGTTAGCTTGCAACCCTGAAAGAAACTATGAAACTATATTCATTGATGAAAAAATTTTAAAAAATTTGAAGAAATTAAATACTGGATGGAAGAAAAAGCTAAAATGTATGAATTAAGGCATTGATGTTAAAGTTATAAAATATAGGGTGAAGGTATGTTTAAGAGAAACTGAATCCTGATTGAGTTTGGTGAAATTGTGTATGTGAGAATTAAGCCAGGGATAAGTGTTGACAAGATTTATGGGCCTGAAGAAATATTTACTTAGAATGCTGTTCTTCAAAAAAATGATATTATTTTCTTGCCAAATTCAGAAACTCTAAGAGCTAACTGAGACAGTAATTTGAGAAGCCATCTGCTCTCAGAACTTACCAGAATCCTGAATTTAAAGAAACAATCTTTGATTAAATTATTATTGAAATTGCACCAATATCAAACTGATAAGAGTTTCTCATATAAACCAGAATGTTTCTGCCCTTGGAGAATTGTCATGCACCCAAAACTTTACTGTTTGAAAATGTGTGTTCTTTGGCTCAAAGTACTCAAGTGTGTGAAATAAAAAAATGGAAGTTGAATTCTTGCCTCTCACATGAACTAAAGAACGAACTAAAAAACTTCCACTGAAGTGTATATTGCCACGAATAAAAAATCCTGTTGAAAGTAGGGTGTTTCATTAAGTTGGATCAAAGTTAGCAGTAAATAAAACAATGTTATTGGTGAAAATTTATTTAATTCTCTATTGGATCATGTTATTTAAGTCATGGCAATTATGTGTAAAAAATAATATCAACCAAATGTCCGCCAAGGCTTCTGAGGCACACCTCCACCTGATGGTCAAAATTCTTGATGATATCTCTGCATAGCTGCTCCTCAATCTCACCAATATGCCTTATTATACAATCCTTCAGCTATTGAATTGTTGTTGGCTTGTTGGCATAGACCTTACTTTTAAGATGACCCCAAAGGAAGAAATCTAAAAGTGTCAAGTCGCACAATCACAGTGGCCAATTGACTTTGCTGTTTCGAGAGATGATATGACCTGGGAACTTCTCATTCAAATTCTGTTTGAATGTCCATTTTCATAATAGGCTTCGATAACTTTATCACATTGTTTGATTGTTAATCTTTCCATGGTTGAAATTGCCAAAGACTTAAGTTGTTAAATGTGAAAGAAAAAGAAAAAAATTATTAGATGCTTAAACTTAATTCACATTTAAAATTGGTCCAAGTTATTAGAACACCCTTTATTGCTACTATTATTAAAAACAAACCCATGGTCATAGAGATTCCTTAATCACTCCAAGATATGCAGAAAGAACTAGAGAGAAAGACTTCCCATGTCCATCATCATTAAAATAATTTTTGAAAAATACTAACATTTGTCTAAGACAAAAGTGTTCTACAGAGAAGAATTCTCTTTTAGCTTCTTTTTCCAGTCTACCAATCTGAAAACAAAATTCTATGGACCCAAAGGTAGCTTCAAGATTCTTTCGAGTAAACATAATGAACATTTTTGAATGTTCACACACATAATGCTACCACTTTATATAGTTGCTAGATTGTGAAATCTTGCAGTGATAGAAATAAGATGAAAAAAAATTAATAATTTACAAAATTGTATAGATAGCATTTTGGGAATCTATAAATAAATAATGCTCTTTAGGATTGGTTTAAATCTATGAAATGAGTGTTATTATCCTAAGTCAGTTATTTTGGGGGCACACAATTCTTTGTATGTTTTCCATCTGTTCTTCTCTGGTGCCATTTTAGACAGGATAATTGCCTCTAGTAAAGAAGAAATTATAATTAATTGGGAGTTTTTTTTTTTTTTTTTTGTGATCCTTGAAAATAAATGAAAAACATTGAAATAATGTCTTCCTAATTTATGAATGAGATATGCTTATATTATCTTGAATTTTATTAAAAAGTGTAAATATTGTCAACTTTTATTGATTTTTTTATGAGTATTTTTTATTTTATTTCTGTTGCTGTGATAATAAAATGTGATAGTCTTAACTGAAGTGAATTTAATCAATGAAGAACTTTCAATTATAAATTTTTGACTAGTATTTCTCCCATTTTAATTTCAAATGCTTTTCATCACAACTATATTTGTTGATATTCTAACTCTCTGCAAAAAAATCTATTGAAATTTAGATGAAATAAATTTTTATAAAACTGATAATAATTGTAGTATTGTGATAAGTCAAGTATGCATGAGTTATTCCCTTTGATTGGGAACTCTTTAGGATGAGACTTGAAAAGGACTTTCCCATGAGACATGGATTGTAAACACCCTTTTGAATTGACATTTAATAAAGATCAGTCGGCCTTGACATGCTCTCTTTGTCATTATGCCTAACCCCATCCTGATAAGAATACTACAATAACTAAAGCATTTTTTAGTTATAAATCATTTTATATATCATGAAGAGTTCCAAATTAAACTCTGAGGTTTTTTGAGGCATCAGAATCAAGATACTTGGACTCTCTTGAATATTTGTGTTTTTAAAATTATTCTTATTTTCAGATGCTATAATTCAGCATTTAAGAGGTTGCTAATATATATATATATATATATATATATATATATATATATATATATATATATATATATATATATATATATATATATATATATATATGTATATATATATATATATATATATATATATATATATATATATATATATATATATATATATATATATATATATATATATATATATATATGTATATATATATATATATATATATATATATATATATATATATATATATATATATATATATATATATATATATATATATATATATATATATATATATATATATATATATATATATATATATATTATTTATTTTTTACAATATTAAAAACGCACGATTGGTCAGGGAAACAAACTGTTATAATTTAAAATTTTTTTTTTTTAATATGTTCTCTATAAATGTGTTAATAAATATAGTATTTAACTTATATTAAATCCTTAAACTATTTGTTTAAAAAAATTAAATATTTAAATTGATAGCAAACATCAAATTAATTTATTCGGGTTTTTTTTTAGACATCTAAATTACTATCAAGCATTAAAATCTATTCTTTACATAAATTGCTAAAACCCAATTACAGCCTCTTTTCTTTACTTCCTCTCCCTCTTCTTTTTTTTTTCCTTTTCTTTTCTCCCTAGTCCCCTCCCATTTCAATATATCACTTCCGTTAAGTTAACCGTCTAAATAGGTCATGGTCTGGTCACTCCTCCTCCCCCAATACAAAGTATGCTTGAGAGAGATATGAAATTAATCCCTCCCTATACTCTACCATGTCTCTTTAACTACTCCTTTTACACTCTCTGTTAAATTACAAAGACTTGCACTACCCATCAATTTTAATTTAATTTTTCGTTTCATTTCATTTTTGGAAGTGCTATCTGATGATCCGGCGTCCTTTAAAAGGGCTCTGGTGAAATAAATTATTATAATGGTACCTTAAAGTGGTCTGTTTTTCTTTTAAATTTTTATATATATATATATATATATATATATATATATATATATACTTGTGAGCATGCCCTGATATATCTATCTATTTATCTATCTATATATATTGTCATATGCCCCAGTCGACGAATGAGTTTATAAGGCGATCATATGCCGACTAGGAGATATATACATTCTCACACCTGTGGAAAAATACAATCTATCTCTCCCAGATCGTGACAATGGACAATTGGTAAACAAAAATATTTTTAAGACCACTGTTCGATTGGGATAATCGAACAGTAATCTTTCCCAGGTCCGCTTCATTTTCAACATGAATATTGATCCACAATACAAGGATGAACTATAAGGCTTAGCGATTTTTGATACAAGAATTTTAATATGTACAAATATACAAATATCAAAATAAAAGAACAGATAAGTATGAGTTAAAACATCCGACGACCAGATCTCATAACTTACGTTGGGATATCAAAATTCGCCTAACTCCAAATGGATTCAACTGAACCCAAACATACAAAAATATAAGTATGAATTACTATGAATTGAATGCAGAAGCCAACGCACACACAAAAGAGATGGGATAGGTGTTACAATTATTGTTTTGACATGTGGAAAGGTGTTTGCAAGAACATAATATTCATGGATGTATGTATATCTTTCTACTACAGGTCCAAAATATGATTACTTATCTTTTTTTTATCATTGTCCTTTCTTTTCTTTTCTCGACACAAACACAATTTAATAATAATTTAATATGTCCGGCTGTAATAGAGGTATACACTTTCTTCCTCTCTTTGTTTTGCCTTTTTCTTTCCTTCCTTTTTCTTCTGTAGACAGTTCGGTTTCCAAACCCGGCTCACTGCAACTTTCTTCCTCTCTTTGGTTTTCTTCTTTCTTTCCTTCTTCTTCTTTACACAATTCAGCTTATAACAGAGGTATACACTTTCTTCTCTGGTTTTCCTTTTTCTTTCTTTACAGAATTCAACTTGTAACAGAGGTATACACTTTCTTCCTCTCTTTGGATATCCCTTTTCTTTTCTTTACACAATTCAATTTGTAACAGAGATATATATTTTCTTCTCTGGTTTTCCTTTTTCTTTAAACGCAGGCTGAATCCTCAGCATATAAATTTCTTTGTGTCTTCAATTTGGGGTTCTTGAACAGAAATACTTCTTGTTATATTTCTTGTCCGGAGTTGCCTGGGTTGAACTGGATAAGTTCCATCACTATCAAATGCATCTTATCTTTCCGTTCATAAACTATCAGCGCTTTGGCTTCAGGTCTTGCTTCTTCAAAGTCAAGATAGCAACTGATTCTCGAGTGAATCTTTGACTATCACGTGTCTTAAGTTTTGGCACGAATTCCAGCTTACATCAGTCTCCTGTCTAGCTTCTGTCTAGACATTTGTCACTACGGGTAATTGGGTCAGTCAACTTTTTGACCTGCCTTCCCAAAATGTCATAGGACTCCCACGTGACCTTTATTCTGTTGCTAGGCGGAAATTAACCCTAATAGATGCGTATATGCGTGTTTAGGCTATCTGCTTTCGTCACAATATATATATTATAAATTTACTAATTTAAAAATATGGTTCCATCGCTACACAGGAATTACCATGTTTCAAAAAAAAGAAGCTAAAACTTCAAATTCAAGCAAATTTTGGAATAACTTATTTTGAAATTTACTAAATTTTATAAGCACATACATTCATAATATTAGTTTCTATGGATATGGGGAAATCCAGTCATTTTAACAAGGGGTGGTAGGGTATACATTTTCACTGACAACTATTGTATCAAAATATGAGTTACTTTTGAAAAGAGCTTAAGTCAAGGTAGGGTAGGGGTACCTTTTCAATGAATCTGTTCAACGCATGTCGTCTGGTCTTTTTCAACAGCAAAAAGTTTTTCAGACTTTTGTTTCGCCATTAAATTTCTACTTGTATACATAAGGATTTTTTTTAAAAGGGTTGTTTGTATATGATTACATCATATTGAAGTACAATTTTAAAAAATTATTCTTAATTTTAATTACTAATAGACTATACATCTTTTAAAACAAATAAATGTAACAGAATTGCTTAAATTAATTAAAAATTATTATTAAATATTCAATATAAATATGTATTTTTCCATTATCAGTTTTTTTTATTAAACATTACTTAAGGAAAATTTTTGACAATGTCAGCAAAGAATAGCTATTTCATTTCTTTGATTAAGTAAATTTTTATTTTTTATAAACCTAGTAATATATAGTTTCTCATGTATGCACAAAGAACATGGGTCATTTAATGACCTACATATTCTAGCTTTTCTTATTAATTTCCATTTCACTTTAGGTGTTTTATTGGTTTCTTTTTTTATTGGTTTCTTTGCCAGAATATTTCGATAGGGATGTCTGATTTTGGTATTTATTTATCCTAAAATAACTTTGATGTTGGTTGAACAGTTTTTTGAACTCATGTCTTGTGTATCAGATGTAGACTTTTATGTTGTCTGGATCCTCAAGAGATGAGATATTGCATTGGTATACTAATGATTCAGTACAACATTTATTATTAAGAGGACAGTTATGAGGATTTCTACTGTTACATAATTTTTGTTTATCTTCATCTCTTTTTATTATTATACTTTCAAAATTTCTTTGGTCTTGGTCTAAGTGTTTATTCATGATATTAGCATTATGTTTCTTAATAATTTTTTCTAAGTTTTCAGTACAGCTGTATCTTAATTTTAGGGTATTTTTATTGAAAATAGTACTGAGTTTACTATCTTTAGGAAAATGTTTAATAATTAATGCAAGGAATGTTTTTCCTAATTTATTCTTTACCATTTGGTTGTATGGGGGTATATACCAAATTATTTTTTTACTTCTGTTTTATCTATGCTTTCCATTTTCATTTTTTATGTAAATTAGTTTTGGGCTTTTGTAGCTACTATCTTTTAGAGCTTTATTATAGAAGTTAATATGTTCATAGAAAATCTTCTCATTTGCTGAATTTGTACTTATTCTCTTTTCAATAGATAAAGGTATATGCTTAATTATAGATGGAGGATGATTAGATTTAAGGTGTATATACAAAGGATTAGTATTGTTTTTTTTATAAGGTATGTATACATTTTTCATTAAATCTAATGTTATATCAAGGAAATTCACCTTTTTCAATTTAGTGCTTACAGTAATTTTTAAGTTCAGACATTTAAATTCTGTAAATAATATCTTTCTAATTTTATCGATTTTCAAGTTTATACAGTTCTTTATAGCCATAAGTCCGTCGTCTCTGTATAATCCAATGTCAGTTATATTAATTTCATGATATGCTGTGAGATTGTATAATATAAAAAGACCTATAAAGTCAGAAGACTCAGCTGAGTCTAGTGATCCCATTGTGATGTCATAGTGGTCATAAGAATTTTTTATCCATTGCTCACCTTTATATATTAGTACGGATATTTTTGTGTTTATAATAATCTTCTTTTCTTCTGTTACATCCATTACAACTGCATTAGTGTACAGTTTGTTTTATCTTTGATATCAGTAAACTAGTTTGTTACTTCTTTGGTATTAATCCAAAGTTTCAGTCCTATGTTTTCTTTAATTTGTTGATTAACCCTTTCTAGGATTTTTTTACTTATTTTGCCAATCACATGTCTTGTTAGGTTTATTATCCTTATAGTTGGATTAGCTTCGAAATCTGGTTTGTGGTCCTTTATGGTAATATAGCACTCTTTTTCTGTAAGTTTACCTACTCTATCACTAATCATCATTTTATCTGTGATTTTTTTACTGCTAATGTTAATGTTTTTCACCATGTTGAGGTAATTATTATTTGCCTTTTTATAGTTCTTATGTAAATACTTATTAATTAGATTGAATATATATATTCAAAAAGTGTGGATGGTCCTGCACGAAACCTTCACCACTATAATCAAATCACATGTGCTGTTGTCGGGCTGTCAATTTCATCGGAACTGATCTGCTTGACCCTCATATGTTGAATTTGACGGGGAGTATATATATATATATAAAAATATATATATATATAGGCAGCATCTTTTCATTAAATAATATAGACAAGTGTTGTCTATTTATTTTATGTAAACTCTTTTCATAACATCTAATAAGTTTAATAACATTATAATTGAATGAAGAAAGAAATTCACAATATTGATCCATATAATATTTGATAATGGCTTATGTAAGCCGAAAGCTTAGATTGTATTAAAAAAAATATGGATCAATATTATAAATAATTTTGGATTGAATTAAGTACAAAATTTTCATTTATTGATACCTGTATTAATCATGCTTAATAATATGAAATTGATTCATTTTGCATCACTTGTATAATAACTGGAGAACATATGTATGATACCTGGATGTAATGGAGGAGTCAAAACATCAACCCAGACTGCTTTATTATCTCTAGAATTTTATGATAAGTATTTAATTGCTTAAGGATTGAAGAGGAAGAGGAGGTGAAGGGCTCCCTAAGTAGGTTAACTAATGAGAAGAGAGCCCCATAGCCTGACTGAGCTGAGGCTGGTTTTGCCTTCTCCTAGACCAGTTACCACCCATGATTAACGAACCCAATCTGTCCTGCTATTTATCCATAGCTGGGGGGGGGGGAAAGAGGATTCATACCTTTCCCAAGGGTATTAGCATGTAAGTAAATATAATGGATCCGATTGGAGTTTGAACTTGGCTCTCCAATTCCTCAATCCTAGCCACTATCCATTACTCCACCATGCCTCCTAATAGAGTCAGAATGGATTGATACATAATATCTTCCTTAAAAGTGGCACATCTGTAGAACAGGAAATATTGACTAAAAACCATCAATGATAAATTTCAAAATTTGTATGGGAAAATGATACAAAATCTTCAATCAGAGGACTTGTAAATCCTTCAATGTATTGATCAAAAAAATTTTAAATAATTTCAGAACAAGTAGTAAGAAAAGATACATAAATAGTTTTGGATTGACTATATTGATTATTGATACCTGCATTAATAATATGAAATTGATTGATTTTGCATCATATCATCAATTGTAATCAAAATAGGTTTTGTAGAATAAATTGAAAATAACTACACCATTGCTGAATGTGAAGGAGAAGATAAAATATTGTAGGGATTACCTACACATTGTCTGCAAAGAAGCCATTAGTTGGTGCTGTTTAAGTACTATAAAAGGATGAACATATCTTACTCTTTCTCTTTTTCCTCTTTTCCTCTTAGCATGTAGTAGAGAGCAACACAAACACAGGACTTTTCAGCTAAGTTTAATGTCTTTCTGCTTTAGCTGTATATTAATTTGTGTATTTTCTCACTTTTTGTTAATCCTTTATTCTCCTTTTTTCTTTATGTGCCATGTCTCTTCAAGATGTAGGCAATCATGACTTTCCACAGCTTCCTATCTCATAATAAACTTTGTTTTTCTGATATTTCCCCTAAGCCCTGTTCCACCATCCATTTACTCAAGCCCTTTAAGTATGTTATGCCTTATCTTCCTCTGTCCCTCTTGCCCTCTGTCCTATCAGATTTTCCACACTCTCCTTCCACCTTATATGCCCCAGAAACCTCAACTGTCTCTTCTTGATGTTAAATATTAGTTTCCTTTTTGCTTACATTTTCTTCAAAACTTTGTCATTACTCACATGTTTGGTAAATGGTATTCTCAGCGTCCTTCTGTAGAACCACATTTCTCTTGCTTCAAGTCTCTTTGAAGATATTGTCCTGCCATACAGGAGGACAGATATCACATAGCAATTTAGAACTCTTTTCTTTGTTTCTAGTGAAATCTTCCTATTTCTTATTATTCTACTTAGCTTTTGGAATGCTTCTTTTATTTTGAAGTTTTGTTGAAGTTATATTTTGGAATAGAGTTTGATTTCTTTAAGAAATTATAGGATATTATATGGATTAGTATCTTGAAAGTTGTTTGTTTGTTTGCTTAATTTTGTTTGGTGGCATGTCAACCTCTATGGATTATTTAATGCTGAAATCTAAATATTTTGTTTGTAATTTTATGCTTTTAACAAGAGATATTTTGTAGATAATTTTATACTTTCAGAGTAAAAGTATGTTTCTTAGATATATATTTTGTAGATAAGAAAATGTATTTTTAGCAATTTTACTATAAAAATGTATTTTTATATTTTTTAATTGTTGCATAGATTATCATTTTTCTATAATAATATATTGTTGGCCATTTTATTATTAAAATGTACTGTTGATTTTTGCTTGGATGTCCGCTATTTGCCCATAACTGGGACCCTAACAGGTGCTACCACCCTAGGTCAGTGTGAACCTGGGAACAACAGCAATTAAGAGGTGTTTCCATTCTCCTCAAAACATTCAATCTTCTGTTCCAAGGCCTTACTGCCAGATGTAGTTTATCTTCATACCATGAAAAGTTATTTAATGGAATAATAATGGTTTCATACATGGCAGCTTCTGTTAAAGCAACCAATCAATTAATGTATATACGAGTATGTGCTGAAAAGTTTGCAGACAAAACAAAGATGCCCTTACCTTCCAAATTCTGATGTTTAGTCAGATTTTAAGAAGTGGGTGAGCTCTAAGAATTTTACAGCAACGCTTTATAGATATGTAGACCAGCTTGAAATTAATTATCATTAAAACAAATAGTACCATTGAAAGGATATCATTTACTGTATAATATCTGCTGTCAGGCTACAAATAAAAAAGATATTACTAAAGTTGAATCAGTTGGAGGCACAGATTTTATTACACTTTTCCTATTCCCTCCTGTTTCAGATTCACAGTTTTAAATATCTAAACTACTTTCTTTTAAATTAAAAGTTCTCTTCAGTTGGGGTTAAACTGAAGTAAAATTCACTGGATTTATCAGTTCTTTGAATTAATATTTTTTTAGGAGGTCAATTGATGATTGAATAAATGTCTCCAACGTTAAGAGAGGACATTTTGATTAATATTTTTGTTAATATTTTCAATGTATTTTGTCAAAATAACTCGTCAGTTTTCATGATAAGGCATCTGATATTTGCATAGAGAGTTAATCCAATGAGAAATTTAAAAAATTAATTGCCACAAAATAATCTTTGTCTCTTTTCTGAAGCATCAAATACTGATTCTATATGAAAAGAAAGTTACTGATCGAGTTATTCCCCTTCGATTATTCTTTTTCAAATTATTATCCTTCTTTGATAACATGGTCCCTTTCTTCTATTTCTTTATTTTTACCTGTGAAAGATGAGTTCTTTCTTTTTTTAAATGAAAAAAAAAATTCAAAAAAAATTGAAACGTAATACTTTTCAAAATATTTAAAGTGTTTCTTTAAGTATTTATTAATAAACCTTATGATTAGACCAGGAATAATTTAATTTAATATGAAAAAACTATATGCACCTGTTCTCTTCTTAAAATGTAACATTAATTCAAATATCAAGTTTAAATTTCATTGTCATAAATGAGTTTAAACAACCAATATTAAGTAAAAAAAATAAATAAATATAAATAATTAATAGTTACAAACATTAAAAAATTTTAAAGAAAAAAGAAAGAAAAGAAAAATTTAAACTAATTTAATTTCAAACTAACCATATAGCACATCACACACACACACACACACACCAGCTAATCACATAAATATATTTTTCACTCCTTTTCTCCTATGTTATTTTATGTATATAAATATATGTAACATCCCCACCCACAAAATAACTTGTACCAGTTGTGATGGTGGGGAGTTATGAATTGTAATGGATATATTTGAAACCTCTCAAAATAAATAAATTCAACACATGTGAAGGATTTATATATATATATATATATTTATATATATATATATATACTCGACTCTCCCATAGAATTCGATGTATGAGGGTCAAGAAGATCAGTTCCTAGAAAACTCACAACCCAACACCAGGACATGAGATTTGATTATAATGGTGAAGGTTTTGTGCAGAACCATTCACATTTTGTGAAGGGCTGAATACAGAGACCTGGTGCTCTATGTGCCACAAGGTCCCCAAACAATTCTCCACAGATTTTGAATTCAGAGTTGTCCTCTATATATAGTATATTAGGGTTATGACTTTTTGTACAATAATTGATTTCTTGTATCATAACTTGATGTACTTTTGTTTATAAATAATGAAGAAGAGTTTATTTAAAAAAATATCATCCTCAACATTTCTAAAATCAAATGTAAGTATATTAGTATTATGACTTTCTGGAGCCTTCTAGAACTTTATGTAATCTTTTGTAACTTTTTGTTTATTTTATTATTCTATAGGTATAAATTGTTAAATGCATTAAAAAATACATACGTACTATCCCATTACATCATTAGCAAATTGAAAAATAAAGCTTCTGAAATATTTTTATTTTTTTTTATCGGTATATGGCAAAATCAAATTTTTGTTGTTTGACCTTTTTCAAGAACTAAAACAAATTGATAACTTTTTCGTTACTTTTGAACAGAAGTTCATTGATTTATGTCACAAGAAGATAGTGTTACAAAAAGTCATACCCCTAAATATATATATATATATATATATATATATATATATAAAGATAAAGATATATATATATATATATATATATATATATATATATATATATATATATATATATATATATATATGTAAGCAAATGTAAATGGATATAGATCCGACAGAATGAAGAAAAATTTGGAAAAAACAAACAAAAATCCTTAAATGCAATTATGTTGTTTAAAATGAATGAAATGTCGACGTCTGACGTTTCGGTTTAATAAACCTTTTTTCAAGACAATATTCATTAAAAATACAATTCAGTTCAATTTGACAAAGACGATGGACATAAACAACAAGTCTTATCCAAAACAGATAACTGAAAATTTTAAAATGATCAGCTTTCCGTTTAGCATGGTCACGTTGTCGTCACATAGAATTCTTTTCATTTTCTTTTCCATTCAAAATAATCAAAAATTTTTAGGAATACGTTTTGAAAGCGTCGCCCAACCTGAACAAAAATACATATGAACCATACAAAAAAGAAAATGACACACCAACTTACGTACACTCATTCTCCAACCATCCACCATCAATCATCAAACAAATACCCATATCAATCAGCTACAGACTATCTGAAAACTCATCAAACAGACATTTTCAATAACAAAAACACTATATAACGAAACACAAAAAGAAAGTGGATACACACAACAACTACAATACACACCTCCACAACCGAAACGCAAAAACAGATAAAGAAACATTATCTGGTTTAACCCACCATACAACAAAACTGTCAAAACAAACATTGGAAGGACATTCCTAAACTTAATAGAAAAGCACTTCTCTGAAACAAACCGATTAGCAAAAATATTCAACAATGTTAAAATCAGTTACAGCTGCACAAAAAATATAACACAAATAATAAAAAACCACAATAAAAAAGTAACAACCTGCAATAATGTAACCAAGGAACCTCAATGCAACTGCAGAAATAAAACATCATGTCCACTCCAAGGAAATTGTTAACAAACGAATACTATAAAGCCAAGGTAAGTGCAAACAACAGCACAATGTACTACATCGGTGCCACTGAGGGACCATTCAAGAAAAGAAAAAACAACCACGACCTTTCATTCTCTAACAGAAAATACTCAAACAGCACTATACTATCCACATACATATGGCATCTAAAAGACAGAAATATTACACCAAAGAATAAGCTGGAAAATATTGAAAAAAGCCCCTGCCTAAAACATTACAAAGGAATGCCTACTTTGCCTACATGAAAAGGTAACAATAATTTCTCATACCTAACAAAAGAATTTACTAAACATAAGATCAGAAATAATTTCTAAATGCAGACATGAAAACAAATACCAATTATAACAATTTATGCCAAACAAATAAAAAAATACCAACACTACTACATAAACCACCATTGACCCTATAAGCATGAAAAGAAAAACCACTGACACCATAACACCATCAATTATTTTCTAGTTCAAACTACCATCATAATAATTATAATTATTGTTATTATCATTCCACCACCATTACTACAATCACTTCTACCACTTTACAATAACTCCCCCCCACTATTCCTACCACATCACAATTACCATTGCCATATTAGTCCACAATTACTATGGCACCACAATTACCATTACCGTATCAGTCCACAATTATACTTACTTCTCCCTCCCCCAGCAAAATTAATACCACCGCATAAATACTAATAAGTATTAGAAATTGGAGTTTCTACCATTTACATATGCACAATCATCAAAAACAAGCAAAGAACAGGCTTTAAAATAATAACAAAACAGCCTTAAAAAATTAAAAATAATAGCAATTTTTGCCTACCATAGTCTTACACAGACCCCCATTATACATATATACATGTGTGCGAGAAAACATTATTCAGTGAACAAAATAGAAGAACAGTCTGCGTGTTGACAGTGCAACATACAAAAAATATTCACTACACAATCCAACATTGAATACAGTAACCAAATGCATACGTATGTACGCAACAACACATGGATGCACATATATGCCCAGTTCCACACTGTTCACATATGTTTATGTTTGTGTGAGCTTCAGTGAATGAGCGTGCGTGTGTGTGTGTCTGCATATATCAATGAGTGTACATGTGTGTATATATGTTTGCATATATATAGCATTCCGATGACAATTTTTCCTCCCACTTCCATAAAAACACTGATATATGCAACCATATATAAATCTAAAATTTAGAATCCATTACATTCACTTATGTGCTAATACCCTTGGGAAAGGTATGAATCCTCGTCTTCACCATCCAGCTATGGGTGAATGGCAGGACAGATTGTGTTCTATAGCCCTGGGTGGCAACTGGTCTAGGAGAAGGACAACTCTGAATTCAAAACCTGCAGAGGGTCGTTTGGGGACCTTGTGGCACATAGTGCACCAGGCCTCTGTATTTGGCTCTTCAAAAAGTGTGGTTGATTTTGTACAAAGCCTTCACCACTATAATCAAATCATATGTGCTGGTGTCTGGCTGTCAGTTCCTAGGAACTGAGCTGCTTAACCCTCATATGTCATATATATGAATAAAAACAAAAAGGAAACCTTTCTTTGCCAACATATTTTGTATTCTGATGGACTTTAAGGCAAATGTAAGGTTTTTATTTTGCAACATGAACAGAAATAAAAATATCATGAGGTTTTCAAAATTTTTTAATTTAAGAATGCTCAAAAACATTCTTAAGGCTAGCTGTGAAAGTAAAGGTAAACTATGAAAGATGCTAAGTGATGTAATTTAATGGCTGATAAGCAAAAGTGAATAAATGTTGTTATTGTCATTGTTGAAGAGAAAAGAGAAAGAAAAGAAAACCTCAGCGAGTATTCCAAACTAATTTTACTTGAATATTTCAGCAGCAGTTCAAAATAATATTGTGATTGTAGGATTGGAAAGTCAACTGATCTGGAAGAAAAAAATTTTGTCTGATGAAAAAGCAACGCTGAGTTTGATTTTGAATTTTTTTAAAATGTCTGCGTCTATACCAAATATGGTAATGAACAAATGTTTTTACTTTTGGTTAATAAGTGCGACATTACTGTAATTATTGAACAATATAGTTCATGCCACTTTGACAGTAAAAAATTTACCAGTAAAAACATTTGACGCGTTCAAAAACCAATAACTCATTTTTAATAGCATTTCGGATACAATACACATATATTTTCGATGTCCTCTTATTACTAAGAGAAAAAACCAAGAACAACATCTATTATATACCTGACGATGTCTGTAGGAACAGACGAAAGCTTGTAGTAAAAATAACAACTAATACGGCAGAAATTTATATAAACAAGGATCAACTCATGCATAACGGATTTAGAGGTTTTTGTGTACTATTTGAATCGTTTGCAAGATGGATGTCTTGCCATTTAAATCATTAACCTTTGCATTAGTTTTGTATGAATAATTCATGTATATATATATATATATATATATATATATATATATATATATATATATATATATATATAAGTTTCATTTAAAGATGACTGACAAAGTACTGCAATTAAGATTTTTTATTCAATTTTTCTTGTATTTGTATAAGTGTTTTCTTTTATAGACATAAAGAGTGTAAAAACTGTCCAAATATATAGGCAGTATGTCTTTATTCAAACATGTTTCATTGAATATATATAGTGTCTATTTATTCTGTACTGATCCTTTCCAATTCTCTTATCAGTTTCTTGATGGCTAAGATAGAATTCATCAAAGAAGATGCCATAGTTTTCTCTAACTCAAGTACTTTCAATCTTTTATAAGATCATCAACTGTTATAATTGTGATTTATAAAAAAGTATATATATATATATTTATTGAAATCTCATTTGTCATTCTCAATGGGAGAATACATCCATGTGTGCATGTGGCTGTGTGTGTGGATGAATACTTAGAATATTTGATTTCCAACCATAAAACCCAATATTACATTTTGCATGAAACAGACAGTCACCTCTGGATGTGGACTTTAATGTCCACTTTTATATTTACATAAATAAACGTACGGGATGGTGTGTGTGTACGTATGTGTATGTATGTGTGTATGTGTACAAATGAGTTTACTAATTTCTTGTAGTGAGACAGTATATGTATGGAGGGGGAATATACGCACGCATATATACATGCATGCTGACAGAAACACACGAAAATGAAAACAGATCTAAGAACACACAGGGGTCATTAAAACATTAAAAGATAAAATACCGATAAGTAATTCATCATTTCTCTTGGACCAACCTTAATTGTTTTATGATCCTTCGCATAGAACTCTTCACTGCCAATTCAAGAAAGACATTCGGATTACTAACACAAAAACAGAGAATGTCTCATATCAAGAATATTTAACATTGAAAAACATAAGGAAAAAAAATTAATTATTTTTAATAATATGTAGAAATCTCCACCTTTTACCTGAAGAAGGTCGTGAGACCAGAAACGTGTGTAGTAAAATTAAAGAAAATAAAGCATAATATTTTTTTTTAAAAAATCCACATTACAACTAAAAAATGTTACTATAACCTCTTTCTTTTATATATATATATATATATATATATATATATATATATATATATATATATATATATATATATATATATATATATATTTAAACATGTTTTGTTGAATAATATAGACATATTGTGTCTACTTATTTTTATATTGAGCCTTTCAAGTTGTCTAATTAGTTTCTTGATGTTGAGATGAAATCCATGAAGAAAAGCCCTATAGTTTTTGGACCCAAGACCACTTTCAGGTGTAAATTACAAAGACAAATATGCTATTGCAACTGTGATAAACTGAAAGACATGTGTAAACATGTGTTTGTGTAATTATACTAATTTTTAAAATCTGTGTCCCATTGTCATATATATATATATATATATATATATATATATATATATATATATATTTGTTGAAACTCTTAATACAAAGCTTGCAAAAAGACTATTTACCAAAAAACAATATGAATTTTTTGTACTTATATGTTTGGTTTGTCATGAGCCTAAAATTGTGTGTCCTGTTTTTTATAACATCATGGAGCAAAATGAGAAAGATTCACTTTCCTGCCTAACAATGTCTCACATGGGTCTCATCAAGTCACATGACTGTTTTTAGCTCTTGTGAAAATTTATAATTATTTTCATTGTTATTTTTGTTTGGGTCATAGGGACATAAGTTTTTGTCTCTCACTACAAACCCATTATTTTTTTGTTACAATGATTTCTTGTTATTTCATTATCATTTTTCCCATGATAATATTGTGGTGATTAAATGTTAATTCTGAGCAGAAAAGGGTTAAGCCCAAAGTGAAATGTAAGTTGGAAGATAGAGAGAGAGAGAAAAAAGAGATAGAGAGGATGGAGACATTTACCTTTGTGAAAATCAGTTCATCTGGATTTCTTCTCTGCTAAAGTTTATTTTTTCTTATCTATCGAGAGTCTGGTATGCAGATGAAAAAAATCTCCAAATCTGTTTTTAGAGAAATGGCTTTTTCTCTTTCTTGGGAAATTAAGAAAGCACATATCATTAATGAGAGGAGAGAAAGATGGGGCTTATAATTTCATTAATGAAAATGGATTGCAAAATTTAAACAAAGAATGAACCTGTTGTGAGTGTCGAAGATCAATCTTTTTGTGACAAACAGGTGATCTGGTTTATATTTTCACTAGACAGAGATCAGCCAAGGGATGGAGAACAATTTTATATCTTCCTTGAGAATTTAAGCAAACAAATGTATTTTAGTTGAGGAAAACAAATTGGGAAATAAAAACAAGGAATAAACCCTTTTTCTTAAGATCAAAATTATGAAAACAGATTCTGCAGTTGATGAAAAGGTGATCTAGTTTATGCTTTTGCCGGACATAAAAAAATCCAAGAATAAATAGATAATTTTCTCTCTACCTTGAAGAAACAAGAGAATTAAAATTAATAATTAGAATAAACTACACTCTTTTGCCCACATGATTTAAAAATTATATTTGTTACAAAGATAATTATGCCAGCCCTGAGAGTTAGGCTAAGGTGGAATGCTGAGAAAGAAGAGGGAAGATTTGGCACCACGTATGTGGAGTGGTGGTACGAGTTGTGATGTGAAGCAGATTGGAGTTGGGGGTGGGGGTGGAGCAATCCCTGTAACTAATCCTAAGAACATGAATAATTCTCCATATTTGGAAAGTTAAGAAAGCAGAAATAGGGAACAAAGAACCCTTATTAGGATTAATGTGGAAATTGAAGAATAATTCAATACCAAGAACCCTTCGGTCATACACCAGTTTTAAACAACAAACTTACCCCTATCATTTAAACTTGTAACAAAATACTTTTTGATCTACAATCTATAATTTGCTTTTTTTTTATTTCAGCCATCAAATTTTGCCATGAAACAAACGGACAAATTAAAATCAAATTGTTAGAAAGTTCATCTTTTTCCCATTGCATCCATTCCTGTTTCTCATCTGCTATTACCAATTGTTTTTTGACTTGTATTATGTAGCATAGAAGAAAATGAGCAACAATTATAAAATGATTCAGACAAAACATTTCCATATCAAATTATTTCCTGTAAGTATTCATAAAAGTATTACTAACAAATAGTAAAAAGCACAAACGCATGCAATTATGATCACAATCAATTGCAAGAATAACTCTTTTCATTATCAATAAAACTAAGCCATTTTATACTTGCTCAGTGCATGATTAAATTTAGATTTTCACTTGTGCATTATCCTACTTGACTTTGCCAAATGCCCATTAGGTGGCACTGTTTAAGTCTATAAAAAAAAACAAATATTTCCTTCCTCTTTTTCTTTCTTCCTCACTTTGTTTTGATTGGCTAAAATTCTTTCATTTTCTGATGTTCCTTTCTTTTTCAAGCCTCTCTTATTTTGGTATATTTATAGTCACAATAGTTAAACCCTAATCCAGCAAACTTTTGCCATTTTGCAGCCGTATTCAGTCTTTTCTTCTTTTTATTTGCAGGTTGCTTTCTCATTAATTGGAAGAGAAGTATAGAGAGAGAAGAGGAGAGAGAGAGAGAGGGAGAGAGAGAGAGAGAGAGAGAGAGAGAGAGAGAAAGAACATATGGATTTTAAAGGAAAGCAAATGCCTTATTTTAATTTAAATTCATTTTTTTGTTTATATATTTTATTTTCATATTTTATTTATTTTTTATATCTATGATTACCACAGTTGACAAACTTAACCATAAATTCCACTAAATACATAATAGTATCAAAATTCAGTTGTGACTATTTCCAAAGACCAAGTCAGTTTTACACTGAAAATATTTGAATTAAACCTTGCAGTTTCACAATATTTTAAATATACCTTGATTTTAGCAGGTTACTCAAAATTAATTTTGAAGTTATTGTACACTGATTAATTCTAACTGCTGTCCTCCGACCACAGTATATGGAGTTCACTGCTCAGACAGTGAATTCCATATTCTCTGGTTCAGTGGAATGAGTAAAAGTGACATCACAATGACAAATTAATTTAGAAGAATTAATACAAGTTATCTTCCCTAGTACAGACAGTGGAATGTGAAGAAGTCTACCCTGCGGATTAAATAAAGTGTTCAGGTTGGCATTCCTAAAATATGACAGGCAACTGAAGAAGGCAGATATAGTGAGACAATAACAGTAAAGATGAGAATAGCAGCTTGAATAAATCAACAAATAATAATGAAATTTTTTCATCTAAGAAAATTCAGACATTTTGCAGTGCTTAACATTTGGGTGTTTGAATCAAATGTGTCCTTTTTTCATTCTTATTTACTTTGCTTTTCTTATATCTCAAGTCTGAAGAAGTTTATTTTTTTTTCAAGTTTGTACCTTTATATCTGCCTGACAGTGTTGTTAACAGACTGATATAGTAAATAAACCCTATTTCCAACACAATTACATATCCACATACATGCCATATAAAAACATGTCTAAACTTTATTTTCTACCCAATAACAGACAATGTTACAAACATGCCAAAATGATTCCACAATACAACACACACCGTTTAAATCAAAGTGTCTATTGGTTAGAAATTAGCATTACCATG
Source organism: Acanthosepion pharaonis (assembly GCA_903632075.3). Taxonomy (NCBI): domain Eukaryota; kingdom Metazoa; phylum Mollusca; class Cephalopoda; order Sepiida; family Sepiidae; genus Acanthosepion; species Acanthosepion pharaonis. The sequence continues at coordinate 186,108 of CAHIKZ030000568.1, forward strand.
GGAAATATTTGAGCAATCAGAGAAAACTAAAAAACTATTTTTTCTTTAGCCTACATTCAGGTAAAATTTATCATAAAAACACACAGATTTCGACTTTCAAAGAGCAGAAGAAATGTGGCTGTCTCCATGCCAAGCTGGACACAAGAGAAAACATGTTTTTTTCTTTCCCAGCAGCACATGCTGAGAGAAACATGTGTTGGCAACCTCAAACAAATTAGCTACAACAACAGCTTGTACGGTCAGTGAATCTTTGCTGCCAGCAAGTCGGCGACTTCAAATGAATCATCTCCAACAACAACAATAAAGATGGTCAGTGAATTTTCACTAATGATAAAAGCTCTTTTTCAACCACAGCTCTTCACTGTGGACCAATTATTTAAAACCTTGTCTAAATCACAGCTTTTTGGTGTACCAACGACTCAAAGACCTTAACTCAAAAGACTATTTTTAATACGTCTTACTTTGAATTCCTGTACATGTGTTTATAAATACAAATGATTTATTTAACAGACATACCCATGTTTTCTTTAATTTTATTTTATTATTGTTTCAAATTCAGACATTTGGATTTTTATTATAAAAAAAATCTGGATTACCGAATTTTCTACACTGACTTGGTTTCATTTTTGCTTACATGTGTAAATTTGTAATTTTATCACCATAGTAACCAGACAGTCCTTGATGATGTAATAGCAAAAGAAAGAAGCAATCATTGGCAACTAATAGAAAATAAAAGAAAAATTAGGAAACTAACTGAAATATCTAATTGAACCTGAACTGCTTTTTGATTAAGGAAGATTAATTATTTGAACGCAATTTAATATTATAACTTCGGCTAGTGAAAGATATTATGAAATTTAATCTAAAATATTTTTTATTTATATGATAACTCATCATTGATAAACATTTATTGATTTTGACATATTCCTATCTTCAAACATCTGATATCCATATAATCGGGGTTCAATTTTGTTATAATCAAAATACCAAAATGATATCCTAATTCATATTAAATCATTAAATGATACTGATTTATTTTAGTAAATATATGATGGTTTATCAGAGACAGCCAATGTTGTGTTAGAGTCAGTATCCTAATACATGTGAATATCTCACTATGGTGTGATGGTTAACAAGTTATTCTTGTAAACAATTACTGCTGTAGTGCATTTCAGCTGAACTGGTTGCTTATACTAGTGGACTTAATATTAAGTTAAGTTTAGTACTTTTTAGTTCCTTGGACACTTAAAAATATTGTAATGATTAACAAGGTTATCTTGCAAATCAATTTGCTTGTGTAATGGGTTCAATTATCACTGAGTACTGACTAGTGTAGCCTTGTGTCAGACCAAACTAGATTAGTAAATAATATTTTAATACTTAAAAAATAAATGCAGTTCTTTATAATTTAAAAAGGCTTGAAATTTTTTTTATTTGTTTATAGCCAGAAAAGAATTCTTTTTTTTAAATGTATGAGGTCTGTCTGGAAATGATCCAGCCATTTGATATTAGGAAAACAAGTAGCCTACTTAGGGTAACAGTACCTTTGTTCACTTCAAAATATTATCCTTAAATATTTATCCCAGCATCCCTTCCACAGTTTGCAAAATTCTCTTTTGGGATCATCATCAGATGTTTTGTTATATTCTCCTTAATCTTGTCTATGGTTTGAAATGTCTTTATTTTTAGCAATAATTTTAGCCCTTGAAGCCAAATCTGGACTGTGGGAAAAGGTTGACAGAACTTAATGATGCTTTTGTTTTACAGCTTATCAACTTCCCATGGGTCATTTAAAGCCAAGACATTCTTATATTTCATAAAATTTAATTTGTTTTTCCTCAATCATATGGTATCAACTATTTATTTACTTATTTATTGATTTTTTATGCAATCTTATGGTTTCAGATTTTTTTTTTTTCATAATCATATGGCATCAATTACTTTGGTTGATTTAAATATCAGTTTTTTTTAACTGTTGGATTTATATTATTTAGTATAAACCCACTCTTTTAAAAATTTATATTATGTTATCTATTGTTGTTCTTTCAAAGAGCTCCTTTATGTTGTTTATATTGAAGTATGTTTTCCTAGATGGCGCAAGAGCTGTAAAATCAGTCAAAACATGTTTTATAGTGTATGCAGTTTGGCATGTTGGCCATATTGATTGTTTTTTTTCCTTTCAATAAGTACAAATGTGTAATTCTTGTATGGCCAATGCACAGGTGGGCCATTAGCAAAAACCCTGCACAAGATGTGAAGAATGGCAACTGCATTGTCATGATGAATGTAACATAAGTGTGAGATCAAGGCGATTACTTTGAATAGAGCTATGGTGCTTTTGCCCTAGGTAGGCCATTTTTTTCCAATAATATTAAATAACCAGATGCTTCTGGGACAAACATCTTCTTATATCTTTACTCCATTCAGTCTAAACAGGTAGAAGCATGTGTTATGAAGAGAATTAAAAAAAATAGCTGCTCTGTATAAATTGTCATAAGAGAATTTATGACAGCTTCTTCATTAATTTTTTTTTCAATATCTAAAACACATTGTAAGATGTTTAAGGGGACCAAAAGCAAATTTTATTTAGTGGAAGTTATCAAAACATTACCAACTGGCATTGTTTTACAGAAGAGACAAGAAGAAGCATAAAGAGCATAGATTTTTACCTCCTGACAGAAGTCACATAGCTCATTATCTTTATTAGTTGTTTGTAGTTTTAATTCAGCAGAGAAACCCCAATTTAATGAAAATAAATTGAAAATGACTATTTAAATGGTCTATTGTTAAATGATCTATTGTTGTTGCAATTGTCCATATTGAAAGGGTTCTTCAAACTGACAAAACTTTGCACACTGACAAATGTTTTTTACGCCAACAAAGGTTTCCCCAATTTACAAAGTCTCCCACCTTCTAAACAACATACTGTCAGCAAAACTGGAATAATAATAATAACACTGTCTACATTTGCTATTCAGTACATATCAAAGATATGCAAATTAGCACAACCATTGCTATTCGAATGTGTCAGTAGTGCCACCTGCACCCATCAGTCATAGTTTTCCCAAATGGCCAATCCAATTCATCAAAAGGACAGCCCATCTGGTGGCAAACAGAGAAATGAAAAAGTCAGAGAAGTGAACTAGGAGAAAACAATTTATTCCCATTGCACGAGACACATGCTGTTCAGAGATTCTTGTCTTATTGGTTCATTTCTCTTCGACATTATCCAATCAAAATATTCTACTTCAGCTTCATAACATTTATTCTACTCTGGCAGCCATTTGTCTTTCCTCTTCCTAAAAAAACTTTTCATTCAGAGAATGAAGAAAGTAATTATGGGCTTCTTAAATTTGATTCTGATTGGAGAACTTCTGATAAGAGAGTGGTTCAAATATTTGAACTGTTAGTAATCTTGAGTAATAAAGACTTCATTATCAACTTATTTAACTTTATCATTTTAACATAATTTTTGCAACATGATAGCAGATGGTATCATTATGCAAGTGACACACTTCCATATGTTTGAGTGCTAAATGCATTGCTACTTGTACTGAAATGATTTGATTTTAGCAACAATACATTGAGGTTTTTTAACTATTTTCCACAACAAATTAAATTTCATCATTGACATTTTTTGGTCAGTATCACCTGTTCTACATATGAGTCATTTTGAGGAAGGCAATGATGTATCAAACTATTGTTGTTCCATTAAATATGATAAACATCCAGAGCACTATTTACATTATTCGGACGATTGTCCTCATCTTTGTCGCCATATTTATTACATTTCAGCCATTGTACACTCCGGCCTTCTTCAGGTGGTTGGAATGTTGAACTGAACCCTTTATTCGCTCACTGGGGTAGACTGTTCTAGTTCCACGTGCCATGTTTAATGGATGTCAGTTATCAGTTATCTCCCGTTAATTCTCCTCTGAAAGTTCTCCACCGGGTATTGAACTTACACTCTTTGGGTTCTGTCACTGGATCTAACTAACACCTTTATCCACTGTGCCATGTGTCCTTGTAATAAATATGGCGACAAAGATGAGGACAATAGTCCGAATAATGTAAATAGTGTACATAATACCTCATCTCAGAAATATAGAGGGATACTGAAGGATGTGATAAATATGGCGACAAAGATGAGGACAATAGTCCGAATAATGTAAATAGTGTACATAATACCTCATCTCAGAAATATAGTGAAACATCCAGAGATAACGAATCAGTCTGAGTTGATGTTTTGGCTTCTCCTTCACATCCAGGTACTGTGCATATATTCTCTAATTATTATACATGAGCTATTTTTTTTATCACAAGCAATGATATGATTGAAAAATGAATCAATTTCATATTATTAAACATGATTAATGAAGGCACCAATAAATCAACTTATTCATGAACTTTTCTTACTAATTGTTCTGAAATGATTTGAAATATTTTGAATCAATACATTAAAGATTTTTACAAGTCCTCTGTTTGAGGTGTTTGAATCATTTTCCATTACAAATTTTGAATTTTATCATTGATAGCTTTTAGTTGATATTATTGATATGCCACTTTGAAGGAATCTATTATATATTAAACCCTTATTGTTCCATTAAATACACACCATAAACTTCCAGAGTTGATAAAGCAGTCTGGGTTGATGTTTTCACTTCTCCTTCACATTCATATAGATGTCCTCCAGTTATTATATAAGTGATGGTATGATGCAAAAATGAATAATCGTTTTTACTATTAAACATGATTAATGTAGGCATCCAGAACTCAAATTTTGTTCTTAATTCAATCCATACTAAATCTATCCATGGATTTTCTTGTTGCTACTTGTTCTGAAATGATTTTAAATATTTTCAATCAATAGATTTCAGTCTTCTGACTGAGGTTTTTGGATCATTTTCCACTACAATTTTCAAATTTTATTACTGGTATGTTTTTTTTTTTATTAATATCTCATCTGGTTTTCTAAACTGAAAACCCCACTTGCAAATTTTTTAAAATCAAATTCTTATTGTTCATTCATTAACAACAATGACTTCAAATGTGGAATTTCCATTCCTTGTCTCTTCAGCTTCATTATATTAAAAATTGAACTAAGTAAAAAAACATAAAAATGGTGAATTGAAAGCCTTCCATATTTACTGAAACATTTTGTAAAAATTAATGAAATGAAATAAAATTCATAGAGCAAATTTTGTTTTAAAATATCAAAACAAGGCTATTAATGTTTAAAAAAGGGTATATTTTAAAAGCAAATTTAAAACAAAATCAGCATTTCCATGTTGAAAAATATAATAACTACAATAGTTGACCTTAAATATCATTAAAGCAATAAAAGTGTAATGTTTGAAATCAAATTAGCATTTCCATGTCATCAATAAAATATCTCCAAAAGCGCAACCAAAATATTATTAAAGCAGTAAAATTGTTAAGCTTAAATTAAGTCAAGCTTTTCCATATTGAAAAATATAAAAACTATAATAGCTTAACCAAAATATCATTAAAGCTGTACAAATGCCAAGCTTTTTCATGTTGAAAAATATGCAATTATATCCCACCAAAAATATCATTAAAGCAGTAAATGTGTCAAGCATAAAACCAAATCAAGTCTTGTCTGATCTTAGACAACAACAGTTCATGAAAACAATTGTTACTTTAACAACAAAGAAATCGTAATAACTTTCCTTTAGAGCAACAGTTTATATAAATCAATTTCTTTGCAACAAAAGAAATTTACTTACAGTTTTTTTAATTCAAAATGTTGAAGGTTCAAAGGTTGAAAATTGAAGGGGATGAGAAAGGGTTGACCTAACTCAGTTGAAGCTAGTTCCCTGGGTCCTTTAAACTAAATATTCATGGTTTTGGAACAGGTGTTCTCAAAAATGAGATAAACTTTCACAGATTTAGAAAAGACATTCATCATAAAGAGAATTCTCATATGTTTTTAAGGGTTCATCTTCTTTTTCTTTTTCTTTCTTTCTTTCTTTCTTTTCTTCTTTAGCAGTAACAGTAGTAGTAGTAGCCGTTTTTTATCATCTCAGGTCACAGCATTTGAAAAAACTTCAAAGATTCAGTAGATTCTTATTGATTATAAATTATTAATTTTTCTTTATTAATTGGAGATGTATAATGTTTCCTATCACCTTTTTAGCAATCAACATTCTAGAAGTAATATAGAAAGTTGTAACTAATTCTGGTTCTTTTATTGTACTTTGTATGATTTAGTAACAATTCATCATGATCATGGTTTTAAGTGTACTGGCATTGTTCAAACTGTTGATCATAACAGATTGTACACTCTCACCTGGAAACTGTAACTAAGGCCTATTTGGCATAATAAAAAGAAAAAAAATGAGAGGGGAGAAGAGAGTAGAGGAAGATTTCAAATCTCTTAATCATTCCTTTTACAAGTGCTTTTAAAGGTGCTAATGAAAAAATAAGACTCTTACTCAAAGTGAAATCTGTTAAGAAACAAACATTTATTAAAATGACAAAAATAGTTTGATAACATACAATTGTACAAATTACAATGTAGAGCTTGCACAAAATTTCCCTTGTTCACCTCAAACAATCAAGGCAGGTTAACAATTCTTTCAAAATACAAATTTGTTTTCTCTAGACAACAACGGTTCATGAAAATAATTTTTTTCTTTAACATCAAGGGAATTTTAACAACATTCTTTTAGAGCAACAGTTCATCGAAATCAATTTCTTAGCAACAAAAGAAATTTACTTATTTTGAAAAGTTCACAATACAAAATGTTGGAGGTTCAAAGGTTGAACATTGAAGGGAATGAGAAAGGGTTGACCTAACTCAAGCTGGTTGTATGGGACCTTTAGACTAAATATTCAGCGTTATGGAACCCTTTTAGTAACATTCTAATTTCCTTAATTAGTTTTTCATACAATTATTATCTTTTATACTAAAAATAATTCTTATAATAATTTTTACACATTCCAATATGTTCTTAGTTTTCATACAATTTCAATATTATTTTTTTTATTAAAATAATTTTTATATTAATTTTTACATAATTTCAGCATTTTAATGTTTTTTTTCCATACAATATTACCTTTTTTTTATTAAAAATAATTTTTATAATAGTTCTCATATAAACTATAGGTGGGCTCTGTGGGTATTGAACATATACAAATGTGCCTAAGCAGGTGTATGTCTCAGAGGTTGCTTAGCTGCCCTCGCAGACGGGCATTCTTGAAAAACGAGAGTAGCCAGCCATTATTTCTAAAATTAACATGAGGGTTTCATATGACCGAGAACATCAAAGCCTAAAGAAAAAAAGAATGAAAAATAGCCTGGTACAATGAACTTCATACAATTCTTATTTAATAAATTTGCTGAAGTAATTTTACTTTTTGCAAAGGGCATCTATTTCTCTGTTCTCATTTGTTCATGGTTTAGTTACACCTCAACAGCTGGGACTATATTTTTAACCTCTAACACTCATTCTGAGTTCTTGTTTAAAATACCATTTATCATACATCAATTGCTGCATAACAATGAACCTGAGAGAAAGAGAATTCCACTAAGAAGAAATATCAAAGTAAAAGCTAACTTTTATTATAGTCACTTTTATTTTTGGTTTTACCTGAATAGATGCCTGCTAATAATTAAATATGCATATTAAATAACTAATGGATACTTTTTACTTTTTTTCTACTTTCATGTTGTGCTTAGCCCCCTAACATTAATATTGTAAGGTTTCCAGCCACCCCATTTAAAACATTTTACATATATATGTGTGTGTGTGTATATGTGTGTGTGTGTGTTTTACAGGTAAAATGAGTATAATTCCACTGTATGTGACATTAAATTTAAAAGGACTTAAGACTTCTGATTTCTGGTTCAAAAGTTTCTTTGTATATATATATATATATATATAATAGAAATTATTAGGAGGATTTGATAATAATATTTAAGTAATTCATCGAGTCTGATAGAAACCTCAACAGAATGCAGAAAGCACTGGACGGCCGTTTCGTCCTATATTTGGGACTCATCAGCAGTGTGCATCCCCTACCGAGAATTGAAACCCTGACAGTTAGGTTATCAAGCAAACATCATACCAACTGTTCCACTGGGCCTCGGTGACGAAGAGATTGCAAATCAGACTCAACAAAGCGCCGCTCGCTCACATATTCCGTGGTGGAACTCTACTGAGTTCTCTCTAACCATAGGACTGTGCCCCCTGGAGCCATGACTACTCTCACCAAGCCGCTCACTCTAGAGCATTAGAAGCCGTTTCAAACTTCTAATTTCTTGTGTTCTAACAAGAGCTTTCTTTTCTGGACAAAGGGTGTGTAAGAACTGTCCAAATGTTTTATATTTCCGAGCGCTTTCGGCTATACCTTTAGCCATTATCAAGGATGATTTGATTTTTCAGCTTAATTGAGTGTGTGCGTTCTGTGTATGTCTTAGTGTGTGGTAGGGATGTTTTTAATTTCCGAATACGGTTAGCACATTGTGGCTTTGTTCATAGTTAATATTGTTAAGAGTTGGCTTTTTCTTTTTTATTATTAAAGCTTCCATTATTTTTAGTCTTTTTTGCAGGTGTATGCAGTTAATATATTTAAGCTGAAAAATCGAATCATTCTTGATAATGGCTAAAGGTATAGCCGAAAGCGCTCAGAAATATAAAACATTTGGACAGTTCTTACACACCCTTTGTCCAGAAAAGAAAGCTCTTGTTAGAACACAAGAAAAATTAAATAAAAAGCTTAACTCTAGTACCTTGTCTGTCGTTTTTAATGAAACATGCATAAAGGAAGGATTGCTGCCTAAATATACAACTATATATATATATATATATATATATATATATATATATCCAAAGAATATCTATGTTGTATATTGATGCTGAACTCTAATAAGGTGACGAACACTTATATATAAAAATATATAATTAGCTTTATTGTTCAAGTTGCGGAAATTGGATAGAGTGAGGGAGAATCACAGATATTAGGATTGTGTGCACAGGATTTGAAGGAGACAAAATCTTTGGTGAAACTCTAGCTAGCCTCCATTACAGGCCAAGAACTGAACTGTTTTTATAACATTTGGACAGCCATGTAACTTCACGTGGCTACACCTTCTTCCGGTATGTCACCTATGCAACCTCCATGCCGCCTCCAACCATGTGCCCACACAACTTCATGTGATCACACCTCTTCCAGCATGTGTCCACACAAGCACACATTTCCTTCCACTCAATACACCTTTGCGCCCTGTTTATTCCAGGCTCTGGACACCTGTGCATCCTGTTTATTTTAGCCATTTTTTGTTTATGATATCACCCATTTCAATTTTCAGTCACTATCTGATGCAGTCAAAATGAGGTCAAAGGTCTTCCTCAACCAATAACCAGCATATATATATATATATATATATATATATATATATATATCTCCAAAGAACCTTTTGAACAAGAAATCTGAAATCTTGAATTCTTGCATACATATTAAAAAATTCCACTTAAGCACATATGAGGCTGGATAAAAAAAAAAAAAAATGTACATTTCAATTAACTCCCCCACTGATACATTTATAATACCCTCAGTTTTTCTTTTCTTCCCCCTCCTTCTTCTCCTTCCTTCTTCACATCCTCCTCCTCTCTTTCTATCACACCCAACATCATGCATTTGTCTATTTATTTTTTTAAAATGAAATGAAAATATTACAATAAAAATTCTAGACATGGCATAACATTTGTAATAATGAAAATGTTACAATGAAATGAAAATATTACAATAAAAATTCTAGACATGGTATAACATTTGTTACAATTGCAGTTAGAAACTGGTGCAAATGTTGAGAGAAAAAGAACTGGAGCACCAAAAGTGATAACTGCTGCTGAAGATAAATACTTGGTTATTGAGAGCAAAAGAAATGGAAGGAAAACTGCTCCAGAGTTGACAGTTGAACTTAATTCCTCTCAATAGCAAACTGTGTCAATATCAACTGCGAAAAATTGATTTAGATCATGGGGCTATGAGAGTGCATAGCCATCAATTAACTCCTGTTATGGAAGGTGAATAAGCACAAATTACTGTTATGGACCAAAAAAGCATAAGAACTAGACATTCAAAGAGTGGCAAAATGTATTGTGGACAGACGTGTCCAAATTTGAACTTTTTGGTAGTAAAAGGAGAGTGTATGCGAGAAAAAAAGCCAGGAGAAAAACTGAATGAGGAATGTGTGGTTCCAACAGTTAAGCATGATAATGGGTCTGTTATGGTGGGGGTGTTTTTTTGGTGGGGGAGAGAGGGCTGGAGATTTGATTCAGGTCAAGTGAATCATAAAAAAAGAACAATATCATTTGATTTTGCAAAAATATGCTATGCCATTTGGTTTATGCATAATCTGAAAAAAATTCACCTTTCAACAAGATAATGATTCAAAATACTCTTGTAAATTATGTCAAAATTACATCAAGTCAAAAAAAAAGGACAAAATTTTGGAAATTATGGCTTGCCTGCCACGATCTCCTAATTTTTCTCCCATTGAAAAAATTAGTATAGGATGAGTTGGATATGAGAGTTCAAAGAGAATACCCAAAGAGTAAGAGTGAACTTTTACAGTGCTCGAAGAATGCTTGGGAAGGTCTACCATCTACTTTTTACAAAAATTTTTGTAAACAAAAAATTTATAAAGCTGTAATTAAGGCAGGTAGTGGTTTTATTGATGAAAACAAAATATTATGCAGTTGTATGATAATTTTTTATAGTAAAGTGTTTATTTTTGTCAAAATGAAAGTAAATATAATGTTGTTACTGAAATTTTATTTTTCAGAACTTTCCATAAATTTCTGAAATATTTTTCATAATTTTCATGTTTCCAGAATTTTTCGGAAATTTCTAAAATATTTTAAATAATTTTCCTCTTTTCAGAAATTTTCATCTTTCACAACAGACAACTGAGTGAAGTAGCTTATGCCATTTTCCAGAAAATTAAGAGATTTTTTTTATTTAGAATTCTGTAGAGACTGAATTAAATGGTAATATGAAGATCCAATATCTGTTAAATGCTATAACCAAATTAAAACCTCCTAGCCAAGTTATGGCAATTTTTGCATGGTAACCAAAGAAACACATGATATGATAGATCCTCCGTCAATTACTACTTTCAATTAATAGAGAACAGTACTTGTTTAAATCGATCATTTAGTTTTCTGACAGAGATTCATAGTAAACAACTCCTTTCTCATCACATGATATACATAGTATAACCTTTATATCAAGATCTACCTTTGGTGTGGTTAACATTTTGCTTTCCCCACGATCATCATTGGTTACAAGTTGTCTCTCACTTCCACTGAAGAGCCTATTGACAACTTAATGCAGAGTTGAAATCACCCATGAAACATCTCATGATCTAGCTACAAAGGTCCTTTTATTGGGCAAGAATTAAGCATACTAAATGCCATAGACTATCCTTAATAAAGAGGACTTATGGCTACATCACATTGAAACATCAGTTCCCGTATGATCACCAAAGTTAAGTAACATTGAGATTGGTCAGTACCTAGATGGATAGCTGCTTGGGAATAGTAGCTGCTATAAGTTTTAATGTATGGTTGGTGTGATGAGTAATGGCTTGGAATTGTTAATTGGTGAGCCGAGTTACGATTCCTGTTGGATTCATTATATTAACATATGTGCAAATACCCTTAGAAACATATGAGTTCGCCTCTTCTCCTTCCAGCTATGGGTTAATTAGTAAGACTTGTATCACTAAACCATTATTATCTCCCCCCCAATCCTTACAATCTAAAAATGTTTTCTGGCTTTAAATAACCTGCAAATGGTTCATAAGACTTAGAATATCAATCAATCAATTAATAAAGGGATCTATTAGATAAATCAAGTTCTTCATTGATGGAAACAAAATGCCTATAATCTTTGAAATAATGTTAAAAGCCTTGGTCATTGTTATTTCTTACCTCTTATTGTCTAGAAACAAATCATGAAACAGGTAAAAAATATTTTATGCTTTGTTGGTAAATTTAACTTTGTTGCTAAATATAAATTAAACGTGTGTTTTTTATTTAATCCCCAAATTATCACAGCCTTGTTGGTATATTAGATATTATGTACCAGACAGTAATAGAACATTTGATCAGTAAGTATTTGAAAATCATGCCTCTTCACAACTTCCTATCCTTTATAGCTCTAAGCAAAGTTTGTCTCCTTATTATCCCTCCCATATTTGACAAGATAAAACTAAAATCCTATTTTTCTTGAGCCTACTTTCAGGAAAAATTTCTTATAAAAACCCCCAGAGATTTGACTGTCCTGTGAACTGAAGAGAAGACATAACTACATAGCTTTTTCTTCCCCTCCTGCCAGCATGAAACGTGTTGATGACTTCAAATGAATCATCATCAACAACAACAAAGATAGTCGGTGAATCTTTGCTAATGATAAAAGTCTTTTCTAAATCACAGTTTGTTTATGTGGATCAACTATTTAAAAGTCTTTTCTAAACATTAGATTTTTCTGTTTACCAACTACTCAAAGACATTAACTCAACAAAAAGCCTATTTTTACACTTTTTTTAATCTTTTGAATTCATGTACATATGTTTGTAAATACAAATAATTTATTTAACAGGTATACACATGGTTTCTTTATTTTTATTTCATCATTGCTTTGAATTCTGATGTTTGGATTTAAAAAAAAAGAAAGAAGCAAAATGAATCACTGTTAACCACACCAAAGGTAGATCTTGATATAAAGGTTATACTATGTATATCATGCGATGAGAAAAGAGTCATTTACTATGAATTTCTGCCAGAAAACTAAACCTGGATGATTGAATTTCATATAGTACTTGTTGTTTCCCTCTCTACTCCTCTTGACTTTAATATGTCTTGTGAGTGTAAAAATTTTCCAAGCCCTCTTTCTTTATTATGTGCCCCAGAAATTTAAGTTCTCGCTTTCTGATCATAAACAAAAGTTTTCATTTCATTTAAAACTTTGTCATTGCTCACATGTTCCATTGATGGTATTCTCATCATTCCTCTGTAACCAGATCTCTGATGCCTCAAGACTCATCTTTGTCAGTAAAAAAGTACTTATGATAGATGTTCCAAACTCTTTAATAAATATGATATTATACAGTTCAACATCAAAGCTTAATCTAACAACAACATTGCTTGTTAAGGAGTATTAGTTAGGCAAAGCATATAACTCTACCAAATTTGTAACATACAGTCTTTGAATGCTCCAAGATGAGTTATCAGAGATGATTTCCTGGCTTCATTAAATGTTTTGAGTTTTTCAACATCAGCCTCTTTTTGCTAGGTAGTCCTACTTGTGTTGATAAAACACAAGCTCCCATTTTGGTGGTTACATGGTACAAATTCTTCGGACATGCTTGTTTTTGTGTTATCTTAAGTGTTCCAACCACTCTGCCATCAGCCAATGAAATTTTTCCATGCAAGCATTTTGCTCTATGGGTATATTTCTTCTGGTTTCTTGAAAGGCCATCTGGGGTTATTTGCCTTTTTTAATCTGGTAAGTCATTGCCATCTTCTTTCTCCTTCCCATTTTCTTTCCCCAATTTTATACTATAGTTTTTACTTTATATTTGATACTAAAATAGTTCCTGTTTGTAGTGTAATCACATAAAAGAAAAAAGAGTTTATACTTATTTTTAAAATCTTTTACAATGGGTAGAAATACAGGGTGTGTCCCTAAAGTCTGGACATGTAGGAAATCTCATTAACTATATTTTTTACCTCCACAGATTAAACATGGTTTTGCTGAAAGAAAAAAGAATTGACTTCTTTTTCTGGGGTATGCTAAAGGAGAAGGTGTACTCAATGAAGATCACACATGCAGCACACTTGATTGAATGTATAAAGAGTGAATGTGCTAAAATTGATGGCAATGTGGTGTTATTGCATCAAGTTCACATGAATCCTGCAAAGCACATCAACCTTTGCCTCACAAATAATGAAAATCATATTGATGTTATTTGTTAATATTCCAATTCAATAAAGCATTGTTGAAAATTTAATAAAAATTTGAAAATATGCATTTTTGCCTATGCATCCAGACTTTAGGGACACCCTGTAATACCCAATATTCAGCCTTATCTTGTTATTATTTTCCAAAGACCAGGTGAAGAATTATTTAAAAAAAAAAAAAAAAAAGAAAAAAGAAAAACACTACTGGAGCTTTCAAGACTTTCCATACTCATTTGTGAAAAATATCCAATTGTCTGTTACAACTGTATGAAAATGGAATGTAGATAATACAGTAAAAGATGAAGAATTCTACCTTAGGATGAAGAAAGTTGTTGATTTCTGTAACATGCACCATGTTGGTGACTGAAGGAAATCACAAAAAACAAAAGAAATATGGTGATAAAAAAAATTGAATTTTGAAACAGAGCACATATACCAAGTGGGCAACATGACTGGAAATTAATTTACATCAAGAGACACTGCAATGAATACATGGAATTTAGTTCGGCTTAATGTACCTTTATTGAACATAACTGAAGAGTCTTGCCATTTTGGCTAAGATGGTGTGGCTTATTTTTACAAATCATAAGACAAGGGAGGTAATCAGGTTGTCTTAGCACATTCTCTCCAGCTTTGTTTTCTCCTAGTCTGACACAAAATCATCCAGTTGACTGGGTCTCTTAAAAATTTTCTAGGATCGTCTCATTGGCACCTGATCTGGATTTTCAGGTCTTATGGGAACAGTTGGCCAGAAGTATTTAATCACATATTGTTTTTGTCACCTACTTGGAGTGGGTTGCTCTGATTCTGAAAGCTGGTTATCAGAGTCTGTGGTAGTATGCTCTTGTTTTAAGGGGAGCTATTCTGGTGTTGATCTCTGAATTGTCACTGTCAGGATCTTGTTCCTCAGGAGAATTCAATGGCATTGTGTCATCATTACAATCAAGAGGGAGAGATATTGCTTCAAGGGAGAGCTGATCCTCCCTCTGGTTTGATAACTTGCTGACTGGGGCCAAGTCTCTGAGGGAAACGTTCGATTGTCTCCTGTTGGGGTGCTGGATGTGCACATGATTTGTTTTGAAGAAAATGTTGACTGGGTGCATGAATTTAAGAAATAGGTTTCTAATATGTGGATATGTATCACTCTTGTTTCCCACCAAATCCTAACAGAAAAAGAATAAATTTCTTCACTAATATTAAACTCCAAATGAAATAGTATTGTGGATATAGGTGGTAGGATTTTTTTTATTGGAAACTTTGGAATAAAACAAACTGACTCTAGGATATAAAATAAATAATATATTTTTATTTATTTTCTTTAGAGTGTGTTCTTTGGTATTAGGTGTAGCAAAATGTTCGTTAATAAGGCTGATATTGGTAGCAGTCTGGAGAAATGTCCGTTTCAGGTCGGTATTGGTAGTTTTGAAGTCAGACCATCCTAGGGGTACTAGTAATATTAGAAATAGGTTAGTGTTAATCTATTCTGTTTTTCTCATTTCTAAGCATGGCAGAAATATCATTAGCACTTTACTTCTTAATTACTTCTTTATGTATCTGTTGCGGAGTATTTTCACAGTGGAGGCTTGTATTTCTAATAAGTCGTACAAAACGTTAGGAACTTGGAATGACACAGCAAATCTAGTTGTGATGGTTGGTACTTCAAATGTCCGAATCTCGACTGACGCCTCAACACCGTTCGGTATTTATCTTTTCACCCACGGAAAAGAATATGGCACAAGGCCGGTTTTTATGTGGGTTTCCCGAGCCCGTAGGCTCGGCCAAAAAATAGCCTTTTGAAGCCGATTAAACGGGTTCAGGCGCTATCTACCTCCCCGGACGAAACCTTGCCCTTCGGCAAAGCTTCGTCCGGGTTCCTCTGCTAACGCAGAGAGTTCGACAGGAGGCGTGCGTAGTCAGAACCCTTGAGGCACCGTTCTGCCAGACTTGCCACTGCTCCTCCTACTTATTATCTATGGGAGAATCCATTACCAAAAGAATAGGTACTATGGCACAACATCCCCCCCTAAAACTTTACTCCGCAGGAGTAAAAAAATTTTATTTATTTTTCAAATTTTACAAAAAATTTTTTTTTTTTTTTTAACAACATCGTAGCGTATTTCCTACGTTTTTGATCCACTTTTAAATGATCAGTTGCCTTTTTTTTTTTTTTTCTGGATCGGCGTACCGTAGGTAAAATTATTTGCAGGGGTTTGTTAGATCAAACTTATTGAAAATCACCTCCATTGGCGTTTTTCTTTTTTCTTTTTTTCGCGGGACCGCTGTCAACCACGTCTGAAAAAACGTCGTCTGATCTGTTTACTGCACGTGAGTTTTGTCCCCTTTTACCAAGTACGTCATGTAGCCAATCCGCTTTTTTTTATTATTATTATTTATATATATATATATATATATATATATATATATATATATATATAATCTCCAAAGCGTTACCAGAAACAACCTTCCGCTTTGAACTTCTTAAAGTTTCTGTAGATTCTTGTTGACCTAAATCATTTACTGCATGTCCTTAGTTGCGTGTAACTTGTTCCTCAGTTTTTTTTTCGGTGTCTGCTTCATTTTTACTTTCTGAAGCTTGTTTTTCACGCATATTGTCGGTGTTAGCCATTCCACTTTTTTTAAATAAACCCGTTTTCTCTAATCTGTCCAATTCTTTATCTATCTGTTCAATTGAAGCAAACAGCAAATTCCTTTTCTTTTTTGAATACCGCCTGAGCGTTTTTTTTTTGGCTGTAATTTTGCCTCAATCTTGGTACACGTTCCCAAACCTGGAAAAAAACAGTAGGAA
Source organism: Acanthosepion pharaonis (assembly GCA_903632075.3). Classification (NCBI taxonomy): domain Eukaryota; kingdom Metazoa; phylum Mollusca; class Cephalopoda; order Sepiida; family Sepiidae; genus Acanthosepion; species Acanthosepion pharaonis. The sequence goes on from CAHIKZ030000568.1 coordinate 202,908, forward strand.
AAGTTCTCTTTAGTTTCTAACTAATTTTTTTTAGCTTCGTAGTTTAAATTTTCAACCTTGTAACAGAAAGAATTTATTGGTAAAAATCCCATAATTGAAATTCTGTTAGCCAGTCCGTACCAAGTAAGTTCGTGGTATTTTTCATGACAAAGTTTAGCTTTTCGCGTTTTTTTTATTTAACGTGACGTTTGTAACAAATTCTCCAATAAATTGTATTTTTTCTCCTGTCACGGACTTCACGATTTTATTTGTCTTCATTATTGGTTTCCCCAACTTCTTCCACGTATTCAAATTTATGATAGATAGGTCGGAACCAGTGTCGAGTTGCATTTTTATTTTTTTTATTACATATTTCGACGGTAACAAATTTTCTGGTTATTCCGTCGTTCACTTCGTCGGACTTTAATTTTCTTATTTTATGGTCTTTATTTTTTGACCTGCAGTGCGAGCTTTTATGCCCCACTCTTTCACAGTTGAAACATTTTTTATTCCTAAAATTGCAATATCTATACCAGTGAAGTTCACCGCAAGCAAAACATGGCTTCGGGAGTTTTTTTTATTTTTTTCTGGTATTTCACTTTTTGTTTGATAATCCGCAATTTTAGAATTCTTTTGGTAGACTGACTTTTTTTTTTTGTAGCGTATTTTCCTTACATGCGAAACGCCAGACTGTTCTATCTTTTTCGAGTCTTTCTTTACGCTAACATATCTTGTGCAGTCTTCTGCCAAACTCTGTACCGAAATCTTCGGTTCTTTTTCCAATTTTGAAAGTACCAATTTCCTCAATTCTGCGTCTCTTTCTGAAACTAAACCCTGGACAAATATCAAACACTTGAAATTGTCAGAGCTTAATTCTGCTAGTTTGAATTCTTCACAATGCTTGTTCACATTAGCTGCATACGTTATGAAGTCTTGTTCATCCTCTTTCATCAGATTCAAACATTTCCACCTTTTGTGAAACAAAGATGTCTTTTTACTAAATAATTCACTTAATATATTTACCGCCTCGGTAAAAGTTAACTCGTTAGTTTTTTCGGTAAAATGTAGTTTACCAATTTATTATGCTCAGCAGTTCCTAACTTGCTTAAAAGAAGTCTAACCTTTTTTCCTTCAGACCACGTGTGGCAGTCCTCGTTATACACGTCTGTATATTTTTTAAAATACTCTTCGAAAGTTATTTCTTCGTCTGGACTGTATGTGAATATTTCAATTGAATTCCATATTGTATTCTCTGGGAAAGAATCATTTCGTAGATTTTCCTCTTTCCTCTCAGTTATTTCCAGAATTTTGTTTTGAAACTCCTTATGCATCAGTTCCATTTCTCGTTGAAACTGAATCTGTCTATTAAAGGTTTCCTCCTGAAGTTGTATCTGGAATGTTTTCTGTAGGTCCAGTATTGTCTTTTGTTGTTCCGTCTGAAACTTAAAAATTCCTGGAATATATTTTTGCATTCCATCATCTTCGCAAAGTTTTTACAATACTTAAATATTGTACAGGGGTCCAAAACGAATTTGTAATTTTGTGACCTATTTGAGCAAACTGTCTTATCGAGAAAAAATAAAGTTCTTTTCTCAGTTGAGAATACGACTGATTTTTCCGTCACTAAGTTGACGTTTTGTCAAGTTTTATATATATATATATATATATATATATATGAATCAGAGTTGTTGTCGAAAAATTTGACGAGCAAATTTTTTTTTTTTTTCGTGTGAAATACGAATTTCGTCACTAAATAACGTGTGCGAATTTTATTTTATTTTTGAAAATATGAAACGCAATCCCACGTACGTTACGTGTATTATGGCGGGTGAATTTTTTTTTTTTTTTTTTTTACCTCTATATGAGTTACGAATCCACGTTGACAAGTGTTGTAGAGTGAACGCAAATTTTTTTTCCGTATGAAACCAAAATACGTTCGTAGCAAAGTGTTGTATATGGCGAAACTAATTATTTCGTATGAATTTCGAATTCTTTGTCGCCAATGTTGTTGTTAGACGTACGAAAAGTTTTTTCTTTCTTTCTCCGCCTGAGAAACGAATCCTTCGTCGTCAATGTTGTAGTAAAGTAAACGAAAAATTTTTCTTTTCCCGTGTGGATTACGAGTCCGTCGCCCAAAATGTTGTGGTTAGGCGAACAAAACGTTTTTTTCCCGTGTGGGTTTCGAATCCTCGTCGCCAGAATGTTGTGGAGTATTTTCACAGTGGAGGCTTGTATTTCTAATAAGTCGTACAAAACGTTAGGAACTTGGAATACAATAGTCAATGACGCAGCAAATCTAGTTGTGATGGTTGGTACTTCAAATGTCCGAATCTCGACTGACGCGCTCAACAACGTTCGGTATTTATCATTTCACCCACGAGAAACGAATATGGCACAAGGCCGGTTTTATTGTGGGTTTCTCCGAGCCCGTAGGCTCGGCCAAAAAAATAGCCTTTGAAGCCGATTAGACGGGTTCAGGCCGTGCCTACCTCCCCGGACGAAACCTTGCCCTTCGGCAAAACCTCGTCCGGGTTCCTCTCTGCTAAAGCAGAGAGTTCGATAGGAGGCGTGCGCAGTCAGAGACCGCTCAACACCGTTCAGTATTTATCGTTCCACCCACGAGGACCGAATATGGCACTAGGCCGGTTTTAATGTGGGTATCCCCCGAGCCCGTAGGCCCGGCAAAAATATAGCCTTGAACCCGCCTAGACGGGTTTCAGGCCCTGTCTACCTCCCGGACGAAACCCCGCCCTTCGGCAAAGCCTCGTCCGGGTTCCTCTCTGCTAACGCAGAGAGTTCGACAGAAAGCATGCGCAGTCAGAGACCGCTCAACACCGTTCGGTATTTATCTTTTCACCCACTGAAAAGAATATGGCACAAGGCCGGTTTTAATGTGGGTTTCCCCCGAGCCCCGTAGGCCCGGCCAAAATATAGCCTTTGAACCCGCCTAGACGGGTTCAGGCCCTGTCTACCTCCCGGACGAAACCCGCCCTTCGGCAAAGCCTCGTCGGGTTCCTCTCTGCTAATGCAGAGAGTTCGACAGGGAGGCGTCCGCAGTCAGAGACCGCGAGGCACCGTTCGGTATTTATCTTTTTCACCCACGGAAAGAATATGGCACAAGGCCGGTTTTATGTGGGTTTCTCCGAGCCCGTAGGCTCGGCCAAAAAAATAACCTTTTGAAGCCGATTAAACGGGTTCAGGCCCCCCTACCTCCCCGGACGAAACCTTTGCCCTTCGGCAAAGCCTCGTCCGGGTTCCTCTGCTAATGCAGAGTTCGACAGAGGCGTCCGCAGTCAGAGACCGCGAGGCACCGTTCGGTATTTATCTTTTCACCCACGGAAAGAACATGGCACAAGGCCGGTTTTTATGGGTTTCCCCCGAGCCCGTAGGCTCGGCCAAAAAAAAACCTTTTGAAGCCGATTAAACGGGGTTCAGGCCCTGCCTACCTCCCGGACGAAACCTTGCCCTTCGGCAAAGCCTCGTCCGGGTTCCTCTCTGCTAATGCAGAGAGTTCGACAGGAGGCGTCCGCAGTCAGAGACCGCGAGGCACCGTTCGGTATTTATCTTTTCACCCACGGAAAAGAATATGGCACAAGGCCGGTTTTTATGTGGGTTTCCCCGAGCCATAGGCTCGGCCAAAAAATAGCCTTTTTGAAGCCGATTAGACGGGGTTCAGGCCCTATCTACCTACCTCCCCGGACGAAACTTTGCCCTTCGGCAAGCCTCGTCGGGTTTCCTCTCTGCTAATGCAGAGAGTTCGACAGGAGGCGTCCGCAGTCAGAGACCGCGAGGCACCGTTCTGCCAGACTTGCCACTGTTCCTCCTACTTATTATCTATGGGAGAATCCATTACCAAAGAATAGGTACTATGGCACAACAGTATCATATTTCTGGTTTCTCTGCGTAGTGTCTTTTGTCCCATCCTCTCCTGATGACTTCTTTCTTCTAACTCAGAGATGTCAGCTTATATCCTTTTGACCAGGCTCTGAGATACTGGTGCAAATTTTCAGCTAACATCAAGTCTCTTTATGTTAATTTTTTGAGTGGCCAAAATTATTTTATTTTCCCATGTTCCTTTCATTTTCCTTTTTTTTTTATAACAGAAGTTTTGCATGGAGCCTCCTTGATTTTTGGTATTTTTCACTCACAAATAAGTAGGCTCTGAACCTGCAAACTTCCAGTAGAATTCAGTCTTTTACTCTTTTTATTTGAGGGTTACATGGAAAGAGAAGTTTAGAGAGTGTTAGAGAAATAAATAAATAAGGGTTTTAAAATGCCTTATTTTAATTTTTTTTTATTTTTGTTTATATATTTTATTTTTATATTTTATTTTATTTTTATCGGGACTCACTACAGCAGTGTTTCTCAACCATGGTTCCCTGGAACCCTAAGGTTTCGCAGAAGGTCCCCAAAGGTTCCACAAGAACAGGTGTGATAAGCTAATGCACTTTTGACTTTTTATTTAATTTAAGCAAAAGACAAGCACAAGCTTCAAATTAGAGAAGCATGTTTCACTTTATCAAATGGCTCTGAAAGTGACATTTTCTTAACCCATTTATTGGTTCACAGGACATTTTGCCTTGATTTACCTGATGTCTTTTCAACATTGCCAGTAAAGGATAAAAAATGAAAAAAAAATCTGATGCAGCAATTATCTGTTTTCATTCTGTTTACATTTATATTATAGGTATACAATATTGGTTACTTGTGATTATTTTTTACACTTGAGCTTAGAATTTTTTTTATGTGAATGAAAACTCTCTGATGAAGTATTATAAACAAACAGTATTAATTTTGTTTAGCATTACTGAAAAATTTGCCAAAGAAGTATTAATTTTTCCTTAAACCAGTTATTCAAAAACATCTTACTTATTATAAAACGCAGATTGTGTGTGTGTGTGTGTGTCTGTACGTTTATATATTGGATCAGATTTCCTACATTTTTCAACTGATTTCAACAAAACTTCACAGGACTTGCGGTGGTTCTGACAGCGCCCAAAATTGGAAAAACACAATTGTTTTTGCATGAAATCAATTTGAAAACACGATAAAATATGATTCTGTTGCCAGAATGAAAGGGGGACAACTCATATCGAGTTATACTTATTATAAAACCTAGGTTGTTTGTGTATGTGTGTGTTCGTTTATATTTTTCAACCGATTTCAACAAAACTTCACTTTTTTTTGGCAGGTAGTGTTTCTTATTGTCTTGCACACTTTTTTCTTTAATTTTACATTAAGAATGCTTTAAAAATTCCATTTACGAGACAATTGTTTATAATAAAATTCTATTCAATCGGTAGACTCATAACGATTGGAAACAATGTTTTTGTTTGAGTTTGGGTTTGACAAAAAAAAAAAAAAAACTAATTAAGATATGCGTGTCCGTTAACCTTAAACAATAATCTTTGTCAATTTTATTTTTCAGTCTTTATGATGGTGGATACTTGATCTATCTCTTACTGTTACATCCCCGGGCAATGCCGGGCTCTACTGCTAGTATACTATATTTACCACATGAATCATGATGAAAATAAAATAAGAAAGATTCCTTGAGACATGTAATTTATTTTAAGGGTTACACAGGGACAAAAAGGTTGAGAAATGCTGCACTACGATATAAAAAACAAAATGTATTTGAAAACTTAAAGGGAAAATTTCATGCAAAATGTCTTTATTATTATTCATAAAATATAATAAATTATTAAATGTTTTGGAAAATTAAAATAAAAATATTTTATTTGAATGATCATTTTTAAACATAACATTTTAAAAAGCTGTCATCATTATATATTTTAATAAAAGTGAACCACGAGCAAATTGGAAGAAATTGAGCACTAAATGTTTACACCAAAAACTAATGACGCAAATTCTTTGTATTCAAAATTTCTTTCTGCAAATGTATGCAAAATGGGAATGAAAAAGAAGTCAAAATCAGACAATCATAATAAAACAATTTAAAAATTTTAAAACTCAACCTAATTGGTTGAGAAATCATTCACATGTCTTAAAAATAACTTACAAAAAAATTAAAGTACAAGTTTTTTCAGCTGCAATGTGAGCATATTGGATAGATATAATGGCATGGAGTGAATGGAGATCAAACATCTTAAGGAGTGCTTTTTTTTTAAAGAATGGTTCATCAACACTCGGACTGATATTCACTTTGTAAGGGTGTAAAAGATGCAAAGACGACCACAATTTTTTGTCTACCTATCTCCACTGTTGAACATTGTCAACAACAATGCTTTCATTTAGAAGTACACTTTTGATAAAAGCAGCAAAGCTACTTCTCTGAAGTTATTTCTGGAAAACAAAGACACAAATTGTTTGACAAATCCTGATTGCTGACCAACTCACACACAGAAAACAATTTGTACAACCTTTATAAACAACTTAAAAAATATCTCTTCACCCCTTAAATATTGATGAGTTCCATTTGAACTCTGTGAGCTATCTTCTTTTTACATCTTTTCTTTTTTTCAATGTATAATTTGTGTGAATAGTAATTAAATTTTTCAGCTTTATACATTGATGCATGTAGTCTTTAACAATTTCTCACCCTTTTTAATATCATCTTTGTATTTTCCAACTAAATTTTTATATTTTGCATAAATCTTTTATATTTTATAAAATTCATTTTTATCATAGATTTACACATTTTGTTCTACATCTATAAAATTTGAAGGTTGTGTACATTTTCATATATAAACAATTAAAGAACCATGCAAAAACTTGTGTTGAAACAACAGACTGTTTATTCATTTTTATTGTGGAAATTGTAAGGAAACAAAGTTTTCAATGTCTGTTCAGTATGTCTGTTTACTTTTTCTGGTTCAGAAGTTAGGGTAAATATGGATAAGCATCGTTATAATGGTTGAGCTCAAGTCAGTTTTGTGCTGAGTTGGACCAACCAAAGAGGTCGTACTTACTTCACTGGTGGTGGTTTAAGGATGGTTATAATGGTTGAGCTCAAGTCAGTTTTGTGCTGAGTTGGACCAACCAAAGAGGTCGTACTTACTTCACTGGTGGTGGTTTAAGGATGGTTATAATGGTTGAGCTCAAGTCAGTTTTGTGCTGAGTTGGACCAACCAAAGAGGTCGTACTTACTTCACTGGTGGTGGTTTAAGGATGGTTATAATGGTTGAGCTCAAGTCAGTTTTGTGCTGAGTTGGACCAACCAAAAGGTCGTACTTACTTCACTGGTGGTGGTTTAAGGATGGTTATAATGGTTGAGCTCAAGTCAGTTTTGTGCTGAGTTGGACCAACCAAAGAGGTTGTACTTACTTCACTGGTGGTGGTTTAAGAATGGTTATAATGGTTGAGCTCAAGTCAACTTTGTGCTGAGTTGGAATGACCAAAGTAAAGTTTGTATTTACTTCACTGGCTGAGTTTTGGCAAAACACATGTGAATGCTGGGCATTGGAATGTGAAAAAGAGTTCAGTCATCAGTCAAATGGGGGGAAAGTAACATTTCCAGCAGAGACATCTTTTTTTTCTAGTGTGCTACATCTTGAAGCAAGGGGTAGAAAAAGAGGAAGGAAATGTTTGTCTTTTTATGGAACTTAAACAGTACCAACTTTTTATTTATTTATTATTATTATTTTATTTGTTGATTTTATTTCATTTTCCTGCACATCCAATGAAATGAGAAAAAAGTTTCAGCTGAAACTGACATTTTGACATATCTGGTTCATTATGTGCTATTTCCCTTCACATAGTGAGCGATCACGGCTCTCCATAACTTCCTATTCTTTGTACCTCTTAGTAAGATTTGTTTTTTCATCATTCCTTCCACTCCTTGTTCTGCAATCCATCTACACTGTTGATATAAGATACAGAAATGATACTGCAGGAATACTTGTTAGGTAAGTTGCTTACTGCTTCCCTCTGTCCCTCTTAACTTCAATATGTCCTGTGGGTGTCAAATTCTCCAAGCCTTCTTTTCTCATTATGTGTCCTACACATTTCAACTATCTCTTTCTAATTCTATGTATAATCATCCTTTTTGTTTTCATTTTCCTTAAAACTTCCTCATTTACTCACATGATCAGTCCATGGTATTTTCAGCATCCTCCTGTAGAACCACATTTCTGTTGCTTCAAGTCTCAAGTGATGTATTGGACATGTCTGAAGGTAATTTTTTTATATATGTATTTTTGGGGTTGAAAGAGTATCATCAGCCCACAACGGGATTATAAAATTACAAGCAAAATCATAAATCATACAACAAAATAAACATTGACAAAAATGATAAAATGCTTTAGTATAGATTTCAGAGAAATGATTGAATATTTTAAAGAACATATATATATATCTACAGAAATAAAGATGTTTTGCTTATCTGTTGGTGGCAACGTGTTTTATCAGAGAACTGTCCAGGATGTCTGCTTCCTTTGGTGGTCATAAACAAAGAGAGAGAAAGTTTTGATTTTTGTTTCATTTAGCAGTAAAACTCTTGTTTTAATACATCATGGGAGTATACTATATTTTATCTATTTTTTAAATAATCTAACTTTTTCTTTATTTTTATTTATCATTCTTATCTGTGTTTTAAAGTATTTTTATTACTTAACTTTTAATTTTTCTTTTATTATTATTTTGGTTCATAGTTTAGTAATAAGGGTTTGGGGTTATTTAGAAATTTATTTGTTGCTATCACTACAAGCACATCTTTTGTTCATTTATTTCTTTTATTCTTTTATACATATCTGCTTTATCTATGATGCTCATTCTTTTTATTGCTGCACACTTTTCATTGAGTCATTGCCTACCTGTATCATTTCTAATTATTTTCTGTAATGTCCTATATTCTGTACCATACCTTAGCAATATTTGCTGCCTCCATTTTATTGTGTTGAAAATTTCACCTGATATTCACTCATTTATTCTTGCTTAATTTTTCTTGAAATGATCTCATTTGCTGATGTCACTAAAGCTTCTCTTAATGTGTTCCACTGTCAGTACACATCTCTTAACATCTTAATAAGATGGAAGGAAGGATGAGAATAACTAAAAGAAATGAATTTAAAAATGAGTTATAAATAGTTATTTCATATCCAACAGTGAAGTACACAAAATGTCATACTTAGATGCAGTAAATACACACACACACATATATATATATATATATATATATATATATATATATATATATATCATAAATATAAATATAAATTGTCCCATACAGAGGAATTAAAAACAAATAGTATGTGAAAGGAACAAATAAAAAGGTTTTATTTCTAAAATCCCATAGAGGAACATAGTATTTACCTGGTGATATGTCTTAGATTCCTATTTAAGACATATAGGAAATGCACCAACCTCCACTATCATTGATTGATTGATTTGATTTTTGATGGTTTCTCAACACTTTGTGGATTATTTAAACCTGAAACATATTTTGGAATTGTAAGAATTTTTTTTTTTTGTGAGTGAATATTGCATTAACAACTTTTTAGAATAACAATGACTTTTCCAGATATACATTCCACTATTTAATCAATAGCTGGGGTAAGTGGATTCATACCTTTTCCAAGGGTATATAAGTGAATGTAATGAACCTAACTAGAATTCAAACTCAACTCTGATTTCTCATTCTGAGCTCTTCCACAGTCAACTAAACTACGACAGGATATTGCATCTGTTTTTATTGTGAGCTAAGCAGCAAGTGCTATCCTCAACAATGGGCTGTCACATGATTTTGTAGAGGACTGTGGCGGTGATGAGTATGTATTGTAGAAGAACACACGAGTTAAAATTTCCTGCTAGTTGGTCCAACTACATGAGAAAGTTGGACTTTAATTAAGTTCAAAGGAGACAAAGAAAACAAACAGAGTCCACATTAATTGTATAGGTGAATTGATGAGCCCAATTTCAGCATCAACTTTAACCAGCAGAAATGCATGTTGACCACCTTGTAGATGTGGACAAATGATTGTTCGTCAGATGACCTGAAGAACAGTATACTGGAATATTTTGTTCCTAAAACATTAGAGAAGATTATGACAGGAAGCTGCAATTGTGAATTTAGAAAATGGATGGCTTTTACTGTACCCCAAGAAAGTACTCGGCCAACTCAAGAGGCTGATTCCATTAATGGCAGTGATACAAAACAACAAAAACAAAGTGCACCCAAAATGGATTTTAGAGAACTTAATAAGCATGTTGACCCATTTACAGCAGATGTCTGCTTACAGAAGTTAAGGGGGTGGTGACAGCAGGGAATCAATGTTCCTAAATTAGATTTAAGATTTACAGGTATACGTCTATAAGTCATTTTGTAGCCATTTCAGATAGTGATGTTAAGGGACCAAAGATACTACCTCACTTGCCTAGGATTTGCACTTAATGTGGCACCACTCATAATGAGATCCATCATGACTGCAATAATGTTGCAAGACGAGACTATTAACAGAGTGACAGCTGCATATATAGATGACATCTATATTAATGAAGATATAGCATTGTTAGCACATGTGAAGGGGCATTTTACAAGGTTTGGTCTAATGTGTAAAGATCCAGAGTGTTTAGAGAACAGTGCATGGGTGTTGGTTCTGCAGGTGGAAGATGGCAGTGCCATTCCAGAAATTCTTGATGTCATAACAAGATGGAATGTCTTTTCTGTGTGCAGAAAGCTTGTGGGATATTTTCCTGCATGTGGTTGGCTTTGTGTGGCCATGGTGGTCATCAAGCATACAGCGAATGCAGTTACATAGGATGGTATGACATAACTGATGATCCCCATGTTGAAAGATACCATCATCAAGGTACCTGGTGCATGATTGCTCATTAGATCGATGTCTGAATTGATGCAAGCTTCCTAGCCACTGGGGTCTTATTGGAAATCAATGGATCTGTTATTAAGGATGCATGCTAGTTGTGTCCAGCAATGATGCTCAGCACATCAACCTAGCTTGGTTGGATGCAGTTCTAAAGGGCATTAATCTGGCTCTTCAATGGCAAATGACCATAGTGAACCTGGCAATTGATTCTGCATGCATGCATTGACAGATTTCTGGTGCTCTAACTGGAAAGGCCAGGCTCTACACTAAAGCCGCAAGAGATATACGATGACAATTCAACACATTCATAGAGTTGGTTAAGGAGTACAGACTGCCTGTAAGTGTCTGGTTGGTCAAGTCTGACCACAATTAAATGGACAAACATACTAGAGTCCCAGATGCCATCAAGAAGCACAATGAATCACTGAAGCATTTGTGTGATGCCTCATTAGAAGCATTAATTCCTAGGCAGATAATTACCATCCACCACCAGACTGGTCATCCTGGTGTGAGGCGGACATGGCACTTTGTACACTGTGTCAAAAAATTCTGTTAGGACCATGGTTGAAAAATACAAAGCATGCATCTATACACCTTTCCTCTGTACACTGGCAACGTGGTTGGTTAAATGTGAGTGACACCTGGAGCAGATTATGTATGGATATCACCTATTACAGAGGCAAACATTTCCTTGCTCTTAATGACTTTGGTCTGACCTGATTTGCAGTCTGGTGACCACTGCTTTGACAAGACTCCATTCACCAATTGGACGTGATATTTTTTGAGCGGGATCTGCCAGGGGAGATTCTCACAGACAATGACATCACTTTCTGTAGTAGGCAAATCAAGCAGTTTTTTAGATGAGTGGGGAGTTCACCTTTGGTTGCGAAATGGGAATGGCATAGCAAATAGTTTTCCATGGGAATGTGAAAAGGATTGCAGCCAGAAAGGAATGTACTGTGATGGAAGCAATGTACTGTTACAATATGATGCTAAAGGATGATGTTTCAAGTGCAACTGCACCAGGCATTGCTATCTACACATACCAGGCCCGAAAGGAGATGGCACCACAACCACATCCATTCATGAAAAGGTAGAAGGTACACTGACCATACAATGTTGAAGATCCCATCTGGGTGAAGCCTCCCACTAGCCGATGTACTACCAATTTCAGAAAGGGACAGTCATGGGTGTAATCAGTAAGCACTCAGTACTAGTCAATGGAACCTTGCACCATATAAAAAATCTCTGTCTTGCATTCGGGGTAACTTTGTTGATGAACAGCAACATCAGTGATGAGTCTTCTGGCAGTGAGATGCTGCACCAGTGCAAGCCATGCTCACCCATGATCCCCCTGATGGCCTAACCACTAGCCCTAGAATGTCAGATGACTCATCTGAAGAGACTTGTACCATCTCTCCATGGAGAATCATACACCAAAGGAGGCCAGGAGTAAGGCAGTCTTCTATGGAAGAGTTTGAAGACTGTCTCCCTACAATGAAGTACACAGAAAAAAAGTCCAGCCCCCAGCTGCCATCTTTGTCATCAAGAGGTCAGTGGAGAGTGTGCAGAAGAAATCCACTTATCTTCAAAAAGGCTGAAAGCCTGCACCTGCCAATGCCATTGGCTTCATGCTACAAATAAAAGCTGAGGTAGACTTGTTTCGTTGTTTATAAAAGAAAACGTGAGCACCTCGACGTGGTGTAATGGTTAGGAAGCTTGTCTTGCTAGATCAATTACGACTGAGTAGTGAGTTCGATCCTCACTGGGTACCCCATACTTTCAGCCTTGTGCCACATCTAAGCTGGTCTTAGAAAATCGTTATAAAAGAAAACGTTTGATGGAATAGCCTGGATGTGCTACCTACAGGGTTGATGAAATAACCTGGATTTGCTAGTTACTGAATACATATAAAGTCAGTGGTAGTGAACAACAAGAGACAACCAAAGAAGATGGACAAGTGAATTTGCAGCTATTTTGGATGGTTTTGAATTTGGGACATTTTACTACAAAGGATTTTCTTTTTCTCATATTCTTTCACATTCAGTGGCTTTATTGCCTAGCTTGAGGTGAAATGATTAATATATATATATATATATATATATATATATATATATATATATATATATATATATATATATATATATCAATAATAATTGAGTATATGCATCTATAGTGCTCATATTCCAATTAAATATATATTATTTACCTAAATATGTGTATGTTTATCAATAATTCAGTATCTGTGAATAAAAATATGCAAATAAATATTTGATGTATACATCTTGGAACATACACACATCCCTAAGTAATATACAAGGATTAGAGATAAATGTGTGCATTATTTATACAAACACTAGTAAAGATATTGTAACTGTTTCTAAAATTAAAAATAAATACATTTGTAAATAACTGGATAAGTATTGTACATACAATTTATATATGCACGTAGAACTGTGAGTAGAAAAATAAATATTTTGGCACAATAACTTAATGTGGTTAGAAGGTTTGAATTGGGTGGGTTTTGGGTGAGGTTGACTGCATGAACTTCCTGTTGTAGCTTGCTTCACAGTTATGTCCCTTGTATTGCTTACAAGAACCTTGGGTTCAAGAGTAATGCCTCCCTGTCTCAACCAATCAGAAAACGCGTTGCGTACTCTCGAACGTTGCGTTCGTTATGTTTGTGTGGGAATACAACAATGGCGGAAGAACAGGTGAGTTTTCACTTTTCCATCATGTCTTTATGTTTATTTACATTCTTTAGTCGCATCTCTATTGACCTAATGTAGATCCCGTCCCGATACAGATAGCTGTGCATCCATTCTTCTCCGCTTGTAACTTTCCGGCCTCTCGACTAGCATGTGTCCGTTCGTTCCCTCTCGTTGTGTGTTTTCATTTTTATTCCCTTCTCCCCCCCTTTTTTTCTCTTAAGTTTCCAATTAATTACATCAGATCAACAGACAGAATAAGGGAGACATATTTGTATAATTTTCGCGGTTAAGTTAGATTATATGCTGAATTGTGTAAACACTGAATTTTGCTGATGGCTGAGCACGGATAATGCAGTTCGTCTTGCTTTCACTTGTCTGCTTTAGGTTCGAAACCCTGAACCATGTTATGTTCATAACACACACAAAAAAAAAACTGTGCAGGTCCGTTTGTGTCCGTCTGCCTCTTATAAACCGCACCCCCTATTATATATGATAACTTCACCCCTTGCATTTCCCGCCCCGATTCTTAAAATAAATAAATAAATATTTTTTGTAGTTCTTCTATAAAAATCTTTTTAGGCTCGAAAACAAAAATGTGTATTTTGATTACGGCCTTTTTTTATCTGTCAGCATGCTTTTTTTTTTTTTTCTTAGCATGAAGAATAAGCAAAATAAAAATACATGCTTTTTTTTTTTTTTTTTTTTTTACCATTTCAACTTAATATATGATTGTGTTTATAAATTTTGTGTTTTTTTTTATTTTGTTTTTTGTACTTTGCTGGTTTAAGAATGAACTAAAGAAAAAAAAAATTAAATAATATTGAAAAAAATAGGAAAATTTGCTTATTTCCCAAATCTAAAATAAACTTACGGACTAGACGGTAAGTCTCAATAACTTTACAAACAAAAAAATATTTTCCCACCTTAAATGGTACAAAATAAAAAAAATTGCTTTCATTTGAAAGTGAAATTTTTTAACACTAAATATTTTTTTTTATAAACAAACAAAATTAAAGGAAAAGCATTTTTTAATTTTAAAAATTACCTTTTAATTAAAAAAACTCACACCTCACTAAAAATGTGATGCCATCATCAAGTTTTGATAGTTTATCGTTTTTAAATGTTTATTTTTGAATAGTTTATAATTTATTTTACTTTATCTAAATCACCTTAACAGATAAATTAGAGACAAGTAACAATGGTATAAACTTAAAAAAGTGAAACTATTTTGATCTGTCCTGGCGACATTTAACAATTCTAAGTAAGACCATTTTTGATGTTAACAAAAAGTTTTTATTATTATTTTGCATTTGTTTATGGATGCATTTCTGTGTTCAGAATATGAAAAAGTGCAGAAATTGTGAAACTGATTCTCCTCAATATTCTTATTTGTTTTCACTATTCGGGGTAAAAAAATTAACCCCAAAAAACTACAATCCATTTTTAATTGGTCCAAAGTGACGCATGTGTTCAGTCCAGCAGTTTCCCTCATTCCACGTTCAAGCAAATCACAAGATTTTTTCTTTCTTTCTATTTTAACGGCTTTCTTCTCTCTCATTATTTTTTTTTTTTTTTTTTTTGGTTTAATATGAAAATTATTTAGCTATTTTATGACACATTTATTTTATTGTGTAATTGCTATTAATACTTCAAAAATATTTTAAAAGAAGAAACATTTTTTAAGCTGCTATTTATTCAAGCTAAAAATACCACCATGCTTTCCCTCGACAGTCAACACTCAGTTTTGAACTTTTTTTTTTTTTTACTGCTCTTCTTAAACTGATTTAAAAAAAAGAAGAAAAAAAGCTTGTCAATCTACATTCTAATTTTAACTCTAGACAAATTGGAAAAAAATATGGAAGTTACAAAAGTCAAACTACCTGCACCCCTTCCCAAAAGACTTAAGAAATTGAGTCTTGATGCCACAGTCGGGATTTGGGGG
Organism: Acanthosepion pharaonis; assembly: GCA_903632075.3. NCBI lineage: Eukaryota > Metazoa > Mollusca > Cephalopoda > Sepiida > Sepiidae > Acanthosepion > Acanthosepion pharaonis. Next base: position 218,324 of record CAHIKZ030000568.1, read on the forward strand.
GTTTTGTTGACTAGACATTTTTAAATTAATTAAAATCATTTTAATTTTTCCTGTTTTACTTAATTTTATAATAAAATTAAATTTTTTATTCTTATTAAATGTAATTGAATTTACGCCTGTTATCTCAGAGCACAAAAATGTTTTTTTTTTTTTTTAATTTTATATCTCATAAAAAAACTAAAGAAGGAAAATTAAAAAAAAAACTAAGTGGTCTGTTTTGCTTTCATATTTTTCATTTTATTTTAATTTTATTCATTAATTTTTTATTCTTCATTCAATTGACAATTGGATTTGTTGGAGGTCTATGAAATTTTAATTTCTAACCTGAAATGGAATTTGGTTAAAAAAAAACTTTCACTTTTTGACAGTAATGAAAAAAAATGATCCAACTTAAAAAAAAGCAAAAAAAAACAGAACAGTGGTAAAAGATAAACTGCATTACTTTGTGTTTTTTATGTTGCAATCAAAATTTCAAGTTAATTCAATTTTTGTTTTTGATATACAGATACTGTTTTATTAAAATTATGATTTATTGGTATTACAAATGCAAAACAATGACAATAACACATTTGATGTTTTTCAATTATTACTTCAGTTATGAAAATCCTCTTATTTTCTAAAGTCTAAAACAGTGCCATGTAATAAAATAAATTGTAGGAAGCACTCCTTTTGTTTATTTATCTATGTACAAATTAACTAGGAAAATCCTTTCATTAATTTTATTCAAAGATACCATTAGAAAAAACAAAAAACTTTGTTGACAGCATAAGCTCTGTACGAAATAAAAACAATGTAAGAACGATGTTTTGAGAATTGTAATTAATTGCCTAAAGTACCTCCAAAAATTTGATAAAAAATGAGCATAATGAAAAAAAATGACTCAAACTTAAAAACAGTTTTATCATCAATTTTTTTTTTTTTTTTTTGTTATTATGAGAAAAGACCAAGAGATTTTTTTTTTTACTTACTACATTTAGGTACCTCTGAAAATTTTCTAAAAATTAGCATACAACGACGAGATTCCTCAACAAAACAAAAAGCTTTATCGTAAAAATATTTATTATTAAGAGAAAAGACCAAAATACTTTTAAAAATATTTTAATCCTTTTTAGCACTTTAAAAATTTTGGTTTTAAAAGAAAAAGAGAAATCTTTTTTTTTTTTTTCTTTTTTTGCATCAGCTCAAGGGCCAAAGACTAGGGATTAAAAACACCTTGTTTTGAAAATTCTTGCAAAAATCAAATTGTCGGATTTTAATGAAATTTTCAGGACTTGTTCACAAATGAATCAATCTTTTTTAACATATTAATATAGTTTTACTTTTTACATCTGTTACTGCTAATTAAATTTTATGAAATTCCGAGAAATTCAAATTTCAGAGTTATAAGCAAGACTTCTTGAATTTAAATCCTCAATTTGTTTTTATCAAACTCAAACAGAAGCACTATTTACCAAAAATCTGCTCTGAATTGTAAAATAAAAAAAATGAAATAAAACTGACATTAGACTAGAAAAACTTTTAATTGCTTTTAAGGACACTATTGTCTTGAAAAACATTTTTTCAATGAATAATGAATTTTTACAAGAATTATTTTCATGTTTTTTCATTTCTTTTAAAATTCTGTATTGATTTTAGCCTTTTAGATTGTATTATTATTAAGTGAAAACTATATTTACTAATTATAAATGGAAAGACGTAATACAAATCATTAAACACCAATATCTTTTTAAAAGAACTTAGAATTTTTTGTAAGTACAGGTGACCATACATCAGAAAATAAGAGCGATAACTATAATAAATTTAAAGCCAACATTTTTAAAATTTAGTAAAACATTAGATTTCAGAGAATATTTTTCTAAATTTTTAAGATTACTGAGTACTTAAAAATTATATAAAAAAGAAAAAGGTGCTCACATTATTTTCTTCAATTATGTTTTACAGATAAAATCTCCGTAGAACAACATTAGATCTGTCATCAGGCTGTCAACACATCAAAAAAGCTACTCTCTGGATAAAAACACAGCTTTTGTCTTGTTAAAAAATGCATTTCTACAATATTTTAAATTTAAAGTAAATATTTGTTTCAAATCAGAGTAATTATACTTTAAATCAGCTAATATTCTTCAAATAAATTTTCAGAAAAGTACATTTTTGAAAGATTTTTTTAATAAAATCTATGAAAAATGACTAAAAAAAATGGGGGCACTAATCAGCTATTGTAGCAAAAAAAAAAAAAACTCCTTTGTCAAATTAAATTAGTTTTTGAAGTACTTTGCTTATTGAAAATATTAAATTTAATCCATTAACTGGAAATTAAAACTAAAATAAAAGCTTCAAGAAACGTTTTTTCTTTTTTTAAATTCATTTCAAACCTTTGGTATTTTTTGTGGAGGTCCCTAGTTGCATTATGTATTTTTTTAATCCTTTTTAGAATCTTCGAAATTTTGGTTAAAAAAGCTTTCTTGCATTGGTGGGTGACCATAAATTAGTATGGGAAATTTTAGTGTTGTTTTGTTTTGTTGTTTTTTTTTTTTGTGTGGTGAAAAACTCATTGATTTGGAAATAATTGAAAAAGTCAAATAATTGTATTTTATTTTATTGAAACATTCAGGACCTTCACAAATGAATGAAATTATTTTAGAAAAATGTTTTTTGTTTTGTTTTTTTCAAGAAAATCTTTGTAAAAATCTTAACATCTGTTACAATCACTGCAAGTTCACAAATTTAAATCTTTTTTTTTTTTTCCTTATAAAAGAGAACCCCCAGTTACAGAATATTTGCTCTGAATCGTAAAATAAAATTGAAATAAAACCAAAAGTTTTTAATTGTTTTTATGTATATATTATAGATACTATTGGCTTAAGAAAAAAAATTTAAATTAGAATAATTTATAAAGTTTTAAATCTTAAAATTCTGTATTAATTTGTAGCAGTTAGGAAATATTAAGTAAAACCTATATTTACTAATCATAATTGGAAAAGCTTAGTACAATCCCCCCCCCAGTATTTTAAAAAGAATTTTGAATTTTCTTTGTATATAAACACGTTGATTTTTGTAAATATAGATGCTCATACACATTATCAGAAAATAATAGCACTAATTATAGTAAATTTAATCCAATGTACATATAAAATCCAATAAAACATTAGATTACTTATTTATTTTCCTAAAATTTCAAGATTATTGGGTAATTAAAACCTTTTAGCACTCTGTAGGTGACTATTTTTGCCAGGCAAATTGTTAGTCCTGCCAATATAAGTTGAATTTTTTAGTTGTGTAGTCATATGTTATGGCAACACCTAAAAGAATCTAGACTGAGCGCCACTCTACTGCAACTTCAAATATATAGAACTAATATTTAAAAGATTATATTTTGAGGGGATTCCATATACAGTAAAAGAGGAAGTAATAAATGATGCAGAGTGCTAAATGTTAAAAAAATAACCTAAAAAGATTCTTGAATTCAAGTAATTTCTATAGATCCCCAACCCCCACCCCTGTATGAAAAATTCCCAAACATAAAACTATTAAGCTAGTTGTCAAAACCTCATAAAACCATGTTAAAAAATGCTTTTCTATGATATTTTAAACTCAAAGTAATATTTGTTTTAAATCAGCTAATCTTCCTCAGATCCAGTCTCTGAAAAGTATATTTTAGTTTTGAAACCTCTTTTCATGAAGAGAATTACATTGTACCGAGATTTGTAAATATGACTAAAATGAGTCATTTTAATGATTTTTGTTGTTTTTTTTAATTCCTTACAATCAATTTAATTTTATTTTGAAGTACAGCAAAGTATTTTGCTTATTGGAAATATTAATCTATTAGCTTGAAATTAAAACTAAAATAAAAGCTTAAAGATTGTTCATTTTTAAAAATTCATTTCAAGCTTTAGGTACATGTTCAGTTTCTTTATTATTAATAATTTTTAAATTAGTTTTTTACAGAGATACCATTTTTCTGCAACTTTAGTTGTAATGTAGAATGTGAGATCTGTTTTAAACACACATTTTTACTGAGTATCTGTAAAAAATTTAGACAAATATTCCACTCTCATTTTATTAAGAAAGAAAGAAAAAAAATTACATCAGGATAGAAAATTAACAGGTCTCCTTCATAATTAAACCAGCTGTTTTAAGTCGCTCTTCTGACTACAAATTCTTGTACAATAATGTAACAGTGGAAAGCAGAATGTGAAAGTATATTTTGAAAAACTTTGTGTCTATTAACTCAACCCATTCAACAAATTATGCTAATATTTTCTACATGAATAAAACTTGTCATATTAACCAAAAATTGTTTGTTGGTTAATTTTAGAATGAAAAATATTTGTTTTCAAAAATGTTAATGTTGGTTAAACTTTTGTATTTTCACAAAGGAATGTTGTCATTATTTTGTTTTGTTATTTTGCTATACAAATTAAAATGAATTTGGAACATTTTCAGAGACTTACAAAACTTAACAGAATGGCTCTTCTTTGGCAATAAGACTACCACTTAGTTCATGATTAAAAGCATTTACTAAATGTCTGATATAAAGAATTACTTTAAAAATTTGCAAAATATTCTGGAACTTTTTTTCCATATAGAAATTCTAAAGAATAATTTTTTTTTTTTTTTAAACAATAAAATAACTTATGCAATGATAACATTCTTTGAGATTTATTTGACATTCCTTTGCTTATATTTTATTTCTCACTTAAAACTTAATTTTAGCTGTATCACTTTCAATTCAAACTACAATTATTATTTATGTGATCAAATGAATATTTAGATTTCTTTTAATTGTTCTTAATTGTTGAAAATTAATTTTTAAATATTTTATCATTTAAAAAGTTAAATTGTAACCATACAAATTGAAAGAAAATTAGAAATGAATCACTTTGACATTTTGTATCAATATTATTATAGATGCCACATTTTTATATATACCAGAATTAAGAACAGTAAATTTAAGTGTTTTAGTTTCTTTGTTTTTTAATAAATTTCAGTAATACTATTGCTTTAAAGTTGACTGCTAATTTTTAGATCTTAAATCTGTACGAAAAGCCTTTATTTAAATGAACTAATAAGAATTTTCTAAGCTAGTTAGAAAAGAAAAACAAAAAAAAATGAATGCTATTGGAGAAATTAACCTCTTTGGTAACTTTGTGTATGAATTGCATTAGGATCTCTTCTCAATGATGACAATCTTAACCTGTTCAAGTCTAGAGTTAACATTATCTTTCTTGCATATCCTCATAAACTACACTTAACTCTTACTGCTCATACAACAACCTCCTTGAGTAACTCATTATCTTGAGTGGTTCTTGAGCCTTTCATTGGGTTAGCATAAGTTAAAAAAAAAATAATCTACAAATGAAGGTTTCCTTGGTTGTCGGTAGGCGAAATCCTTTGTACATTTTTTGTACACATCAATGCAAATAAATAGTTAAAACTTTGGTAAGTGAAGGTTTGTTTTTAAGAAAAATGGATAGAATTTTAACTTTAGATAAAATGAAAGTTAGAACATTGAATATTTACAAATATTGCCTTTTCATTTACATTTGTTGCTGTAATCTGTGTATGTTGATGAGATGAAAATATAAAAATATAAAAATAAAAAAATAATATAATAATAAAATGTTATATAAGTTTCTTAAACCATTTGAGATATGCGAGTTTTTACAGTGACATTGATCTTCTGAAGGAAGTACAGCTGTGATTGGAGATTGGTTAATTTCTTTCTCTGGGATACTCATTATTTCCTATTTGAATTCCTTCTTCACTTGTGACAAGAACAATACTTTATTTTGACTATAATGAATTAGCAATTAATACAAATTATACACAATGCCTTTCACCTGCAGTCAATGAATATTGAAAAATAAGTTCTTTAAAAAAAACCTCAAAAAAAGGTTCCTGAACAGCCTTCCTCCTTTTCAAATGGATTCTTTTCTTTTATCCCCTACAAAAAGTACTAACAAAGACCAAATAGCCAGCCTAGTTGATGCCTGAATGTGCTGCAGCTATAGCTCACTACTACCATCTCTATAAGAATGAACAATGTACCCAAACTCTCGCCTCATTTAGAACTACCCTCAACTGGTGAAAGAGTGTCTCACATAATGCATATAGCAATTATGTACAAGTAATCAAAGCCAAAGTTGAGAACAAAAAACTTGAAGCCCACGAGTTCTGGAAAAATGCAAACACAATTCTCCATAGAGGCGAACCATAGGTGCCTTTTATTATAATGGCCCTGAGTTTGTTAACCTTGTCAGATAGGGCTAAGCTCATTGCAATGAATTTCTAACTCCACATTAGATGACAAGGGCCATCACCTATGGAATACAAGCTTTCAGGAAGTTTCGAGACTTGTCAAAATCCATGACTCTATGAGTGCTACTGGTCTGGATGAAATCCCTGTGGTTCTTAGCCCAGAGCTATCTCCAATCTTGTCAAAACTGGAGGAGAAACATTTCCCAAACCCAAACCCATGGAAGATGTCAGATGTATGCCCTGTTTACAATAATGCAGGTGAGTGTCGCAAAATGATCCTATTAGTCTCCTTAGTGTCATCAGCAAAGGCTCTCTCCTCAGTCCTACCATCTTTTCATTTTATATTAATGATAGGTCTAAGAACATACTTGGATCATTAGTAAATATATATGCATATGATACCACCAAAAATCTTGATGACATGAGCATGACAACTGATCTTTCCTCTGACCTAGCTCTCTAACAGGTCAATGAGGAGGGGGAGGGGCTGGTTTCTATCATTCAATACCTCCAAAACAAAACTTAATGTTTCATCACCACTAAGCAGACCATAAATTTACTCCAGTCCTGAAGAGCGTTTGTACTCTCAATGAAGTTCCTTGCATCAAAGGTGTATTGGGACTCAAGCTTACTCTAAACCTTGAGTGGCACTCATAAATTTGTACTATCACTAAAAACGTAGGAAAAATGGTTGGTTCCTTGTACCGCTTCATAAAATGCTTGATTCTACCATCTCTATCTTTACAGATCAGACAGAAATAGAGTATTGCTGCTATATGCTCATAAACTTCATTTTTTACCTCCTCTTACAAAAACCTCATTCACTAACTCTCTACCTTGAGTTGCTCTCGGGCCTTGCATTGGGTGAAAACTAGTATAAAAAATATCCTTAATAGAATTCTGTATATACTTTATTAATTATCCAATATATTATTAAACAACTTTTAATATTAGTTAAAACATTTCAAAAGACATTTTAATTTTAGAGTGTAATTTAGAAATAATGAAAACAATCTAAAATCACAAGTGGATAACAAGATCCATAAAATACTAATCATCTTACAATATTTGATTTGATTAGATATAAGGATATTTATAATTTATACCAATAGATACATATAATCACAGAGTGGTGCTGTTAATATACCAGAAAATTACATTTTATTTAATATCTAAATTTTTATGTCAGTCCTACATTAATAAGGTACACATTTTTTGTACTACTTAATTTAACTGGGGAATTGAGCAGCTTCATGGATTCTGATAGTTATTTTGATAGCTTGAAGCACATAATTATTTGACTTATTAGTTTATACACATGCATTTGTTTCCCTCTCATGTCTTGAAAACTCATTTTCATGTTAAACAAACTTTATTTTTAAATTTGCAAAATAGAATTTCTGAAAAAAAATGAATTTAATATTAGTTTCCCCGATAAATTCTTGGGATCCATTCATTGTGAAGTGTGTTTAGTGGTGCCATCAAATGTACTAGTTAGTAACAAATTTAAGCAAGAGTTGCTTTTTTTCTTTTTATCCTGTTGTTAGTGAACTTTTATTCATAGATTCAGTTCAGAAATAAAATATTTTCGTGTTTTTAGGCTGTGGTATGTAAACCTTGTAGCGATGCAAAAGGCGCTTATCTCACTTTGGTTGAGATGAAGTTACGTGACATGATGGCCACTTAGTGATGTCAGTTCATAGAGTGAAGAAAGTGGTCAATCCTTTAGTTAGCTGTTTGGAGTCAACACAAGCAGTTTGCTTTTATGTCACAGGCAAAGGCTAAATCTTCCTACTCAAGCTAGGTAACATGGGGCAGCACACAAACTCATAGTACCATTATGTCCTCCCCAGAGACATATAAAAAATATCTTCAGATTGCAATCTTCATGTTGGGGATTACCCATGACTTGCTGTTTTCCTGTTGGGAAATATGTCCACACCTGAGACATAGAAGGTAAATCTGGCCCACTTGAATTCCTGTTGGCGAAATATAAATATGGCTTCTCCAGAAACAAGAATCTTCTGCCAGTTTAAATTCTCATTGGGAATGATTACAAGTAAGACCCTTTCTTGCTTCACCATTTTCATACTGATTGTTGTTGTATACAGGTGTTATAGTTTCTCTGTGTGGGACTTGTAAATATTTGTATATAATTTTGTGTATAACTTAGCAGTATAAAAACCTCTTTGATGACAAACTATGTTTGTCATTCTTTTTCTTTCAGCTATTCTGTTCTGCCCATGTATTAAGGTGTTGTTACATCATGGATATAATAATGCTCATAATGGGGGAATATCCTTTCTCACATAGCACACCTAATAATTTTGACTAAAGTATTGAAATAGGAAAGCTTTAAAATAAAAATTTCACTGTGGTATTACTACCTTTTTAATTATAATTTCAACACACTATATCATTATAACAAAAATGTCTTTGAGCCAAACTCCATTGACATCAAATGGAGGAATAATTTTATCTGGGTCATCATTTGTAATCATTAATAGTTTTGAAAATACCCCAGTTTCTGAATGTAGGAATTCAAATAATTTTTTTCTTTTTTTTTTTAATCTTAGAATGCAAGGACATTTTTAGTTTTTGCATTTCCCTCAGCACTTTGCATGTAAAATCAGACTTTTGAAGCTCATTCAAAAATTTTCTTATCTTTGAACAATACCTGGCCCTTTGTCTCACCTGTTGATAAGTCAATTCTATATTTTTCTTATTTTCTTTAAATCTATAGATTACATCTCTACTTTTCTCCATTTTTGTAAAATTAGATGTGGGTGGGTTGATTACTTGACATGTAACTGAACTTTGATCTGAAATTTTCACTGCATAATGTTCATTAAATGTGATTAAATATTCACTGTTGAATAAAGTGCATTGACAAAGGAGGGGACTGTTATTTAATAGCAACTGGAATTAAATTAGTGTCATGAATAAAAGCTGGATCCATTGCATACATTCCATTACATTTTCTATTGGCTCCAATCTTTGTGCTTCAGATTTACTGTGGAAAAAAGAACAAGAGACCAACTTATAAACTTAAAACAAAAATGAATTTTAATTAGTTTCTCTGAACATTGAAAATTATTTTCAGCAAGAAACAATGACTTATTTTTTCTTTTCTTTTCTTTCAGGAATTAATACAGCTAGAGAATCTGTGCAAACAGATGTATGAAACTGCCGACAGTAATTTGCGCAGTGAAGCTGAAAAGGCTCTAGTTGCTTTTGCCTCATCTCCTGATTGTCTCAGCAAATGTCAACTATTATTGGAAAGAGGAAATGTAAGTATATTGGTTTCATTTCACAATCAGTGGCCATGCATTACAAATGTAGAATCAAATATTAAACTGAACTACTGGTAAAATTGTTAGTTGAAATTGTTATATAGCAATTAAATCTGATATTAATTTTAACTGAGTCTTATTGGTAAATTATTAGGTCTGCCAAGAGATTGGTCAAACTAAAAATAGGCAAGTGAATAAGATCAGTACTCTTGTCTCTTCTGTTATTTTGGCTAATTTTGGAATAAAATTAATTGTTCTATGAGAGCTTTAGCAGTTATAAGACCATTTGCAGAATGTCATATATGCATTTAAAATGAATATAATTTAAACATTGCCTTATGTTTATCAGTTTAAAAAAATCATAAAATATTTTGCTACTTTATTTTCTATTTAGAAGGAAAAATTAACATGATAAAGTTTATGAAAGTTTTTCCTATGGATCTATATTTTTAAAGATTTATTACAATGGTTAACTCACTCATTGCAAACCAATTAGTGTAGTAACTTCAATCCTCTTGACTGCATGTCAGACAAATCAAAGTTTTGTAATTAACAAAAGTAGAATCTCAATAAGAAAATAATTCTTATAACAAAGGTAAAATCTAAATAAGAAAATAATTTCCTGCATAAAGGTTAGGGTATTGAAATAGACAATTTAGCCAATCTCTCTCTCTCTCTCTCTATATATATATATATATATATATATATATATATATATATATATATATATATATATATATACACAACATTTAAAAACACATTCCAATCTTTTAAAAAATAATCTTTTGGTAAAAAAGTAGAATTAAATTGATCATAAACTTTGACTAGTCTGTCACCTGCCATTGTTGACAGTAGATATAAGAACTTATAATTTTCCAAAGTAATCACACATTCACTCTTTTTTTTGATTAACCCTTATTGTATGCCAGTGACAAGACATTTCTCCATGATATCTATATTGATCATACAGAGTGCATAATAGATAGGGATTCATATCTTTCCTAAGGGCATTACTTCTAAAAGAATACAAGCAACCTCAGCTGCAACTCAAAATCTAATTCCTTTTTCTCTGCTGATAATCATTACATTTGAATAAATATCCTTCATTAAAATAATCTATTTTTCTATTATATGCATTTTTCCCACCTCATATTAACAATATTTTTGCATCTTTTATTTAGGAAACTGTCTTCTAGCCATTTTCCAGAGATAATTATTGCCATTGTAAACTTATAATTCCATTCTAAAATAAATTTTTAATTTCTTTGAACAGGTACATTATTCAAATAATTTTTTCTTTTCATTCTCTGACCTGTCTCTTGTAAGACAGGTCAGAGAGTAAGGTCTTAAATACTCTCTTGAGTATTTAAGATCTTAAATATTTGAGTAATCATCTAATGCGTTTAACAAGTCTTGCATAGCCAATCAAACACTAGTTAAGTTGAGTACCAAGTAAAATAATTGTCTGATTGCTTTTCTTGAAAAGGCTTAATTTGAACGTGAACTATGAGGTTGTCTGTTGAACCAGTCCGAGTGCTTATTGAAATCTAATGGATGCTGACTTGTTCTTGAAGATGATTGTACTTTGAGAGACATTGGGGAAATAGGTTGGAATCTTGCTCCATTCCTCTGGCCTTAAACCATTATCTTATTTTTCTTATTTATAAAATAAGAGTAAATATTCCCCCTCCCCCCTCCCAAACTGCTGGATTTTCCTGTAGTAGTTGCAACAAGAATGTGTTTTTTTTTTTTTTTTTTTTTTTTTTCTATATATGTTGGTTATAAAATTTCTTTAAATGATAAACATGATTTTTAAATTTTTTTTTTTTTTTTTTTTCACACCATGAAATTTTGTTTATCAAGGAAAAAGTAAACCTAGTGAAAGTTTTTTCAGAGAGTTTTCATTTGACATTTACAGAATGTCTTTTAATAATTAAAAGTATGGACCAATAATTTGATAAATGTTTTCTTCATTTGTTTATTATCTTAATATCTTTTAAAAATAAAAAATAAAATATGAAGAGAAGTCATGTAGCAAATTGCTTTCTTGTAACCTGCTAACTGCAGAAAGTTAAATTTTCTGACATGGACAGGAACTTGTTGGGTTGCTGTAAAACTATTGGTTAAAATTTGCAAAAAAAATCTGAAGATTTTTCAGCATTATGAGAAATCAAATTATAACCCAGCTCTTTCCTGTCATATCGAGGGCTTGATATGAGGCTTGATTGTATCTTTCAAAGTCTAATTTGTAAAACAGTAGATAGGATATTATATAATTTTATTTTTATAAGAGGGTTTTAAAGAATTTTTAACCCAGCATAAAGGGTGCCACATCATAGAACAGGTGAGATAAGCTTACTGACTTTCACTACTGTACTGATTTCAAGCCTCACCGAGTACCTCACACTTGTGGCTTAGTTTCAGATTAAGCTGAACATAGTATTTATATTGGACATTTACTGTGGTACAATTGTTAGTGTCTTGTGAATTTAATTCTCATTGGATGCCTCATTCATGTGGTCTGATGTACAGACTAAGCTAAACTCAATAAATAATTAAATGATAGTAACTTGGCTTCAGTCATAAGTGCCTGTTTGCTATATGCAAAGTGTCACAGGCTCAAATACTGCCAAAAGCAATTTATGAAATTCATACTATCAAAATTTCTTTTCTTTTTTTTTCTCTTTAATTTAAGGTCTCTTTAATTTCATAAAAGATATGATTTAAAATCAGGCCTTCTTAAAGTGAAGGTTGCAAGCTCCATGTGTTTCAAAGATTGTTAAAAAAAAAAATTGAAGGTATTTGAGGACCTTGAAATTAATATAATAAAAGAAAAGAAAAACTACGTAAATATTAAGAACATTGACATTTCTTTGAGGCCAAACTTTGAGAGAAATATTAAACTAAGATTTATTGTGCAAAGTTAAAGAATCACATCCTTTTCATTACAGAAAAATTTTTTCTGTTTTTAATAAATTTAAGAATGAAGAAATGTTAGTTTTTATTATTTTTTCCCTAAGAGAGATAAGATTTTTTAAATATTTTTATATTAACAAAAAATTTTAATTTGGTTTTTGTTTGAGAAAACATTACCTTTTCAGTTTTTGTTTTTTTTTTACCTACTCATGAAAAGTTTGTTTTAATATATATTTTTTAAACTCCATGTTTTTATATATTTTATATTAAAACATTGATTTTGATATTTTTTTTTTTTAACTTAATCATGTTTTTTATTTGATTCCTTGAGAAAAAAAAAACTAATTATTTTTGCTTAAAGAAAATCTTTATATTTATTTTGATTAAATATATGTGTATAATTTCCTTTTATTGTGAGTCATTTCATGAATGAAGAAAAAAAGACTGTATAATTTAGTTCCTCTGAAAGAATAAATACATAGTTTGAAACATTTCTTAAAACAAGAAGGAATTGTCTTAGGGCTGGTGTTTCCTGTGACGAAAAATCTTGTATTCAGATTTCTACAGTGGATTTTTACACATCTGGTCCTTTATATCAGAAAATCAGCCAATGGCTGACTTTTCTGGAAATATGCAGTCCTATAGACAGAGAAGAGACTGATTTCTTTTATCAAACAAGGTGGCAGTGGTAGGCAGAGGGTTACAAGTTTCTCGGATGGGGGAGGGATGTGTGATACAAAATGTTTGGGAAGGCCTAATTTAAATAAATTGAACATCATAATTAGTATACAAATAGGCCTCACTGTAATGAAAATCTCTTTTACTTTTAATTAAAAGACCATAAGCCTAAAAAAAAAATTGTTTTTAGTGTCTACTTTGTGAAAAAAATTATTCTATTGGATTAGTCCAACAAAATTATTGCAAAAATTACACATTATTTCTGATTTCCTTTGTGATAAATGAATGTTGACAGAAATATTGATTCTAACAATTTTTATCATTGATGAGGCAGGGGTGGATTATGCATGACCAATTATGTCACAAGATAGTCACAAATCTTGAGATATGAGCTGGGCTCCAATTGTAATCTTCTAGGCTTCATGATCAACTCTTTGTGTTAAAGTGAAATACAGTGAAGTTACAGAAGCAATAAATGCTTGAAGAAACTTCAGTTTGATTTTGATTTTTTAACTTTAGTATCATTTTTATTTATCTATTTTTCCTTCTAACAATAAATTCTCATTTTGATATATTTGTTACTAATCTTTGAATTTGTAAATTATTAATTAGGTTTCTCCCTTTCTATACTGTGCTTAGTCTGCCTTTTGTTATAAATGCATGTAGCTTGAAAATAACTGCAATTACACAAATTAGGATGATTTTCAATTTGTCATTGTATGGTAAATGGCTGAATGGCAGGTTGGACTAATTGTAGGCCAATCTTACTTTGGCTGGATGTTTACAGACAGAATCACTTTACTCATCTTTAGTTATTGTAAACTAACCTTACATTCATACAGTGTAGCTGTTTATGCTTGGCTTAAAAACTAAAGACTTGTTCCAATAATTGATGATAGAAATTTATTTAGGATTAATCAAAAAACTCAAAATAGTATTTTTACATTTTTATCAATTTACTATCATAAAAATATAGTTTTGCTAAATTTAATTTTAATAATTTGGATATGTTTACAGGAGTCAATTTCAGTGGAACAAGATATTTTTAAACCTATTTGTCATGATCAATTTGAAATTCAAACAAAATGTTAGAAACATTTTGGTTTCTGTTAATATATTGAAAAAAATTAAAGTGCATCTTTTTTGCATCTTCAGCTTGCATGTGGTAGATATTGAAAAAGTTCAGACGAATCAGGAAGCCTGTCAAAAAATATTCTGATATTGACTCATTTAGTCAGATTTTGAGAAATGGGTTGAACTGAGAATTTTTCAGCATCCCATTGTTCTTTGTTTTTCATGTATTTCTTTGAACTTGTAACTCTCTTTAATCATGTCATCTTTTACCTTTTTGTTCTAAGTTATTTGTGATCAGGTACTCTAGAAGTATTTGTTATAAACCCAACTTCTTTTTATTTCATTTTCTTTTATTTCTGCAAGATATACAGTCATTACCATGAAAAATAATATTTTCTCAGTCACACAATGCTTATCTATGCTTGATTTGATTTTCTTTTTTTAATTCTAGTCACCATATGCACAACTTTTGGCAGCTTCTACTCTTACGAAATTGGTGAGTCGACCAAATATGACTTTACCTCTGGAACAAAGAATCGATATACGTATGTATATTTCCAAATTTTTGTCTGCTTACCAAGATATTGTTTACATTTTTTTTTTTTTAAATTGTTTATAATTAAATTTACTTCAACTAAGGAAATTGAATTCTTCCTTTTGAGTATTAATCTCCAAAATCCCTATTGCAATATTTTAAGCCATGCACTCATCTGTTGCTATGATTCAAAGCTTGTTAAACATTTTCTACTGGCATAATATCCTTGTCTCAACTAAGCCATTCAATTTAATCAAAAAACTTGCTTGGGTCAGTTTATGTCGACTGTTTAAATTTTGAATTCGTCTCTTCTTATGGCTCAAGCCATTGAATTTTCTCCTATCTTTTAATACTAGTTCATTTGATATGATAAGTAAATTCATACCAATGGTTAGTAGAGATCAATTGGGATTTGGACTCCAAAGACATGGTTTGTCAGAAATATTTTTAACAATTTTTATCTTTTTAGTGTTTTTTTTTTTTTTTTTTATACAAATACTTCAAAGTCATTTCGAATTGTACTTGATTCCATTCCATAAATTTATGAAGACTGGGTGTTTTATGTTAAAGCTAAGTTTCATTTGTCTCAATATCAGCTTTACCTATTTGCCATTTTATTTCTCTTGAGACTGTTTTAAAAAAGCAAACAAGTACAAATTATTGCTATACTACCTGTCTTTGTATTTTCATTGTATTTTCCCCTTAGCAAAGAAAGCTGAAGGTACTCTATGCTCTTGTTATATATTAAGGGTTTTTTCTCTGCTGAATTCAGTTTTAATAATTACAAATTTACAAACTTTTTTTATTAGTTTGATTTCAAAATTAGCTTGTACATATAAGAGTAAAGTCAAAATGCTAGTCACTAGTATTACTGTTCTCTTTAACTCTAGAGTAGTTTGTCTCCATGGAAATAAAGGTGTCAGTTTCAACACATAGCCTGTATAGTATTTATTACTGAGAAACTGGCCAACTGCATTCTTCCATGTTAGGGAGTAACCTATGTTTCAGATATTCCTTGCTGGTAGGATAGAAGACACTGATAATTCTAATAATAAAAATTATTGGTAGGATTGTATTGCTTAATCTTTAATTGACAGTTATAATGAAGTATTGAAAATGTTTCTAGTTTCAAAGTATATATCCATGTTATCATTGTACATATCAAAACTGCTGGGAATATTTATATATGGATTGGCACTGCATGTGTGTGTGTCTATACTGCCTTGGAATAAAAAATTGCTCCTTGGTGCTCTCTCTCTCTCTGATTAGTATCCATGCACTTTATGAAAATAATAATATATGAGGATATGCTGAAAAGTTCTCTACCCAGCCAAGGAGCCATTGACAAAGGAAAAAAGCTGCCTTGAATTCACTTTCCTGTCTTGATATAATTCAAAAGTGTCTACTCAGCTTTGTGGGTGATTAATTATTTCCTACAGATGAAATGTTGCAAGCCTCTCGTGACTCTATTGCTATTTTCATGGAAAATGTTCTGATGAGCTACATTCCTTAGTTCTACCAGCTAAGCCCAAAAGTGCTACATACATTGGGAGGAATAATCCCCAATGCCTTCATATTGCATTAGTAAAAAGTAAATTCCACTTGGACATCTTCTTCCCAAGAACTACTGCTTTGTGAAAGAATATATTTTCCCTGGTCATTACAATCTTAACCACTTCAAGTATAAGATTAACTCTTATCTATCTTACATATTCTCATAAACTGCACTTACCACCTCCTCATATGCTCATACATCAATCTCATTCAGTAACCCTCTACCCAGAGTGGCTCTTGGGCTTTGTAAAGGGTAAACATTAGTTTAAAAGGAAAAAAAGAAAAGAGGCAGTTGCATGAAGAGTAGCTGGAAAGTTATCAAAACAGTTAATTACAATTTTTTTTTCCTCTTTTAATCAGGCTGAATACTTTTCAGCATCCCAATAAAAAAAAAAAAAAAACTTTATTGCTCTTTATGTTGAATAATACTTAACAAATGATATACTGTTCAGCACTATACAAATTACAGGGGTTTTATATAATGCATCTTACAGCAGGGTCATTTCATTCCATTTCAAATCAACCAATGGCCACAGGTGATCCTCTCAGAAAAATATGATAGTTTTAAAATCAGAATATATTGAAATTTAACTGCATTTTTTTATGTTTTGCAAAATAAAGCTTTCAACAAACTTCTAATATTCATAGCACCAAGGATATTGCATGTTCAGATTTGGTGACAATAGTTACTATTTACTTTAGATTACAAAAATATAAACAGCTTAGGTGTGTACTTTTATGTACTCTTAATTTTATAAGAACTTGAATGTGGAGAAATTGCAAAAAGATGCTGTCCATTTTGAGTACTTCTCATTTATAAAGTATGTCAGATACAGCATCCAAATTAGTTTTCCTGTCATTTGTGTTGTAACAGATTATTTCTATGTAGTAACAATATTTATTATGGTTATAGGAATGTCTATTATTGTTTGCAAATTGCTCAAATTTTTTTTTTTTTTTTTTTTTTTTTTTTACATCCTTAAAATTACCTATTTTCATGACATTAGCATAGCAGTTTAAGAAAATTTTTATATTTTTACCACATATTCTTACATGTCTGAACATCACGTGACAGAAGTTTCATTTTGTGGACAAACTTCTGTCTAGGTTTAAAACATTTTTATAGAACAACTTGTTATGCCAAGTGCATGGGTTTGTCAATCTTGGCACCTCACAAGTTTACTACTTAAGAAAATATGAAGTTGAAAGTTATAATTTTCTATGCAGATAAACTATTTTTAGCTTCATTTTATCTTTATTCTAAATAGTTTAGATGCTATGGGTATTTTATAAATGGTTTTTCAGATGGTCTACAGAAATTTTGACTGAATAAAGAAACTAAACTAAGGACAATAACATAAGTATTCCACTAGATTGTTTTTTTAATTTTAAATACATCAAGTCAAAATAGTAATTTAATTTTAAATACATCAAGTCAAAATAGTAAAAATGCAATTAAGCAATTTTATTTATACTCAAAATATACACACACAAATCAGTAAAGCAAAAATCACATTAAGGATATCTTTAAAGGAAATAAAAAAAAAAGGTTTATTGACAATAGTTAATACTTTCAGGGATGAGTCAGCATTACAATGTATTCAAAATTTCCAATACTTTGTGCTATTTATAAGGTATTGTTTACCATTGTTTCCTGCACTTTCTAGCTAAAGGATTAACTTTTTCTTTCTGTCAAATTATATGAATCCAATAAACATAACTATAATTATTCCCTTCTCAGCTACAAATACAACAATTGTATACATTTTCAAATGTCATGGATTTTGCTAATATTTAAATTGAGCTATCAACATTACCAAAAACATTCATCTTGTTCAATGGCTATAATGTCACAACTGAAGTAAATTATGTTCATCACATCTCCAAGATAATATTGAATTACAATTCTATTTTGAAGTCATAAATTGATTTAGAAAAGAAATTGTAAACATGAAAATTTTGTCATAACTACTGCTATTTTTACTTGTGTAAACACTGTTGAAAAAGAAATGAATCTAACTTATTCTGTGCCTTGTCCAATCACTTGTCATGTCAAACATAACCTCTCACTGGTGTGTGTGTGTGTGTGTGTGTATATATATATATATATATATATATATATATATATATATATATATATATATATATATATATATAATGAGTAAAAACAAAGATACACAAACTTTCATCATTCTAATTCACTACAAATATACTTTTTAATGATTTCTTAGCACTATTGCAACTGTTGTTCAAATTTCTCTATTAAGTGTTTAAAAAAAATTCTTTTAAAATAATTGTGATAAAACAGATCTGTTTACATTTAGTTTATTAAAGATTTTATACTTTTTAAAATTTTTGCAATATTATCTTTTGACAGGAAATTATGTTTTAAACTATTTGGGCACAAGACCAAAGCTAGTGCACTACGTCCTTCAATCTCTGGTTCAGGTGAGAGCTAAAATTTATTGATTAGATAATTTCTTTATTTCACTATAATGGAAGCTTGAATCATCCAGATTGAAGGGAATTTTTGGGAGAAAATGTCCCAATCAAAACTGGTCAAACCATTTTGGCATATCTGGATATTTATATTGTTTTATTTCCATAGAACAAATGTTTTGTTGCTGAACATACCTTTTTGAATTCAAACAGCATAAAGTATCTGATATAAATATCATTTAAAAAGATAAAATTGATAAATTTATCCACTCTGCTACTAAGTAACCTGCAAGAAATAAAAAAAACAAAACATTAAAACATAATTATTATTTTACCATAAGTATTGAAAAATACCATCAAAGAGTTTGTCAAAAATACAACAGGACTTTCTTGCTGACCCTAATAAATAATTGAGAGAAGTTTAAAGTGTAAATCAGTAAAACTGAAAGAAATTTTTTTTTTTTCTGAAGTTTGCTTATGTACTGGGAAATGATAATTTAAATTATTCCTGTTCCTTTATTTTATTTTTAAATTCTTGAATAGCTTTTTGCACGAATAACAAAATTGGGTTGGTTTGATGTCCAAAAAGATGATTATGTATTCGGAATGCTGTACAAGATGTTGCAAAATTCATTCAGGTAAGAAATTAACATTTTTTCCTGAAATTTATATTTAGAAATATATTGAATATATAATATATATATATATATATATATATATATATATATATATATATATATAAAATTTTTTTTTTTTTTTTTTTAGTTGGCATTTGGAGTATTTAGTTTTAAATAGTGTATTTGATGACCTATAAGGCCTCACTGTTTACATTTAATATTACAATGTTAGGCTAGGAACAATTACTGATATGCTTTCAGCATTTTGGTAAACATTAGCCTACCTAACTTTGTATGTAATATCTAGGAGACGTTTTTTTAAGCCATTTCTTTTTATTCAGTCAAATAAACTAACTTCATTAAAAAATATACCTTTTGATTGTATTGTGACTGTATATACAGCAAGCATTTTCATTTTGTTTTGTCAAAATTGACACTTTTGTTTATTGATTCTGTCATGGAAGAAAAATAGAAACATTTTTAGCATATTGTTTATTTTAGAAAAGGTAAAAATGAGACGCAAATGTAAAAAAAAAAAAAAAATATTGGTACTATTTGTGGCAAGATTACTGTGAATAATTGAATGTGTCAAAAAATAATGTGCATAGATTTTTGCTGGAGATTTTTCACTGATCCCTTAAGCAGTTGATGTTGATAGCAATCAAATCACAATATTATTTCAGAATAATTAATTGTATATGATGTGCAGAATAGCCAATATACTCAAAATATCCAAATCCAGCAGAAAAGATTGGCCTTAGATGATATTAATTACCTTTGAGGTGTAGCTTTCATATACAGGGTAAAAAAATCTATAAGGTTATATTTCCTTGTGCAATTCACTAAATATAATTAGTTTTTTAAACAATTTGTAATGTGTAATAAAAAGCAGAACTGTGAGAAATCATAGCACATGTGAAATGAGCTGCCATTTCATGAAAACAAGGTGATAATATGCATAGAGTATGATTGTGAAGGAGTCCTTTTATGATCTTCTTTCAGAAAAGCAAACATTTAAATGGATACTGTTTTCAATGAGACCATTTGCTTTATTCAGAGATAAATCCGAAATGTAGATGATAAAATTAATAGTTTTAATGGACATAAATTTGAAACCAAATGAAAACTACGTTTCTCATTGGCTAAAAATGATAACTGCCATTCTGAATGAGTACTTTGAATAACAGTTAAGGATAAAACAAAATCCATTCCTCTGGCCAAAACAACAATAGTCAAAAATTAAAGAAATCCCAATTGGTCAGAAATCATACATAGGATTGAATAAAAAGATTTGAGTAGTCTAACACTTTTGCCCCAGCCCCTCAACCTGCGACGTCTTACTCTCTGGGTTGAGGTGTCTAATTGGTCTTAACCGAACTTAAGGGAATGGCCGTAGGTCCCCTGAGCATCTGTAGATCATTCGACCGGTCCACTGGTCTAATCCTGCTTGCTGCCCACATTGTGTCTGGTTTGATCCAGAAAGCAGAAGTGATGTTCATCCATTCATGGTTGACTGAAGATGTAGACACGGCTAGAGAGTCTGTACTAAGAAATTTAGAATGCACGAAAAAAATATATCGGCAGAAAGCTGGACAAACAACTGGTTGAATTGTTAATGTCTTTTATATAGCAGAAAAGAATGGTATAGAAAAGAAATGGGTTACAGAAAAGAAAAGTTATTGACGTAAAAACTCGTACACTGGATTCTAGACAGAAAGTGGGTTGTGATTAACCTATATGACTCTTGTGATAGAGAGATAAAGATTTCTGTGTGCAGCTTAAAGTTTATAGTTACATTCCTCCTCGGCAGTAGTAACCGTAGTAGTAATCTTTGTGGTAGTAGTAGCAGGGGCACTTATATTAACAGTACATGTTAGCAGGGGTTTTGTTCCAATCTCTGACGTCACTTTCAATCTCCAACCTCTCTCCACCCAGCTTGACTGCAGACGAGCCAACCATACTCTTGAAAAGATTTCTGTAGCACCACAACCCGTAACGGTCACCTGCGTGTGCCCATGCACATGGCGGCATGCCGACCGATCACAGCCTCTCCCGTCTGACCTTGACAGTCTGCCTCTTCTTCAGCATAACTATGCGTTTATATAGATAAATCTGGTTGATCATAAATCGACCCTTGGCCCGCACGTGATTATCACGGGTGCTGCCTTCAACACAAAATTATGTGAATTTCAAAGTTCCTCATAGCTTTAGTAAACTCTATTTCAAATTTTAACCAATAAAAATTATTTCGACCATCTCCCATTGTCTTTTTTAATGACCCAATTCCAAATGGGCAAGATCAGATTTCCCATCAGTAAACAAAATTGTTCTGATCTAATTTCACTACTAGGATTCACTCCAATTTAAAAAAAAAAAAAAATATACGTGTGTTTGTGTTTCCCAAACTCTCACTGTTACATTAGGCATAAATCAGTGGCATGTTCTCCGTGTTCTAAAATGTTAAATTCCATGTTCTTCTGTGATGGTAAATTTCAATTTTCTATTTTGTTTCAAAATCATAAAAACATGTGAAAAACAGCAAAATATACAAATATATAGCCTACTCATATAGGCATCTTTTGCTTATTTTAAAAAAAAAATTTTTTTTGTGCTTCAGCAATTTCTGATGATCCACAGAGCATGTCCCTCTGAATCCAATTTATGGTGTGTTGGCAAAAACTGCAAAATAATTTATCGGCATCATGATAAAAGTCATTAGGGAAAGCTGGCTCTTCAGCTTTGTATTTTGCTGAATGTGTGCACCTACCAAGTTTGTTAGCTTTTTGTTTATTCATTGTGAAAGATAATCAAACCGACATTTAAAAATCTAATTTAGTTACTAAACAACTTTTATTTTTTACTACCCTTGACAGTGTGTCCCATGCTATTAATATGCTAATATCACATGTGGGTATTTGCCCAGTGGTGACTGGTTTGGCTGGGTTAATATCATGAATTAGGTTAGGGTGCTTGCACAGTACTGGGATCAGTAGTGGAAAATACCCTATGTTATTTATACAATGACATGTTTCAGCAATATAGGTTGTAGCACTTGCGCATAAGTAACTGACTTTGCAGTGTATTGCAAATTTATGCAAAATAATGATTCTGTCAAGTTCCAACTCAGGAATTTTTAAGTTTTACTGTCAGAATATACAAAGTTTTGAAGCAATGACAGTGAATATGGCAGGGCTACTATAAAGTACAAACTACATTTATGTTGATAGTACAGTAACTTTAGAAATAAAAAAGGCCCTGATTTTCACAATAGTTTTTTTTTTTTTTTTCTTTCTCTCGCTCATTTTTTTTATTCAGATTTTATTTTTAGTAGCAAAAGTCCCATTTTCAGTGTTTGCTGTTTTATTTCTGTTTTTCCATTTTCTGTATCACAGAGAACTTGCCACATAAATATTGTTACAATTCTTGCAATCATACAGAAGGTATGGCAGAAATGGTTGTTCTTGGCTGACCCAGCCAAGAGCAACCCCATGGGAGAGAAAGTCATATTATGGAAGCATGAAACTTTCTATGACTTCAGAATAAACATCACTGAGGAAGCATTCTGGTGTGCAGTACATGCATATAAAACAAACACAGCTCCTATCTTCACTGATATTTAGTTTCACCTGATATTATGGAGTACATTTGGTAAAAGCAGTTAGATTGGTTGAAAACTTAAACTGTTACTCTGCTTCATTCTAACTCTGCAATGCATTATTTGGAAACTCTAAAATAACTATACATGTCTTCAAATTTCATTCCTCTTTCAACTTTTTACTTTTTAGTAACTACAATTCCCTTAATTTAAATGTGACCCTATAATTGTGCTTCCTTCAAAAGATTTTTTGTAATCTGGTGCCTGTATGTGTCCTCATTAAGAACAAAGGAAATCGTAGTTTTTCATTCAACTGTGAATGCTTGTGCCTGTACCAAATTAATATTGGTGAAATTAAATATTTACAAAGTATCAAACTATGTGTTGAATCCATAAGACATTTGTTCATAATATTTGTGGGCAGCCATGTTCATGGCCATAATGGAAGAAGGCTAAAGTCGAAGGTATTCCTCAGGCAGCAAGTCATGTGAGATCGTAGCAGTCATCTCTTGTCTCCAACAGCAATTCGAACGGCTATCATCTTGATTGCTTAGATCTTCTGCTTATATGAACCCTTGCCCAAAACTGACATGGAGTCCGACAGAGCCTGGGGTTTTGGTAATTCCCCTAACCTCTACAAAATGTCCTTTGTTATCCGACTCCAGAAAATTAATTGCATGCCCAAGAATAGTGGTAGCAGAATATCAATCCACCCTAACTCCTTCTTTCTCATACAGGTACCTCATACCAATACTACCCAAGGGTCATAGGCAATTCCTCCATCGCCCTTGGTATTTCACCTGAGCCCTTCACTTACTTTGTCATTTTGACAAACATTTTTAGACTGCATAGGTGAACAGGTGTAGCTTAGCTCCAAATCATTAATTTTAATTATTGCTCAAAGTTTTTGTCAATGGAATTACTCAACCCAAACCTCATTCTTTCAGTCGGACATTCACCAACTGTTCCCTTGACAGCCTTCTTAGCAAGTTTTGACCCATGACACTCGAGGTTTGGCTCCTATCCAAAGAAATGCCACTTTTTAGTGATTTATGCTTTCCACCCTATTTGACAAATGAAATAAATCAATTCCCTTAACTTCACCTTCATTCCCCAAACCCTTAAAAATATTATCTCTCCATCAATTCCCTTTTCTGCCTGTGGTTATCAGATTTTCCACACGTTAGTGAGTGGTGACAAATCAATGTCTTTTCTGCCCTGTTTAACAAAATTCTCAGCTGACTTTGAATGTTCCTACGCCATCTCTCCCCAACCCTCCTGGGTTTAAATTGTTCAGATGGCCTTTTCAGCTAAATTCCCCAAAATAATAAAGCCATTTACTTCAAGTCAGCCCTATTTCCTCCCTTTAGGGTTTATTCATGGAAGAAAAACAAACTTTCTGAATTTAATAAAATCTTACTTCATTTCTCTCTATCAGGCTATCTCTTAACCTTTTCAATGTCTTACAGTGTCACATTAATAATATACATTTTCTGGATTAAAAAATCACCATAAATATGTGAGTTAATTATTATTACAATCTTCTGCTCCATCAACAGAACTATCACATATCCTGGCTACACTTAGTCTGGTTTTTACCTGAAATATCTCCTCACATAGGTTTCTATTTCAATAGTTTGCTGCTGTTACCTCATTTATAATACTTAAGTATAAAAGAATTTTATGGTTTCATCAGTTGATCTCTGTTGGATTGTTTTCTTGTACATCATCTTAGAAATGTTACTTTTTTGCTGTACTGAAAAAAAATCAACTTAATTTTAAGAAATTCTGTGGTATAGTTTAAGCTATTACCTATACTTTATGTAGTCATTTAAAATTCAGATAGCAGCTGAAAAGAACTTTTATGTCACTTTGAAACAAATGTTTGAGAGAGCATTCTAGAAGTTTTTTAATTTTGTTACAGTGCATTAAAGCATGGTTAAATTCTTTGCTTTTTCAGAGTATGTCCACACAGCATGTGATGATTGGGGTCCAGTTGTTGTCTCAGTTAGTATGTGAAATGAATCAATTGAGTGAGGTAAGAAATTTTTGTTCTTTAATACAATAAATTTAATTTGAATAGCACAATTGAATTTGAAAAACCCTTCATTTCCTGTATTTTAATGTGATTCTTATTTCAATCTGAAGGAAAAGTACCTAATTTATAGTGTGTATCTGCAGGTTTGGTATTGATGAAAATTAGAATAAATTTTTTATATATATATATATATATATATATATATATATATATATATATATATATATGTAACCTTAAAGGAAACAACAATTTCCGAGTGATTTGGCAACTATAGTAGTTTAAATTTACATACTCTTTTTTTCCTTGCAGCATGATCAACTAAAGCCCACATATTTTCTGTACATTCATGACACTTTTTTATCTTTAAAAAAAAATTCTCTATTCATCGATTCACTATTACTTTTGCAAATAAGAAACTTTGTTTGAAAGCTTAATAAAACTACCATTAACTTAAATGATAATTTTGTAAACTTCAGCTCGTAAGCTACTCCACTGATGAAGCTTCTTCGTGTATTGCAAGGGTGTTTGAGTTATGTAAAATTGCATCTCTTTATTAAAAAAAAAAAAACTTTTATATTTTTAAGTATCTTTTAATGTGTTCTGATTTTCCTTTTGTAAATTTCAATATCATATTTTCAATTTCCAAATGCAATATATAAAGCTCACATAGTCATTTTTTCCATTACAATTTTCATAAACACAAAAATGTAAACAATGAGATTTAAATCCTTATAGCAATTGACAGCTGAATGTAATTTAAGACAAATTGCTTTAAAGAGTATTCATTCTACTTCCAGATAGATAAAAATTATCATACTAATTGTTTTACAAAATTAAAAAAAGATAGTCAAAAATGTATGCAAATTAAGACTGACTAAAAATTTCTTTAATAACAAAGTAAAAGAAAGAGGTGAAGCTAAGGTTTGCACACAAACACTAAAAGATTCAGATTTTTTTTAAGTAAAATCTTTAATCAGAGAAAATTAAAATCAAACTTTTTGGTCAGAACTCAGACAGACCATCATATTTGAAGAAAAACTCTTCTAATTAAAATCCGAAATTATCATGCTCATTGAGGTGGGAATATTTCTTCAAATGACACTGAAGTGCTTTGTGTAACTAAAGGAACAATAAATATAAACTCACTCACTCTCTCTGGTATGGCATTTGAAACTGAATGATGATTAGGTTTTCCAATACAATAATTGTTTACACGATGTAGCAAAGCAATATGGGAATAGTTTGACTTTGTTACTTTGACTCCTATCAAATACTTGTGTGAAAATTTGAAGATCTTTTTTTACATCTGAAAGATCCCAGAAATTTCTTAAGTGGCTTACAAATTCGGATTGATTTAAGTTTTATTAGAAACCTCTGACAATAATTGCAAACAAAGGTTAATGTTGTTTCATGTGTCTGAGTATGTTTGTCTACTACTAGTTTTCTTTTATACAATTCTCTATATTTTGTGTATATATTTCATATCAAATGTGGAATTTGCATTTGACCATTTTGGGATGGGGAGTATCTCCAACTGTATGGAAATCCATTGTATCTATTGGCAAACATTTGTGAAGAATTGAATTTGACATATTCTTTCAGCTATTCTGCATGAAATAAAACAGCCATAGTATTTTCAATAAGTGTGGATTCCATTCCAGACACTTCTGACATTGATCAGTTGATATTTGCTGTCTAATAAATTTGAGACTGTAAGTCAATGTAGCATTTCTTGCTTTTTTTTTTTTTTTTTTTTTTTTGTGGAGCAAAGAATTGAGCAGCAACTTGAAATCTGTGTTTTTAATCTTGAAAATGAATGCCCCCCCCCCTCTACAGTTGGTTGCCATCATGCACATGACTACACATTCATTTTCAAAATTAAAAAAGTGATAAAGAATCAACTTCACAGCACAATGCTGCTGCAGTGTTTGAGCTGGTTTACACTCAAATGCATGGAAAATGATATCAGGAACATTATTGAATCTTGCAAATGTTTGCATTGATTCATGCTGCACCATCCCTTGCCCGTTTGTTGTCCCTCATTATCATATGTTGAAATGTTTGTGTTTTTCAAAGTTTATTCTTCAAGTTTGTATTGATTAATTCTTGCTTTACAGCATGTTGTGCTTAAACATTGAGTTTGTTGAAAGTACCAATAAATCTATAGGTTTAATCTTATTGATTGTTTACATTTTTATCCCTGTGGTAGGTTGGTGTGGGCCCAAGTGCATTGTTTCATCAGAGCCTACAATGCTGTTAAAATGGTTCTGGAAATATAGGCCAACAAATACCCATTAATGTTAATGTTATTTTGTTCCAAGTTCTTTCAATATATAATGGTCAGTTTAACAGTTGTGTAAAATATATTACAACTAAATTCTGATGAGTGAATTTTGCAGAGAAATCTATGAATTCTGGAAATCTCTACTTTAATATAAACTTTGAAGATGTTCTGCCTCTGCAGAACCATGCTAATCCAATGTTCGACATTAGACCTACTTGTCTTATCCATTGTTTGATAGGTAAACAGAAAAACATATAGGAATTCACCACGCTGGATATATGTACTCAAAATTTGTACAGACGTAAGTGTTGCAAGATATATAAAGGTTTAATTACCTTTTCTGGCATCAGGTTATGCATTACTTTTTCAAATTAATAATTGTTTTTTAGTTATGTACTTTTGAATTTATTTAATACTAGCAGGGCTACCTAATGTTGCTCAGGTATTATATCAAAATAACACCAACAATGTAGATTCATGATGAACAATATTAATAACGATAATGATATTTACATTTAAATCTGATGTCATTTAATTTATTATAACAATATTCATTTTAATTTAAATAGTGTTAAAAAATTAAATCTATAAGAGAAAAAAACAATTGTCAACTCTGTTCTAAATCTTTTGTGTGTATGTGTGACCAGCGTAAACTACAATATTTAGATCCTAAAAACCATATATGTTCTGATTCTGCATGATCCAATGAAGGTTTTGAAAAATAGTTTACTTCTGTACTCTTTATATAAATAAAAGTATTTTGTAAATTAAAACTTTTTCATTTTAATTGAATAGTTTTTTTTTAAAGATTTTTTTTTTTTTAACACTTAGTATTGTTGTAATGAATGAAAGGTGGAAATTAATTTTTGTAAGGGAATTAAGCTATTAAGCCTATTGTCTTCATGGGAAAATCTAATTTTAAAAGAAATAAGCTCTTTATTAAATAAAATGATTGCTTTTGTATTCTTTTAGTCTTTTTATAAATGTAATTTATAATTTTAAAAAAATCATTCTATTAATCCATTATTTATTAACTTTGCCACTGTTTATTTTAAAAAAAATAATTGAATGACATCTGGTTTAAATCAGAAACACTAAATCGTTGGCATGTTTTTTTTGTTTGTTTTTTTTGCTATGTTTTCTAATGCTAACTATTACATATTTTAATTTACAAATGTCTTTGTTTATATAAAGAGTAAAGAAATTGTTTTTCAAAAGCTTCTTTGGACCATGCTGAATCATTTAAGGGTCTAAATATTGTGGTTTTTGGAGTTTAATCTGGGCACATTTGCACACCAATGAATTCCCTTTTATTATAGAATAGATTCTAAAAGAGTATAATAAAGTTCAGATTGTACACTTACCTCCATTTCCTTCTTTTTTTTTTTTCTTTTCTTTTTTTCCTCTTAGCATTATGAAGAAATGGTATGTGAGACCCATGAAATAAGTTTTTATCCAGTCAGTGGGGTTGTGCCATGGCCAACATGGACATGGATTGAATTTATCTTTATTATCAACCACCTTGTTTGCTAAATGTGGTGTAGATGAGCATTTCATCTGTTTCCTAGCTGGTAATTTTGATATGAAGTAGTTTTCTATTTGGATTAACACTGATTTCAAGTGCTACATTTGTGCCCAACTTTAACAATCACCATCACTCATCATTTTTATGACTAATACCAGTAGTACAGGAATTTTTAACTTCTTATAATGGGTCTCTAACATTTTCATCCCATTCCAGTATGGATTTTGAGGCTGGGTGGTGATTTAGAATTGCAAGTAAGTAGTTATTGTTTATTTCACCAAATAAGAAGCTAAAGAGTAGTTTCGTAATAATTTTGGTTTGACAGCACCTTAGTCATGTGGTAGTGCTGTTGAAATATGGCTTCTGCTGTTTTGTGTACAAGTGTTTACTTTGTTCAAAACTAGCAGGGATACCCAACATTGCTCAGAAGAAATAACTTAATCTTAGGTTTCATTGCTATGTTGAAATTGAATAACATGCTGATTCATTGTCTTTATAATCAATCTGATGCCATTGCAAAGACTCAGTGGTCTAGATTTCTCAAGAATATGACTGGAGGTCTCCCTTTTCCAAATGAGATTGTGAAGTATCATGCCAGATAGAGGGAATTATGTACAAATTTTTATTTTTTCTTTACAGAAAATAATTATAGGATGGACATTCCACTATTTATTAAAGTAAATATATTGTCTATATGTTTTATCAAATTAACACCAGTAATTATTTTTCTTTAAATCAGAAAATCATTTAAAATAATTTATTTGGTTCCATATTGCTATTTTGCTAAGGTATTTTGTTTAAATTGTATGTATTTTTTTTTTTTTTTTTTTTTTTTTTTGTCAGTAAAGTAAAAAAGTAAAGACAAGAGATAGATTTCATGGAGAAATATTAATTCAAAAATCTATAAACTTTCATGTCCTGTCTACAATAAAAAGATTATAATATAAAAAATAATGATATTTTTGGAAAATTTAAATTTAGTAAAATTTTTATTAATAATAAAAAGTAATTCAACAAACAGAATATCTTTGAAAGCATATTTAATTTTTTGAAAATTAAATTAAATAGTTTAGTAAAATTTTATGACCCCCACTCCAGCATGTTTAAAATAATTGTATATATTTATATTTAAAATAATTTTTGTTTTTTTTGGGGGGGGGGTTGCATTCATTTTTGAAGTTAATATCTAAAATTTTAAAAAATATTAATTTCAATAAAATGGTAAGAGTTAAAAAAAAAAAAAAAAATTGAAAAAGATGACTTATATATGTTTGTTGAATATCTGATTGTATTAAAGCTACTGACCTCCCCCCCAATATCTATGGGAATTTATTTTGTTGTGTTTTTTCAATTTGTTTCAAATATTTGAATAAATAAACAAACTATTTTCAAATAATTGTATTTAATATTCTTCTTGTAAGTTTACTTTGTTGTTTTAATATTCATATTACACTTTTATTTACTATAGATATGGAAATAAATTCAAGAGAATAGAAATTTTAAAAATACATACAGTGTTCTGAAATTATCAGCAGAATTAAACAGTAAAAACAAATGGGAATAATAATTATTCCTGTTTGTTTTTACTTTTTAGTTCTGAGAATTTCAAATGCTTGCATGGCTGAAAATGCATTCTAATTTTAAAATACCTTCAAATACTAATTATACAATGGTTTTTTTTTTTCTATTAAATACTCTGTGTAATATATATATTGTTCTTAATTATTGTAAATTTTTTAGTTTTAGCCAGACACACATACTGACAACTGCCCTTTATAGATGTATAGATGAAAGGTTAAACCAGGTGTTTGGGTTTTTTTTTTGTTTTTTTTCATTCAAAGAAACAATTTCATCTGACCGTCTCTGACTGCAGGGAAAGGAGACAGGACTCAAGTGGAATCCTTTCTTTGACTCCTAGTTTCTGCTTAGTTCTGTTGACTATTCCCTAGCAGTTGGTTTTCCTGTACTTCCATGGTTATATTATATGTATACATAAATTACATGGCCTGACTCAAGGTTTTGTTTTCATTTGATTCCATGTAAAAACTAAAGAACATTAATGTTCTCTGAAGTCACACTGTTGAATATATTACATGGATTAGAATGCACTTTTCATTCAAATCTCATTTTTTATGCATTTTAATGTCCTTCAGACAGATGCACACCCTGACATTGTAGCGTAGTCTGATTCAAAGAAGTGTCCTCCTAGTAGAATTAACGGTTCCATGGGAGAAGAGCAGGGAGGAGGCACACAAATGAAAGGAAAAAAAATGCTACAATTCACTACAATCCAACTGTGTGGAAAAGGGGTGGACATGTCTTGTGCTACCTATTGAGGTTGAGTGCCATAGATTCCTTGGACAGTCAATTGTTTCTTTCCTTTTGAAGGTGGGCATCACTGGCTGGAGCCTGAAGTGTGCTTCACATTGTCTCAAGACCACAGCTCAACAAGCAATAAGTCAGATCAGATCATGATCCAAAATAAACAAAATTAATTAAAACCATGCTTGCAACACAATGCTGCTACTGCCATGAAACATTTGTTTACCCTTCCATTCTACATCATGATGACAGTTGCTATGAGCATGTTGTGAATTGGTTAACAACCAAAAGCAAACACCTTTAACACAATGTTGAAAATCTGATTTGTACTTCTAAAAAAAAAATCACAAGAGACTGACATGTCTACGCAAAAAAAACAATATCCTGTCCAATGGCAAAAGCTGCTGGTGGTGCCAGGGGTGGCACTACCGCCTTAGCCATCAAAACTGTGTTACCTCCCTGGTTGACAGTGATGAGGACAGGATATTCCATGTGCTTTTACACGTATGTAGAAAATAGTGTATATTAAAAACCATGTCACAGCCTTAGATAATTACTATAAGTTGTTTAGATTCTATTTTCTACTTTAATTTTTATGCTCATAATTTGCAAATGACAGGATTGAAAAATGTTTTTTTTGAAGAATGACGTTGAATCTATGAACAGAAGTTCAAACCTATCATCTCTCATTTTCTGTTGTCTTGTTTGTGTTGATACAATAGCTGTAATAAATTTCCTTTGTTAGATCCTTAAAAGTTAAATACCAGTAAGTGGAAGAAAATATGCAGGAGCAGTTACATTATATATAAAAGAAACACATACTGCTGGAGAGCCCGTTTTCTTTAAGTCTCTTGGCTGTGCATAATCCCCCCACCTACTCAAACATGGGTATCCACAAAATAACATTTGGAGTTGTAGGAGATTATATGAGAGAGATAAAGGTAGTATGTTTTTTGTTTGAGATGTTCAAATATAAAGAGATAAATTCTCAGATCAATCATGAAATGTGAACTTTATTTTATGAATGAGTATTTCTTAATGACAATCCAAAGAAAGGCTTATTTACAATAGTTTGTTCAATAAAATTAAATGCTATATCTGGTGTAACATTTGACAGGCAGATGTTGTCATGCCAATAAATTCTACCAAGACAAATGTGGAATACAGTTTACTGGGTTGACACAAGATAATGATCTTTCTATACTTATTTAATCAGATTAACAATAGTCTTTAATGTGTACAACAAGAATAATGTTGACAGTCTCTAAATTGCTACATCCTCTGGTCATCATAATTTACTTTTTTAATAAACAAGATTCTAAAAGTATTTAAAATAATGACAGAAATAGTTACTTGAATTTTTCTGTTCTTATATTTCTGTTTATTCGTTTTATCTACATTTCAAGTTATTTTATGTGCAGTTCCAATTTTCTTTATTCTGTGAAAAGAAATTTAGATATATTGCTACATCTACCTTTTTGAATTTGGGTTTGCTGCATTTATTATTCCACTGTAATAGCCTGGTAGTTTCTTTAATAAGTTCAGTTAAGAAATTTAAGTATATAAACTATCAAGGATTTTAATTTCTTTTTTATACTAGGACCTGAATTCTTAGTGTTTGTATTTAATATATGAATATCTTGAAAAGGACTTCAATTTTTCAAAAATTGTTTTTATGACAACTTTGTAATTTGAACCGTTATGCTTAATTTTCATTAACAGACATTTCATTTTAAAGTTTATTCCTATAACTAAATGATGTTCTTTAAAACAGCAGTCAAAGAAAGTCATTTAAATTATTTATTTTACTGGATTGGTTTTCAAATTAAATTATGAAGTATTTGATTTGATATATATTTATGACCACTTCAACTCTTCATCAGTTTGCAGAGGGACACACATTAAAATTATAAATATGATAAAAACATAATTGCTTTTTAGTGTTTGCATTTGTCTTCAATGCTTTAATTATATATTTTGATATTAAAAGGAATACACTTTGTCGTTAATCAAATTCAATAGAAGTAAGGTATTGTTATTGTAATAGCATCTTCATACATTGAGACAAGATGATGTTTTTTTTTTTTTTTTTTTTTTTTTTCTAATTCCATTGATCTTCTAAAAGTCAGTAGATAGTATTTATGTATTTGTATGATCTACTATTAGAATTCCACTCTTGTTGATTTTTTTAGGCAGAAGCAAGCAGGTCCATTACAAAACACCGTAAAACTGCATCATCATTTCGTGACACCCAACTCTATGAAATATTTCAACTAGCATGTTCATTACTTAGAACAGCTGAAGGTAATCTGAAAACACTGGATTTTTCAGATGATAGTCAGGTAAGTTTTAAAAACTCAAGTAGTGACTTGGATATTGACTTTTCTGTTGATAATGATAACATTTTTATTTTGTGCATTATAGTTGTTTGTTTTGTTTTGTTTTTTTTTTCTTTGTTTTTTTTTTTGTTTTTTCTTTGTTTTTTTTTGTTTTGTTTTTTTTTCTTCTTTTTTTTGTTTTTTTTCTTCTTTTTTTTGTTTTTTGTTTTGTTTTTTTTTTTTTTTTTTTTTTTTTTTTTTTACTAATTTTTGATATTACTATTCTCAACTGTAACACAATGGCAAGATATATAAATGCCTAATTTTATTTCTTTTAGGAAACTTTACAAAATTTTTTGTATATTTTATACACTTTTGAAAATCAAAGGAAAAAAATGAGTTTTCTCAATGAATAAAATTTAAGTAGATTACAAACTTATTTTTATTTATTTATTTCTTGTAATCAGCATGTGTTTCAGAATAATAGAATTATAACAATTATAAAGAAACAAAATGGTGTGGCTGGCTGTAGTTTAGAGACCTCTCCTTGTTTAAGTCTTAATCAGCAAAATTGATGAAAAAAGTTTAGATGAAAAAAAAAAAATTTCTAAATCTGAGTATCAGTTTTTTCCATTTTTATTCTTTCTCCCTTTTACAGCATGGCTTGTTATCCCACTCCCTCCGATTAGCACTGAACTGCTTGACTTTTGACTTCATAGGCGCTTCAACAGATGAATCATCAGATGATTTATGCACTGTACAAATTCCAACCAGTTGGCGTTCCGGTAGGTGTTTTTTTTTTTTTTTTTTTTTTTTCCTCGATATTACAATTTTGCCTTCTGTTCTTATTTGGGGTTGGGAGTATCAAATGTTTTGCAAACAATGACTGACTTTCTGTGATATTCTTATATCCCAAACTGTTGGGATGAATGAAAATAAGACAAGTGTATTTGAACACATCATAAAACAACCTTTATTCATTCACTGTCTGAGAACAACAAGGATTGCCTGGATTGAAACAATGAATTTCATATGTTTACCAGCTTGTTGCCATGTTCAATTCACAAGTGGCTTGCTTGTTTTCACAGGCAAGGGAAGTAACTCAATTGTATTTTGAGATATCCTCCTTTATAGGGGAAGGAAATTAGCTTCCCCTAACACCTCCACTTTTTAGCCTTGTGTTCATATCACTTTTATCGAGGATTTAATTGTATGTATGGCTTACTTTGTAGTCAATTTGATTTCCTTCAGACATTTTTTGCAGGGGTCCTATATTTGATCCTTGGCATTACTTGGGAACTTTGTTGAGACAATTCAAAGGTGTCCAATAGAATGTCCAGTGGTAAAGTTTGATTTTGTCTCTTGAGGGTTGGATCATTGTAATTGATTCACATGTCGAGCCCAGAATGAAGAATGTATATCTGCATCATATGTAACATTTCCAGAGAAACCCATAATGTATCCTTGGATCCATTTTTCTTTATCATTGCAGTAATTTTTTTTTTCTTTATCATTGCAGTAATTTTTTGTAAGTACAGGTTGTCCTGGTACTTATTTTTGTGTTTTACTGCTCCATGATTATGATAAAATTGTTCTTCAGTCACTATTCCCTTTTCAGGGAATGGTTTGTAGTTGGATGGATGACATCTATATGCAAACAAACTTTATGGTTCATCAATGCTTATGCTTGTGAATTTCCATTAGGTGCATTTAGTTTGGGTGTAGCACTAACTTCTGGGGAATATCTCTAATATTTCTTGTGTGGTTCCTGCTCTTTCAAGTTTGAGGAGTGCCCTCTTAAATGTATCTACAAAACTCTCCACTTGTCCATTTGATTGTGGATGAAAAGTTTGTCCTAATGTCTTGAATACCATTCTGTGCACAGAAAGTCGAAAATGTTTCTGTGGGACTCCAAATCTGCTAAAGGTTTTCCTTAACCTAAAAATTGTTTCATCTGAGATTATGCAATTCATCTGTAAAATCTCTGGCTATTTGCTGTAAGCATCAACTAGAATAAAATAATAATACCCCTTGATGGGTCCAGCAAAATCAATGTGAAGGTGTAACCAGAGAGATTCTGGGATAGGCCAGGAACTAGGTGTAGTTTTCTGTGAGATTTTGCTGCCAGTTGCCAATTGGAACGTGTGTACCAATTCCTCCAACTTCCTGTTCATGTCTGTTGAATAAACAGCTGCATGCTAGGGATTTCATATGGCTAATACCTTGATGACTATAATAGAACTGCTTGATAACTCTTTCATGTAATGAAGATGGGACAATCAAGCATCCTACAAAAAAAAAAAAAAAAAAACATCTGTTGACTTCTGACAATGAAGATCGACACTAAAGGAATGGCTGAATTCTTTTGTCAGTGCATGCTTCTGGCCATTTTGTAAACCAGAATGGAAGCTGTGTCTTCACAGATCATTGTAGAAGTGACTGTTAATGCTTTACATTGGATGCAAGCACTGAAGTGACTTCTGGCTCTAGAGATAATGCTGTGATGACTGAGTCGTCTGGTACTTTATTTTGCATAGATAATGCATCGGCATGACCAATTGAAATTGGTTGAATTGTATTTTATAGAAAAATTGTAATTGTAGCCTATCTTTGCTTTGCTGTATATACTGTGATGCCTTTTTTTAGATCTAAAAATACTAACAAGAGGCTTGTGATCATAGTGAACTGACACCCATACAGCATTTTGTGGAACTTTTTAATAGGAAAGACTGTTGCTAATGCTTCTTTTTCAATTTGGCTATAATTACGCTCTACAGGTGTTGGTGATCTGGATGCATGAACTATTTGCCTTTTGGCTGCCATCAGGAAAAACACAAGAAATGACAGCTCCAATACCATAATTGTTTGTATCAAAGACTAAAATAATATCCATGGATGGGTTGTAGTAGTGTCAGCAAAAGATTGAAAGAAAGTAAGGACTTTACCATTTTGAAGGATGTGTCAGACCACTCCCAGGCAACAATTTTTTTTTTTTTTCAAAAGATTGTTGTGGGGTACATGAACTCGATGTTCAGGCAATTAATGTTGCAACTCCTGTCAATCCTGTCAGCATGGTGTCTGTTGAAATATTTCTGGTACTGGTTTGAACCCAAAGCTAAGATGGTTAAATCTGAATAACACCTTGTAGGTGTTGGTAGTAAAGAGCTTTTTTGAACTCCTTGTTAACTTCTAGCTGAAGAAAAGCATCAGAAAGATCAATTTTTGCA
Organism: Acanthosepion pharaonis; assembly: GCA_903632075.3. Taxonomy (NCBI): domain Eukaryota; kingdom Metazoa; phylum Mollusca; class Cephalopoda; order Sepiida; family Sepiidae; genus Acanthosepion; species Acanthosepion pharaonis. The sequence continues at coordinate 255,000 of CAHIKZ030000568.1, forward strand.
ATTCAGCTGTTCAGTTTAGTGGAAAGGTCCTCTGACACTGGAAGTGGATACTGATGTGCATCCAAAGCATCATTCAAACCATTCAGGTAATCAGCACATATCCAGACTTTTCCATTTGTCTTTTTAACAACTACAATAGGGGATGTCCACATGGAGTAATTAACACGTTCTATTACACTTTTTTCCTGAAGATGTTAAGTTTCTTTTTCAACCATATTCAGAGCAACATAGAGTACTGGCCTTTTTTTTTTTTTTTTTGTCTAAAAATTGGTTGATTTTTGTACAGCAATGCTGGAATTTTAAATGCCACTCATTTCACTACTTGTAGGATAATCTGTTAGGCCTAATCTTTTCTATAATTTTGATTATATGATTTAGCTGTTTGGCACAAGGAACCCTTTTTTTTTTTTTTTTCTTTCTTACAAAGATTATCATTTTGCTCATGAAGTTTCCACATCCTGCTTCCTTTATTTGGCCTGGCAAGGTGCTTTTTCAAATTTAAATTCCACTAGTTATCATTAATGGATGTGACATTCTGTATTGAATCTTTAACTACTTGGAATTTTAAAAAAAACATTTCAGATTTACAGATTTGAACAGTAATTGGAATCTGATGGATTTTACACCAGTATTGATAGAATACATGATATTTATAATATCAGTTCATAATTATATCATCCTAAAATCAATAAATATTTAAGAACGTTCTATAAATGTAAAGGAAAAAAGCACAAAATCAACTATATCTTTATATGGATGAAAGCTTAAAGGTAGCTTTGGTAAGAGAGAGTCAATACTATATTATTAAATTAAAATTTATATATTGCAATCAGACTATGCTCATGAATGTTGATACACGTTAAATAAAAATGTTAGATGTTAGTATTTCACTTTAATGCCATTTATCCTTTCTTTGCAGTCTTCCTTGATTTTAGTACGCTGCAATTGTTTTTTGATTTGTATGCTGGCCTACCATCTTCATTATCATCAATGGTAAGAGCATTTTGGATACTTTAAAATGTTTTTAGAATTGAGAAAACAGATCTATTAGATACCTAATCTGTTAAATGTGAAAGCCTGATTTTCTTTTCTTGCATTAGAATATTTTATATCAAGGCTGTTGAGATAAGTTTCTGCATTTATGCAAATTCACATCTTTTTTAGGTGAATGAAATTGTATCACTTCAAATTTTCTTATATTTGGTTGACTTTTTTCTTTTAATTTGTCTGTAAAAACAAATTGAATAGGTAGGATTATAATTTGATATCAGTGCTGAATTTCCCCTGCTTTGATATTTTTCAGGCTCTTTCTTGTCTTGTTCAAGTTGCTTCTGTACGACGCTCTTTATTTAACAATGACGAACGAGCACAATTTCTGAATCATCTTGTTGCAGGTGTGAGGCGGATATTAGAACATCCTCAGGTTAGTATCTGTGTTTTTCATATGTATTTTTTACTTTTAGCATATTTCTTTTTAGTATATTATTCACATTTAAATTTCTTCAGCCATTGAAGTTATTAAAGACTTTTTAAGTTAAACTTTGGTAGGAAATATTTACATGTATTGGAATAATTGATAAATCTTCAGATGTGTTGATTTGTGTAGTGTGATTACATATATCAGCAGAAGGAAAATATCTTATGTAAATTGTAGATTGGTATTCATCTTATTATAATAAGGAAATAATATTGGTCAGTAAAATTTTAGTAGCAAAGAGCATAATTCTTATAACAATTAAATAAGATTAAATCTACTCTCCTAATGGGGAGTTGATTTGTTTTTTCTTCAGATGTTTATGGTATATAAATAGTAGCAGATGTTAATGGTTAAAAGAAATATCTGATTTGTTTCAGTAACACACTTAGCTATTAATATTTATCTACGAATGGAAAATACTTTTATTACAAATTCTCAAAAAGAACTAAATTAATGTTGCCTTTTTATATTTTTCTTATTCAGAGTTTGTCACATCCAAACAACTACCATGAATTTTGTCGGTTACTTGCACGATTAAAGTCCAATTATCAGTTGGGAGAACTTGTTAAAGTTGACAATTATCCTGAAATCATTAAACTGATTGCTGAATTTACAGTGACCAGTTTGCGTGTAAGTTCACTGTTTCTTACTTTCTTCATGACATCTGACCTGAGAAGTGGATGATACATCATCTTTATTCAACATGAATGCAATTTACAACAGCTTATCAATGTTCTCTCTTATTAGCAGGGATACCCAGTATTACCTGGGGGGAAAATAACTTCAATACAGGAAAAAACATGTTTAACATATTTCTTAAACAATGCAACAAATAAGAACGAAATCATTGCTACCTGAAAAAAAAAATAGCTGTTAATAAAAAAAAAAAAAAAAAAAAATTCTGATGTTCCAAATAATCTTGTCCTTCGGTTGAACAGATAACATTAGTTTTTTCACATTGAATGTAAGTATGCAAAAATTATTTGGGAATCTAACCCAAGTACAATGAATATAGAGCTAACCAGGAACATCATTACGTTGTACCTTTTTGATGATCATGGTAAAGCTGATCCTCACTGGTAATTGAATTCTCTTGGAATTATAAGGAGCCTACCACATTTAAAATAGTTGATTTGATAGCATGTGGTAGGGAGGAAACTAGATTTCTGAAAAGCATGATGGGCATTTCAACTTTTAACTGAAGCCTGTGAAGAACATCATCAGGTATCTGAATAGAGTTGATAAATTCAACTGGGTTCTAATTAGCCTCTGAAGTGTTTGGAATTGTCAATTGACTTATACAGCTGAAATTCCTTATGTATTTATTGCAATGGCTCAGTTTATTGCATCATTTTTTGGAGCAAGAATGATTTGCTCACAAGTCACTGGTAATTTCTTTAGTTTTGGACCATTCTTTATAATTAGAACAGTTTCATCTTGGAAATTTCTTTTTAAATGTTTTTCATTGTTGAATAAGATTTAAACAAATACAGCAAAATGAAAATAAAGTTATATAGTTTTTTTTTCTATTTGGCTGAAGAATGTTACTTTACTCCCAAACTGATTTCCATTGATCTTGAAGGACTGCACCACCTCACTTGTTTGGCTGCAAACTAATTCTATTGTCAATGACCTGTGGAGGTTTAAATTAACTTTGTCAGAGCAAAAAACACTTTTCTACTTGATAGTAAACTCAAGATCTCTCTCCATTTGCTAAAAATTACAGACTTTACTTTTTGATGACATCAAATGATTCCTGAGGTGAACATTTCATAACCTGTGTCACAACTGGGTGTCTTGTGAGTTTTCATCTCAACGTAGCAAATTTAACATTTCATTCCATTTGACTAGAAATTGCATCCTGTACTCTTCCATAATCTCTGGTTACCTCAAATGGCTTTTGATTTCTCATATCCTATGATATTACTGTAGGTCATCTAGGCAAAAGATTGGGTCCCTAAGACCATCCATTTGGCTGTGATGTCCCTCTCCCCACACACTTCTGCATATTAGGATAAAACTGTTTGATTTACTTTTTTTCTTATAAATTATAAAAAATGACAATCTTGGTTTGATTTTCAAATCTATATACACAAAAATTAAAAAAGAGTTTGTGTGTCTGTCATAAAATCAAGTCTGAATTACTTTTTTTACTATAAATGTTTGGCTAATCATTTCTTCATCTTATTGCTTTTTAGCACACATTTTTGTCAAATACATCTGACTTTTTCTAGCAAGTGAAAATCGAGAGAGAAGTTGTAATATGACTTGATTTGTGCTAGCCTTTTATGGTTGAATTGATTAAGGTTCATCTATGAAATACTTGTAGTACTGTTTTTAACAGTATTTTTTGCACTTTTGCATATATGTATACAGTAATTTGACCCAATTCTTCTTGTGGTTCGGCAATAATCTTTTTTTTTTTTTTTTTTTTTTTTTTTTTTTTTTTAAGCATTTCACCCCAAGCAAGGCGGGGAGCCACTAGGACGCAAGGGGTTACAGAAAATAGGAAGATCAGATAGGAGTGATAGAAGAAACGATGAGGGTAGTAGATAGATTAAGGCAACTGGAGATGTCGATTGACATTACACTTGAATAGCTGGAGATTATAACTCTCAGGGAAACAGGAGAAGGGAGAGAGAGTTCCACAGGCGAGAGGTGCGAGACATGAAGCTATTAGAGTAGAAGAGACGGCTACATTTATGAGTTTCGACAGTGAAGGGGTGAGGCGGGATGCCAGCCTGCTAGGGCGCTTTGAACTCATGAAGTTTGGGAACCAGAATGCAGTTCCCCGGAGCAATTTCCATGAAAGTATTTGTAGAACAGACAGAGGGAGGCGTTGTGCGTCTGTGAGAAAGTGACTGTAGACGAGACGCCAGGGCAGGGCCAACCATATTACATATCCGCCTCTGGAGCCTATCAAGAACCCCGAGGCAAACAGAAGGGGCGCCAGACCATATATGGCAGCAATACTCCATGCAAGAGGCGGGTGTGGATTTATATATCTGGAGGATCGACTCAGGGGAAAAACTTCCTATGGCGGCTCAGGAGCCAACTTTCCTCGCAGTGGGACGAGGCAATTGACTCGATGTATTTATTCCATCTCAGGTCAGCAGTCAGCGTGAGACCGAGAAGCCGCAGAGAGTTGCTCTCGGGAAGTTGAGCGTCAGACATTATAATGGAGGGAAGGAAGGCTCTCTGTGGTGATTAATAGAGAGCAGTTTAGTCTTCAAGCGTTGAAGTTGACCAGCCAAATCATGCCCCAGTTCAATCGATTGGAGGTCCTTTCGAGGCCACGGCAAGGTGAGTTTTGTCAGCGAGACTGGATTTGTTTTGAGGCAGGAATAAATTGTGGTGTCATCGCGTAGATGCCGACTTGAGAAGTTACGGCGTCAGGAAGGTCATTTATATAGATAAGGAATAGAGTGGGGCCTAGGATGGAGCCTTGAGGAACTCCTGCGTTAGGAGGGGTAGGAACTGGAGGAGAATCCGTTGAGAACGACCTTCAATTCCTGCGGTTTACAGGAATGATTGTATTACGTTATATAATTGACCCGTAATGCCATAACCCTGGATCTTTGCGGAGAAAGGCGGCGTGCCAAACCCTATCAAATGCTTTGGAGATATCTAGTGCCGCGGCTCGGGCTTCCCGTTATTTTGGAGAGTTCAACTGTTGTTTCCGTGATGGCTGTGAGCACATCGGCTGTAGATCTGGCAAAAGCGGAAACCATATTGCTTGTCTGAGAGCAGATTATTGGATGTGAGGTGGTTAACCACCCGGTATTGATTAGAGCTAGAAGATTTTTGCGAAGAGGGAAGGAGACTGATAGGGACGGTAGTTGGAAGGGTCAGAGGGGTCGCCGGAGTTCTTGAAGACAGGAACAATCGAAGAGGACTTCAATTCCATATTTATTTATTTAATCTTGATCCTTTTGCTGAGACTGAATTATAGGCCTGATTGAATTACATAGTCAATTAAAATGAAGAGTAATTTTTGTATTGCAGAATTAACAAAACTTGATTATTAACTTGAAATTCACTTCTGAATAAATACATCTACCATGTTTCTTTATTTAATTATTACTATGAATAGCAATTATTATAATAATACTAATGTCATTTCATAAATAACTTTATCACTGACTGAAGTATTATCATATAACCAAATATAAAGCTTAAAAAGAAATTGAATTTCTATTAGTACTCTTTAATGTTTAAAGCATATTGTTTAGTACTTTTGTCATTTTTACTTTCAGATGTGGCAGTGTGCACCTAATAGTATTCATTATTTGTTGAGTCTGTGGCAGCGAATGGTTGCTTCTGTTCCATATGTGAAAGCATCTGAACCACATTTGTTGGAAACCTACACTCCTGAAGTAACCAAGGCATACATTACGTCCAGAATGGAATCAGTTCATGTGGCCTTAAGGTAAGCACAGCCTCTCTGCACTCATAATTTTAGTTGTATTAAATCATATGCAGACGAGTGCCAGGCTCTTTTCAGGAAACTCTCTGAGAAATTAGCAAATATAAATATTTCTTTTTAAAATATTTTCATGTAAAGAAAAAAAAAACATTGATTGATTGCAAAATGGTATTTCTTTTGCTGTTTCTTACTCTGATTTACTAATTGTTTTCAGTGAAGGGATGGAAGACCCATTAGAAGATAGTGGCATGGTGACTCAACAGCTGGATCAGGTAACAATAGTTTGGTTTAGCTGTATGCAATAAGAATGATTTCTGTTGGAATAGAGAATTTTTTAATTTTCAAATTTATGTATATTTATTAATAGTATTTATCAGTATAGATTAAATTGTTTTTTCAATAACAAAAGCTGGCTTTCACACAAGCTCCATGAGTTTTTAAAATTGTTTATTTGAAGTGGGTCGTAAATTTAAAAATGGACAGGGGTATTAGTTTTAAAAAAAAGTTCAAGATTTATTAAAATCTCAAACTTGTTCAACATGAAATTGATTTTGTTTTCTACTTGACATTTTTGATTTTATTTTTGTTTTTCAATTTGTTTCATTTTTGTTGATCAATAAATAAAAACTTATTTTCATACATTTAGTTTTTTATTACATATTTTGATAACTATAGAAAGATGTTTAACTCTTATTTCTATATAGGTTCATAATTTGATCTAAAACTAAGCAATATAAACACTATTTTGGGGGGAACAGTACAGTTTGCAAATAAATAGTTTTTTTATAAAATCTGCATGTACAGATTTCATTTAAGAAAATGAGAAAAGTTTACCAAAGCTTTTAATCAATAATAATGTAAAGTTTGTAATGAAAAATAATTCAAAACAACAGAACTTTAATCCATTTTCATTATTATGATTTGCAAAAGCCAAATTGATTGAATTCTATTTAAATTAGAAGTAAAATATCAGATGTATAGAAGCTTCATTAGTTCTTTCAAAGAAATCAAAAAATTACTGCATTAGATTAAAAATTGTTCATTTAAAAACAGAAGGAACAAAAAAGGGTGTCATTTTACTGCGTAGCACATCCTCATGTTTTAAAAATGGTATTACTAAAGTTGAATCAGTTGAATATTTTATTTACTTGACCACTCGGCTTTTAGACCACTGATATTAAATTGGAATCCAATAGACATTTTTGATAATTATTTTATTTATTTATTTTTTAATGAAGTTATTTTTCTAAAGTATAAAAACTGGTTGGGTTGATTATAAAAAATTTTTAATCAAATGAATAATTTAGTTTTATTTTTAAATTTACAATTTCATGTTGAACAGGTTGATAAACTGTCAAATAGATTGCATTTTAATGAGATTTAAATTTTGTAGTCCTTGCTAAACTTAAAAATTATTTTATTGAAGAAAAAATAGAATTTTGAAGATAAATGTACAGAATTTTATATATATATATATATATATATATATATATATATATATATATATATATAAAATTTGTACATTTATCTTCAAAATTCCATTTTTGTGTGTGATGTGTGTATGAAAATAAATATTCTATATATACTGGAGTAAATGCCATTTTATAATTAACAATTTGGCCTAGTGACTAATATGTAATCTTACATAATAAAATATTAATACAAGTTTTTAGAGTGAGACCAAACAATGATTTCAATTGCTTGAATAGAGATAACAGCTTTTTCTTGATTTTCTTTTCCTTTCATATATATATATATATATATATATATATATATATTCAATGGTAGCACTCTCAAGGATTTTCCATTTGAGTGAGTTATTTTTTGTTTTTATGAGTAGCATTTTTAAAATCAAAACTGGTTGAATTTATTTCTATGTATGACTAGTGCATTAGTTGTTTTTTGTGAGGTCTCTTTTGTGCTCATAAATTTTATGATTTTAAAAATGCTACATACACACACACACACACACACACACACACACATATATATATATATACATATATATATATAGAGAGAGAGAGAGGAGGAGGCACAGTGGAGTAATACATAGCAGCTTGGATTGCAGACTTGGAGAGCCAAGTTTGAATTCCATTACATTCACTTACGTGCTGATACTCTTGGGAAAGGTATGAATCCTCTTCTTCTTCCAGCTATAGCAGGAAAGACTGGGTTCCATAGCCTTGGACACCAACTGGTCTAGGAGAAGGACAACTCTGAATTCAAAACCTATGGAGGATTGTTTGGGGACCTTGTGGCATGTAGTGCACCGGGTCTTTGTATTCAGCCCTTCAAGAAGTGTGGATGGTTCTTCACAAAACCGTAACCACTATAATCAAATCACATGTGCTGGTGTTTGGCTGTTGGTTCCTAGGAACTGAGCTGTTTGACCCTCATATGTTGAATATATATACATGCATGCATACACACACCCTTATTCGTTATGTTTCTCTATTGTTTGGTCATTTCTTTCTTTTCTTTTTTTTTTTTCTTTTTTAAGCTTTCAACTATTGGGCGATGTGAATATGAGAAAACTTGTGCTCTGTTAGTACAGTTGTTTGATGAAGCTGCACAGAGATATCAGGAGTTGATTTCATCAGGAGGGCAAAATGTAGAAATCACAGTGCAACAAGGTTCAAAGATTTTCTCTTTCGCTTCAAGGCTCCGTTTGTTGAATACAAATAAACATTTTATATATATATATATATATATATATATATATATATATATAAAGAACAGTAAGATATATAATCCGGTGTTCTTATTGATATTTTTTATTTTTACAGTGCTCAATGTAAATTTACATAGCATAAATATTATAAATTAACTGATTTAAAATGTTTTTTTTTTGTTTTTTGTTTTTCTCGCTACACAGTAATAACCAAGTTTCAAAAATAGAAGCTAAAAACTTTAAATTTAATGATGTAATTAAATTAAAAGCATTAGTTCTGTTTCATCTTCAAGTGAATATTCGAATAACTTATTTTTAAATTTACTGAGTTTTAAATGCACATATAAATTTATAATTTTACTGTTTCCAAATATACAGAGAAATCCAGTCATTTAGACGGGCGGTAGCGTGTACATTTTTATTAACTATTGTATCAATTATGAGTTACGTTTGAATAAGAGGTTAAGTTTAGGGTGGGTATGGGGTGTATTTTTCAATGAATTCTGACATCCGTTAAATGCATGTCGTCTAGGGTTTTTTTATTATTATTAACGGCAAAAAGTTTTTCAGCATTTTTTTCTTGTATATACTTAAAGATTCTTTGTAGGGGTATTTAAAGGGTTAGCATAAGTTTTATTTAACTACAATTTTAAAATATTTTTACTCTTAATTCCTAATAGACTATATTTCTTTTTAAAAACAAGTAAATGTAATAGAATTACTTACATTATTTAAATTTATTTTTTCATATCAAATATAAGTATGTATATTACCAGCTTCCATTTTTTTTAATTTTATTTTTAAATATTATTTAAGGAAAATTTTTGACAATGACTGCAAAAAATAGCTATTTCATTTCTCTGATTCAGTAAATTTTTCTTTATAAACTTAGTAATATATAGTTTCTCATGTATGCACAAAGGACATGGGGCATTTAATGACCTACATATTTTAGCTTTTCTTATTAATTTCCATTTTAGTGTAGGTGTTTTATTGGATTCTTTTATATAATTAAATTTAAAGTTTTTAGCTTCCATTTTTGAAACATGGTTATTACTGTGTAGTGAAAAAAAACATATTTTAAATCAGTTAATTTATTATATATAATATATATATAGGTACCTTCATGAAATCGCTAAAAAAAAAGAGCATAGCTTGATGAAAAGACGCCAACCTTGCTGAAAACTAAATTTTATCGTCTAAATGCTTGTTATTATTAAGAGGAAAGACCAAAGTTTTTTTTTTTTTTTTTTTTTTAATTATTTTTTAAAAATTTTCCTTTTTAGAACATTCTAAATTTTGATTAAAAAAAACCTTGTTACTCTTTGTATCAGCGAAACTAGGAAATAGACTATTTTTAGCACGTTTTTTTTTTTTGGTATGACACATTAATTTGGAAAATCTTGCAAAAATATAAATAATTGTCGGATGTTAATGAAACTTTCAAGAACTATTCACAGATGATCAAAATTATTATAAATTTTTTTTTTTTTTTTGTGTTTTTTTTTTAAAGTCATGGTAGAAATATATAATTTTTTTTTATATTTATCCCCCCCAATTTTTGAAAATTTTTAGAAATTGATCAAGTCTAGTTGAATGATTACAATAGTTAAAAGCACAAGGCTTTGAGGAATGCAAATCATGTTTTTTTTTTTTTGTTTGTTTTTAATTGGAGCCAACGTACCTGAAAATCAGCTCTGAATTGTAACATACAAAACTCAAAACAAAGATATTATTTAATTTCAAATGCTTTTATTTGTTTTTAATTGTTTTTATGAATATGGACATTATTTTCTGAAAGCAAAAAATTTTTTTTGATGAAAAATGAATTTTTAATACAATTATTTGTTATTTCTTAATTATAATAGATTTTTACATTTAAGTTGTTCAAATATTATAAAATTAGTTAAAAGCCGCATCGGGTTTCCTAAGTATCCTTATGAGATGACCTTTTTTTAGCGTGTTGTAAATTGTAGCATTTTGACCAATCAAAAGATCCACAGTAATCAAGAAATTTAATTTTGTGTTTATAATCAGGTTGTAATTATAAAGTATGGAAGACCAACCAGAATACATATAAGTTGGGTTATTTGAGTTAAGCATTGTTCGCCGCTGTTAAGGCCTTTACTTGTGTGAAACACGTGTAGAGAAGTTAATTTGATTTTTCAATTTCAACTGAGAAGGGTACCTACAAGTATTAGTATCATCTTATGAAATTTATATGATCTTATTTTTATATTAATCTAAGTTACGACATTTTTCCATAAATGAAATATCAAAATTAATAATAAAATGAATGGAAATACAAATAACACAGTAAAATGTAATAAATGTACATAAAATTATAGTATTTTATGTACACTTCTGATAAAAATTTCATAAGAAAGGTACCTATAAATTAATTAGATGAAATATTTCTTTCTTATGAAATATGAAATTTAATCTCACTCTTAAGTCTTATTTTAATTTCTTTTAATATATTTTCCATAAAGCATCGTAAACGTAAAGGTGAAAGCTAAGTACAAAAAAAAAATTAGAGGGCTGAAGATTTTCCTTAAAAATAACATGGTAAATAATTTGTTCACTTAAATCTAAATAATTTCACTTTTCTCCTTCCGTAGAACAAATTATCCTCACGGAATCCGTCAATATGTCATTCATCACCTGTCAAGTGATGCGAAAGTTTATGACCTGCTTTGTTTTATTTTCAAATTACATCTTTTCGGTGCAGAAGCTAAGTTAAGCTTGGTTTAAAATATTTTTAAATAAACATTATAATTTCTGATTTTCTTAAAATAAGTTTTGAAAAATGATAATTGATATTTAAAAGAATTTCAAAGTGAGATTTCCAGTTTTTTTATAAAATGGAAAAAATGGTCAATTTTGATGACTCAAAAAAAACGAGATTCTTAACGAAAATTTTGGATGTTCTAGAAACGATTAAAAAATGTAAAAAAAAATACCCCCAAAATACTTTGATCTTTCCTCTTAATAAAATAAACATTTAGACGATAAAACTTTGTTTTCGTCAAGTTTGTCGTTTTTTTTTCATCATGCTATGCTCTTTTTTTTAGCGATCTTGTGGAGGTACCTCATATATATATGTAAGAAAGAAAGAAAGAACAGTAAGATATATAATCCGGTGTTCTTATAGATGTTTTTATTTTTACAAAATAGTGCTCAATGTAAATTTACAGAGCGTTAATATTATAAATTAATGGATTTAAAATGTTTTTTTTTTTTTTTTTTTCGCTACACAGTTCTAACCATGTTTCAAAAATGGAAGCTAAAAGCTTCGAATTTAATTTTGTAATCAAATTAAAGACATTAGTTCCGTTTCAACCTCAAGCAAATTTTTTTTTTTTTGCTTGAGGATGAAATGGAACTAATGTCTTTAATTTGATTACAAAATTAAATTCGAAGCTTTTAGCTTCCATTTTTGAAACATGGTTAGAACTGTGTAGCGAAAAAACATTTTAAATCAATTAATTTATTTTATATATATATATAGAGAGAGAGAGAGAGAGAGTTTCATTTCAAACAATGTCTCTAATATATATTCTTAAATTGTGCAACAAGATTGCCTTTTGCTAATGGATGCTGTTAGCAATATTTGTTAATATCTATTTGTTAAACAGTCAGTATTCAGTTTATTTTTTCTTGTTATAAGAGAGCTAGGATAAAATTTGAATATATATTTCTATATATTTACTTTTATATAAAATGCATTAAAAAGAAGATTGTCTATCACTTTAAATGGGTAATATTTTACAATAACCTGATTAACTATTTAAATATAGGCCTTGATGGCATTTTATAAATTTCTGACATCTCGATAATGCTGCTTTAGTATTGCTTTATTTGTAGTCTTGTCTCCTTAGACTTAAATGAGTTGGTTGCTTTTCAGGGCGTCTTACCTGGTTAGTGTATATAATTGGTGCTGTTGTTGGTGGAAGGGTATCTTTTGCAAGCACAGACGAACATGATGCAATGGATGGTGAATTAGTCTGTAGGTAAGTCATTTGAAAATTATTGCTTTTGTCTTATCGCTTCTTGAATAAAAAGTTTAGGCTCTATCAAAGTTTTATTTTGATTTAACTTTAGAAATACTTTTCTTGTTTCATGTAATTTTTTTAAAAACGAACACCCTCTTAAGAATGTACTTTGTCTAAGAGTACATTTATTTTATGCCATTGCTTTATGAATCTGAGTTATATTGGCAAAATCACTTGCAATGGTGGCCAATTCATAATTGATTTTTTTCTTCCCAAATTATTTGATAAAAATCTTAAAATTATTTCTAAAAGCTAGATGGTTTATTTGTTGAATTTGCATCATCTGAAACTACAGTTAGTTACTAATTATCCAAAAAGTGGGAAAAAAATGTCAATGGATTAGCCTTGAATAATGGTTGTAAAGGAAATATATTTGAAGTTAGTTAAAGGCAATGATAATTATCCAAAATGACTTGTGTTGTTGGGATTAAAGTAGCAGATGACATCTTTGACCAGCCATCGTCTTTGATAAAAAGAAATCATAAAAATAATCATGTAATGTGATGGTAACAGTAATATTCTTTCTATAATTCTAACCAATTATTATTATAGTATTTATTATATTTAATAATAATATTACTTCTATCTGCAAAGTTTTATTATTTTATTATTATGCCTCTTGATTCCTTGGGGAACATAGGGCCACAACAACACCTCTCCAATGGATGTGGTTCCAGCCGATCCTCTTCAGCTCGGCCCATGTCATGCTGGCTGCCTTCACTTCTGTGACAAGACTGTTTTAGTCAACCCACTTTTTGCTTCACTTGTGGATTCCAGTCAAGGTCCTGCCTGGTGATACTAGAAGCAGGCTTGCAGAGTGTGTGGCCGATCCATCACCCTTTCTGTTTCTTGATGTCAGTTTCGATTGGGGCTTGTCTGATCCTGTTCCACAGTTGGTCGTTGGAGAAAACCACCTGATATTAAGGATGTTCTTGAGATATCGGTTGGTAAATGTCTGAAGTTTGTGGGTGTTGGTCTAGGTTACCCACCAGGTTTCTGAGCTGTAAAGTAGGACCAACTTGATGTTGGTGTTGAAGAACTGAATCTTGTTTTAAAGTGAGAGAGCTGTTGATCTCCAGATTGGCCACAAAGTGTTGAAAGTTTGTAGGGTTTTCTTGATTCAGCACTTGATGTCTTCAACTATGCCCACATCTTTACTGACAACGCTTCACAGGTAGACAAACTTAACGACTTCCTTGATCTCTTTGTGTAGTTGCACTGGGTCTTGTCTGTTGTTTACCCTCATGACCTCCATCTTCCCGATGTTGATTTGGAGGTGAGTCTTCTTCACTTCTGCAACACAACTCCGCTTTTCCTGCACATCTTGTTTGTGGGAGAGAAGGCTGATATCGCCTGCGAAATCCAGATCTTCCAGTTACTTCATGAAGGTCCACTGTAAACCAATCTGCAAATTTTCTTTGGGAGATGGTTTTTTTTTTTTTTTTTTTTTTTCTGTTCATTCACTGTATTTATAAATTACTCAAATTTAATATCAGTTGCTTTGTGACAAATTTTGGATATCTAAATTAGAAATTTATTGGATTAAAATGTGTCTCCTCAATATTTTTCCAACTTTTACATCTGTAAGCAATTTGAAAAGCTATAGGAATGTATTGGAATGGTGGCTGCAACTAAAGGGGGGGAGTTGCTTTAACCATTTTAAATTTGTGGAAAAGTAATTTCATTAATTTTTTTTTGTTTTTTGTCTGATTTCTGAAACTTTTCAGAGTTTTACAGTTGATGAATCTTACTGACTCTCGATTGCAACAGAGTGGTTGTGAAAAGTTGGAGTTGGCTATTTTAAGTTTCTTTGAACAATTCAGAAAAATTTATGTTGGTGATCAAGTTCAAAAAACTTCTAAGGTAAGATTAAAATAATGGCCAATGAAAATTTATCAGTTAAGCTTAGTGAAATGATTCTTATGTTTACATGATTCATGACAAATATTACACCCTGTTGCCTGGGACAGGGGAGTAAGACCACCCCAATGAGGCCACCTGTTGGCTGTGTGTAGCGACCCATGATGTCTGGGGATGGGATCCTGCTGATTGTGGGCTTCAAGTTCAAGAGGAGGGATGGTTTAACTCCTGAATTTTAACACATCACTTTGGCCTTTACCTGGGCTAGGCAGTGGTCAGAGAGACCTAATCTGATCAGCCGGCTAGTCATGCCAAGCCCTGATTCAGATACTCACAAACTCTGGAAAAAGCTGAATCAGAAGGTGGTGGCTGTAGGGGAAATCATGCTAAGAAGGGATGATTGTTTCAAACTATGCCTCAGGAAAAAGTTAACTTGGGAATTAAGGAGGTAAAACAATTATTACCTCATCATGGCATGAATATACTGTGTAACCCTGATCTGTCAGGGCAAATGGGCTTTCCTCTTAGCGTTTCCCCTTGTAGGGCTCTGGGTGGGTGGGGGTACAGTCGGGGGAAGCATAATTTTATTATATGGATACAGAAAGAAAAACCAAAGCGAAAAGACCTCCACATGGAGTCAGATTCTGATCAAGAGCAGGCCGAGGTACTAATAATACTAGAATCTAGAGAGGAGGTGCCATTAACTATATTATCATCATTCCTTATACAGAGGGTTATATCCACAATGATTAATCCTAAGTCAGTAAAAAAACTTAAAAAATGGAACCATCCTGGTAGAAATACAAAATAAAAAACATGTGAGCATATTGTTAAAGATGAAAAAATTCCATAACATTAATGTAAAACATATCCACATGAAAGATTAAATATCTCCAGAGATGTAGTTCATAATGGAGATCAATCACTCTGTATCATAGAAATTAAAGCCAAGTTAAAAAAAACAAAAAAACAATGTGACTAATGTCAAAAGGATAATTAAAAAACAAAACCAGATAATAAATACAAACACACACATGTGTGTATATATATATATATATATATATATATATATAGATTCAGTACTCTGATGCCACCATTCAAAATTAAAATTGGGTATTTAATAGCCAAAGAAGATGTTCCAAATCCAAGAAGATGTCAAAGATATGGACATCTAAAGGAGTATTGTACAGGAAAACAAACATGTGCAAGATGTGGGGAAATCAAACTATGATGATACATTTTGGTTGATTTTTACATGTATCAACTGCAATGGAGATCACAGAGCTGATACTAAAGTATGCAAGACCTGAGAAAAAGAAATAATAAAAATGAAAATTGCTCAAAACATTACAATCCCAGAGGCAAGAAAACTTATAGAAATCTCTTTCTCTATACAAAATTATGCAAAAATCACCAAAGCACCACCAAATGAAAAATCTAGGAAATAATCTGACAAAAAGTAAAACAAGCACAACAACATTAATAAATGAATTGTAAAATCTCATGAAAGCCTTAAAGACCAACATAATAAATATGGAAATATCTCCCACTACCGACTTAAACCATAACTCAATAACTGAAGAAAAAGAAAAGATAAAAAGATATAGACTTATCTTAAAAACAAGAGAAAAAGATAAAAACCAAAAACCAACCCAAAATAGCCAAACAAAGAAGTCTGAAAAATTTGAATAACTGGAAATCCATATGGATTCTACATCCTCAACACATCATAAACATGATGACATAACAAAAATCTTACGATGGAAAGGAAATATTGCTACTTAATACAGAAACCAAAAACATAATCAGCCTTAAGATCTACTCACAAAAATAAAAATGATTACCGCTCAAATGGAGAAATAGAACACAAGCATCGTACAATGGAACTGTAGAGGAAATCAAACAACTTTAAATATAGTCTGCTTGTGGGAGATGTTTTTCAAAGAAACTGCTAACATCTCCTTTAAAGGCTATAAAAGTTACCACAAAATTAATCTATCAAAAATAGAGAACAGGCCAAGAGGGGTTACTTCAAAATTGGTTAAAAAATCAATACCCCATGAAAAACAATTAAATACAAATCTACAGACCATGGCAATAAAAGCTTCAATTCATCAAACAATAACTATTATGTTTATATTCCTCCAAAACACAGGGACTGTGCTGAATTTGGTCCTATCTGTAAACACCTTTATAAGGTGAATAGCCTTAAAGATCTTTTTAAAAATGTTAGTGAAGAAACCATTCTGACTTTACCTAAGGAAAAGTAAATTATGCACCAAAATTTAATTGAAACAACTTCATCTTCAGATGATCTATACAATTAACTTCCTATTATATTTCACAAATTTTAAAACTTAAAACATTGTAAGATATTATTGAATAGAAATCTGTTTTATTTTTTTTTCAGCATTAAATGACCCAAGTGGGTTGATGTGCTGGAAAAATAAACAAACCAAAATATGGACTGAATAAGACTGAAATAGAAATGCTATTTGGCTAACTTCCCACTCCTTTTCTACTAATGGGAAATTTTAATGCACACAACAAAATGTGGGGCCATAGAACCCCCAATCAAACTGGTAAAATCATAGAATCTCTAGTAGAATCTTTTGATATATATATATATCTTTGATAACCAAATGCACACATACCTACATCCAGGTACCAGGTCAACATCAGTCATCATCCTAACCACATACTACTCATCAATTTTTATGGACTTTCAATGGAAAATTCATAAAGATCAATGCAGTAGTGACTATTCACTTATCTTTCTAAATATAAACAAGCTTGTGACAGAAGAAAAGAATTTAAAATGGTAACTACATAAAGCTAATTAGGTAAACTTCAATGAACCAGAACCAATACTCTCCTTTACAAACATACTAACAGAAATTGCAAGACAGACAATACCCAAATCTTCCTTTAAACCACATAGTAAATCAAAACCCTGGTTCACAGCAGAATCAAAGTAGTTAAAACCAGGAAAAAAATGCTAACTATATTCTTACATAACCAAACTACAATCAAGCTCAAGCAAAAGTATGCTGTATAATTAAAAAACCCAAAAGAGAAACTTGGAAAAACTACATCTCCAAATTAAACAACAAAACCCCAATAAATAAGACATGTGAAATAATAAGGAAAATTAATAGAAAAATATCACAAACTGCAACAGTCCACTTAACCAAAACAAATGGAAATAAATGCACTGGGAAAAAAGAAATAGCTAACATAATAGGAACAGAATTTCAAAGAAACTTCAAATCACTACACTCCCAAATTTCAAAAATATAAAAACATGGAACAAGAAAAATTTATTCATTTCAAACAATAAAGAAGAATACAATATTCTCTTTACTATGACAGGACTAAAAGACTCCATAAACAAAAGTAAAAACTCTGCAACTGGTCCAGATAAATTGGAAATTTCCAAAATTATAGCTTGAGTCTATCCTCACTCCAACCCAACAAACTGCTTACCCATTGCACTAACAAGTTGCATTTGCAAGACTATGGAGAGAATGGTAATTTCTCGACTAATGTGATGATTGGAGCAAAACAATCTCTTATCTAGTTACCAAAGTGGCTTCCAGAAAAACCAAGCGACCAATGATACAGCTTGAATCCTTTATTCATGATGGCTTTGTTCAAGGTCATCATGTATCAATATTCTTCGATCTTGAAAAAGCCTATGACATCACATGGAAGTACAGTATCCTAAAAGACATGCACAAGGTGGGAATAAAAGGAAGAATGGCTATATTCATCCAAAACTTGCTATCAAACTTGAACATTCAATGTACGAAATGGAAACACATCAGGCACACAAGCAGGAGGCAGGAGTACCTCGGTATCATTTTATCAGTTACATTATTAAAACCATTAATACAGGAATTGAAAAATGCCTCTATGTAGATGATTTCTCAATATCATATTCATCACCAAATATGCCTTACCTTGAAAGATATATACAAATATGTTTAAACAAGATAGAAAAATGGACAAATGGAAATGGATTCCATTTCTCCAAAGGAAAAACTGTTTGTATGCATTTCTGCAAAAAATGAGCCTTCCACCTTGATCCAGAATTAAAATTCAATGAAAACACAATTCCCATAGTCCAACAAATATCTAGGAATCATACTAGATAGCAAACTTATCTTTAAAGCACACATTGATTACCTTAAACAAAAATACCCAAAGGCTTTGAAGCTTCTAAAGGTAATATCAAAACTGAACTGGGGTACCCACCAAAAAGTAATGCTTAGAATGAACTGGGGTACCCACCAAAAAGTAATGCTTAGAATGAACTGGGGTACCCACCAAAAAGTAATGCTTAGAATGAACTGGGGTACCCACCAAAAAGTAATGCTTAGAATGAACTGGGGTACCCACCAAAAAGTAATGCTTAGAATGAACTGGGGTACCCACCAAAAAGTAATGCTTAGAATGAACTGGGGTACCCACCAAAAAGTAATGCTTAGAATGAACTGGGGTACCCACCAAAAAGTAATGCTTAGAATGAACTGGGGTACCCACCAAAAAGTAATGCTTAGAATGAACTGGGGTACCCACCAAAAAGTAAT
This sequence comes from Acanthosepion pharaonis, assembly GCA_903632075.3. Lineage (NCBI taxonomy): Eukaryota > Metazoa > Mollusca > Cephalopoda > Sepiida > Sepiidae > Acanthosepion > Acanthosepion pharaonis. Next base: position 274,081 of record CAHIKZ030000568.1, read on the forward strand.
GCTTAGAATGAACTGGGGTACCCACCAAAAAGTAATGCTTAGAATATATAGGTCACACATCAGATCAAAACTAGATTATAGATACATTATTTACAGTGCCACACATAAATCCTATCTTAAAAAAACTACAAACCTTACAAAATCAACTCCTGAGATTAAGTCTCTGAGCCTTCCGGGCTTCACTCATCCAAAGTCTCTATATAGAAGCCAAGGAATCACCTGTATATCTCTAAGATGGGAAAAATTATCCCTCCAATATGCACTAAAACTACAATCCAACCCAAATAACACAGCATACCAAAAAACATATGAACCTCAATATATCGAGATCTATAGAAATAAGCCAACAGCCATCCCTTCATTTGGTCTTCAAATCAAAGAAGCACTAGAACAAATAAACAAAGATCTTGATAACATAACAGCATTCACAATAAATAAGATACTTCTATGGATAATCACCAAACCTCACATAGACCTTACATTGATGCAATCAACAAAAGCATATATGGAGAATTAAGAGACAAATATTGTGACGATAAACCTCTCTACACAGATGGATCAAAAATCCTAGATAGAATAGGTGAAGCAGCCACAAACAAGGCTAACAACTAATGCACCCATCTATACAGTTGAACTAGAAGCTATAAAAATGACACTTAAAATGATAGAACATTCAAAAGGTAGGGAGTCTGAGAATATTATATATTTCCTATCCAATTTAACAGCAATTAAATAAAAACACATATCATCTCTGTTTTCAAGAAATCCAAGAAACTTGTCATAATTTAATAAAGCATAAAACAATAATGGCTTGTATATATATATATATATATATATATATATAATAAAAAGGCTTAAACACTAATATTCCATGGTCATAATTTATTCCATTGGAATTGTAAATACGATCCAAATCATCAGACCTACAAATTCAAAATGAAAACAGAAAAAACAACTCCAGAAATCAAAATAGAATTTAGAGAAAGTGTAAGTATGAGGAGGAGGGAGATGAAACCTTATATTTTCCACTAATATTATCTATATCTCTGTATATATATATATATATATATATATATATATATATATTCCACTAATATATATATATATATATATATATATATATATATATATATATATATATATATATATTATAAAAACAAAATTTCACAACATATCAAAAGAAAATGGCATGCAATTTGGGACATGTTTCCAAATAATGAACTATATGAACATCAGCCGACAATAAGAAAGAATATAAAACCATTAGCTGATTGCAGACAAAACAAAGTGCTCAACAGAATAAGAATTGGTTAAATACAGATACACACACACTCAAGCCAAAAACTACACCTCAGTGTACCCACTGCAATCAATTTCTCACAGTCAAACATATCTTGATAGAATGTAAGAAGCACTAAAAAAAAATGTGTTGCAACTATTACCAAGCACAAATTCTTAACATGTTCTTCAAAAATGTACCTACTATCCAAATAATAGGATATTTGAAGAAAATAAAATAGTTCTACTTCTATAGAAAAGAGAGCTTGGATTTTGAACCATACAACTTAGGTTTTGAAATACTCTCAAACTATACAACTTGTGATATTTTTAAAACAATTTTAAAACTTCACAACCACTTAAAAGTTTCAGCATTAAATGACCCACAGGGGTTTTGATGTGCTGGTAAAACAAATAAACAATCAATCATGACAAGTATTTATTCAAGAATAAGAACTCTTCCAAATTCTTTTTTTTTTTTCGTCATGTTTCTAATTGATTTGGCATGAAGTATAAAGTATTAAATATTGCTGATATTTTAATCTGAAAAAAGATTTTATTAAATATATTTTATGTTGAAAAAAACTGATTGTGAACAATGAAATGAATGATAAATTTATAATTTTGAATACACTACTCTTTTCTACTTTTTGTTTATTTCTTGTTTTTTTACTTCTTCAGGTGTATCGAAGGTTATCTGAAGTATTAGGATTGAGTGACGAGTCCATGGTTTTGAGTGTTTTCATTGGAAAAATGTAAGTTGAGAAGCGTCTTTCTTTTCACTCATACATTTTCTTACCATGTATAATAAAAAAAAAAAAAAAATTTCATTTCAACACTATTTTGTCAAATGAATACAAGCAAACAGCATTATCCATATAATTTTTGCTATAAATTTTGCTTATTTTAATCAAGATTTTAAGTAGTTTATCCAAATGATTACATTTAGTGTTTTATGTATAATTTTGTTTTAATTACTTGCTAAGTGTTTGAAGTTGAGCCTAACTTATCTGATTTCTTTCCAGCATCACGAATCTTAAATATTGGGGTCGAAGTGAACAAATAATTACCAAGACACTTCTGTTGCTAAGTGACTTATCAGTCGGCTATAGCAGTGGTCGCAAATTGGTGAAACTAGAAGCGGTACAGCTAATGCTCAACAATCACACAGTAAGTATTTTAATTATCAATTGACTGGTTAGCTGATCTCTCAACAAATAGTGTTCAAATTCTCAAGTGATTCATCTTCTATAATCATATAAATTATTTAAATATCTAAAACTAAATACAGTAGAATATATTATGAACTATGAGTAATTATTAAGAAAACAAATTGTTTATTTCTTAATCATTAAAGTGTTGGTATGCTATTGCCAATTCATAGATGAGAATCATATTAGGTTTTAAATATCTATGTTGAAAATTTTTATTTTTGATTTTTTTTTTTTTTTTTTTTTTTTTTTATAGATATAAAGTACATTTAATATTATATATGTATTTAGAACGAATATATACACTGATGCTGGCAAAAACAAACATACTAGGCAGGTATCACATACACTCACCATACAAAGTGTATATATACTATATAGGTTTCCTTATAATAATACAATATATATGCATGAAGAAAGTGTGTGTATATATATATATATATATATATATATATATACACACACAATACACAAGAATAGAAAAAGGAAGACACCATGAAAAGATACAGGGGGCCATAAAAAGATGAAAACAAAGACATCCTCCTCTCTTTCCCTTTCTTTGACCAAGTTTAATTATTTTATTACCAATCAATCAGAAGAATATTTTTTGGCCAATCCAAGATGGATTCAGATCACTACTACTACAACAACAGACAAAAGACAATTGTTAAAAGATTTAACATGGAAAGAAAACATTCATTCCTTTAAGTAATATGCTGAACTAGCCATTCTTCATCTGAAGGAGGTCACAAGACCCAGAACATGTATAGTGAAATATACAGAATAAAGCATGAAAAAATCAAATCAAAAATGTTTGTGGCTTTTTAAAATATATATTTTAAAGAGAAAAGAGAACCTGCAAATGTTAGGTTATAATATGGATAAACTTTATATATACGTATATGAACTTAATATATATATTCCTTCAAAAGAGCGTTTTAACACAAAAAATTATTTTATTTTTTTACCTATTTACTGCACTGTTTCATACTTAGTGATTTTAAAAATAGGTGGCCTTTTTTTTCTTTTCTTTTTTTTTTTAATAGTGTTCTTAAAACGTATTGCTCTATTGGGTTAATAGCAAAAAAGATGCAAAAACATTAACAAAAACAGTAACTTTAGAAATAGAACCAAATGTCCACAGCAAGGAAATTGCTGAGAGAAAAATGTATTATACCAAGTGAAAGTGAAATAAGAGAACTGAAAAAAATTCAAAAGATTGCTGTAACATTACAGAATACAGTTTCCAATTAGGACCAAACAGTTCAATGATTTTGTGGAAAACAAGAAAGCAACCTACAGTTGCATTATCAACATGCAAAGCAGAGTACACAGCTGCCATACAAGAAACAAAATTCCTTACTCAATTATTAGCCACCATAATTAATGCAACTAAAGACCAAGCCACAATCTATTGCGATAATCAAGGTACTATTGCTTTAGCTAAGAACCCATTTTACCATCAACGTTAAAAACACAGACAGAAAGTACTACTTCATAAGGACTGAAATTCAAAAAGGTACAATAAAATTGGACTATATTCCAATGAAAGAAAATGTTGCCGATTTGTTTACTAAACATATCAACAGAACAAAATTAAAGGTTTTACTGCTCTAAATGGGGCGCTATACTGAACGTTTTTTGCATTTTAATTGCCACAGCTTTTGTTTTTTATTCCCTCCCTTTTTTTTTTTTTTTTTTTTTTTTGTAAAAGGGATAATGATGAAAATATAAAAAGAAATTTTTATTAAAAAATAATTCTTTTTATGGTGTATGCAAATTATGTATATGTATGCTTTGCATCTATTTTGTTTATATTTATTAGCCCCAGAGAAAGGTGGGGGGTGTAATGCGTGCACTCATCCATTTAGATTGAAGTGGGTAGTGTTGATTTCCTAAAATTATTGGGAATGATTGCAAAAGTTTTCCCCCTCCCATAGTCAGAAGGACACAAAATGCATGCTGGGATATTTTACTTAGCCAATAAAATGGGATGGCTTGCATTTTGACATGATTCAGACCAGATCTGCCTTAACTACTAGACAGACCTACTGCATTCGCTTGTCCGACCTTACTTTTGTGTACAAACACCAACTCAGTTTGAATTCTTTTGCCTTCTTACCTGTTTGATTTGCTTTAACTATATTGCTTGCTTGGCTGTTGCTGTTTCATCTTTTTTGACCTTTTTCTTTTCATTGCAAACTTTATTAATAATATTTGTCTTATTTATCTTGTATTTTGACAATGGCTTCTAACTTATCACCCCTATATATGGCGAATGTTGTGTATAAATATACTTAACTACTTGGAGAATGTTTCTCTGTAAATAAAAAATGCAAAACATCTTACATAGGATATACCACAACCACACTCTCATGGAGATTCACATTTCACCTATCGGACCAAAGTGCCATCAGACAACATATTAATAAGTAGCATAAGGAACATAGTAACATTATATGACTACTCACAAACAATACCAAAATACTAGCAAAATCAAATAATAAAAACAGACTTATGATTCTTAAAACAATCATCAATAAATAAAAAACAATTATAATTTAAGAGTCCAATTGTATGTGTATGTGTGTACTTCATGTCACAATACTCTTTGTCTACATCACTAGTTCTATGAAACACCATTTATCTCTACCTACCATGATGATAACTTAGTCAAAATCTTGGACCATATTTCATGTACTATTCTTCCAAAATGAATTTCACACAAAATCTTCTGAGAAGGATTACTATTAAAGTTAATTGGTGAAAATAATCTACACAAAATATATAACATGACACACACACAAATTTTGTTTATGCACTATTAGTCAAATACAAGATTGAAGCAATTGTAAGAAGTCTTTCAGATTTCCTTTAAATGAATACTACAATATTGCTGTGGATTTGAACTTAAAAAGCTATTCTGAAATATTTTACTTTAATATTTGTTTTATGAGACAGGGTTGGCACACATAGAATAAAATTCCAATAATCAAAAACCCTATTCTTAAGAGTGCTCAATACCAAGTAGAGCTAATAATATTTATTCAAATTTATAACATCTACATATTATAAGATAACTACAAAAGTTGCAATTTTGTTTCAACACTGCTGGTGTCTTATCAAGTGAGGATGTTGAATGGAAAATAAACAGTTTTGAGATCAAAAGCCAACCAATCCCCCTCAGTAGGGGAACCTTTGTTAGATAACCAATCAAAATATAAGTATATGGTAATTTAAAATAACATCACAAAATACTCTGGTATAAGTGCAATCTATTAGTGCATTAAAGATAAGATTAGATTAAATTAGAAATCAATATAAAAATTAAATTTAATTTAAAATTAAGAACTTCAAATTCTAGCTAACTAAAGGAGAAAAAATATTTATAATTTATTATTGTTCACAAAGTGCCAATTTATCAGTTAAGTTTGACGCTGATAAAAAAAAAAGTATCACCGATCGCTACATATATTTCATACATGGAAGTCAGAATTCAAATAAGGAGGTAGGGAGAGAAGGGAATTTTCAAATGACAGGACAAACATGTCCACATAATAATGCACAAATATGTATGTATAAGGCAGGTAAATATATAAGCATGAAAATACAGAGAAGTATATTCACATAGGAAATAGAGGAAGGAAAATAGAAAAAAAAATAGAAAAAGAAATAAAAATGAAGACACATATAAAAGCACGCAAAAGAAAATTTTGTCAGATATACACTCTTGTGCAAATTAATTGAAACAAAATGAATAATTCCGTTATTATTTACTTTTTTTTTTTTTTTTCATATTCTTCCAATGAAACATGACCCAGCACACATGTTAGTACTTCCTATGTCCATTCCACAAAGTCTTTCCTTGCAGATTGACCACAGATTCTTTATTGGATTTAAATCAGGAGATTTTCCGAGCCAGTCAATAATACTTTGATATGCTCATTGGTAAGGCTTGCCATTGTGTTCATACAGAGTTACAATTTTCGTATGCTTCCTTGGAGTAATGTCCATCACAGACAATAACCATAGGACAACTAATTGACAGTCGAGACTATAGTGTCTGGGCATGATGAAAATATAATGCAATTGCAGATGATGCAATATTTTTTGAGGCCAAACAAATTTCATCATACACTCCGAAAATAGATTCATATTACTGCTCACCACTGCAATTGACCTAATCTGAAGAAAAAACAGAAATCTATGACACTCTGTCATTCCAGTGGGTTTACAATTGACCATATGGTGAAACAAAGGAAATCTAAAGCAGTTGATTCAATTAATTTGCACAAGGGTGTATGTATATACAGGTAAAAGCATATACAGGCAATCACATATACATACAAATTTTCAAATAATTGGACTCACCAAAAACCAAGCATAAACGCAGTAATAAATTTACACAAATCAACCATCAATATTTATGCATATGCAATCATACATACAGATATAAAGAGGATATAATAGAAATAAGAAGTGTATATACATGTACGATGTATACATATGTGTAGTTGAAATACACATATCAGGCTATAAACAAAGCAATAGAAAAGACATATACACACACACACACACACACACACACACACACACACACATATATATACATAAATACGAACAATCAAACTCGTGTGTACAAACAAAAATATACACACAAACATACAAATAAAACACCCACATATATGCAAATATACATATACAAACACATAAACATACCCACATAAATATATGTATACATACATTTATGCCTGTATATATGTGTGTGTACATATGTATATGCACACACATAAACAGATATACAAAGAACCACATATACATACATACATACATACATACGCACATGTATGCACAGATAACAATTTTGGATTCTGAGTCCATGCAAAATTAATGCACAAATATTCAATATCAAATGCTGAATAAACATTAACTATCAAGGTCATAGATTAAATCATTAGCAAATAAGGGTAGGTTATAATTAACGTCGGTGGTCAGGTTACAATAAAAAAAAAAATATATAAATAAATAAAATAAAATAACCTATAAAGAATAATTATATAACTAACTTACAATACCATTATTTTATCATTTATTATATTATTACTTATATTGCAAGGCATACTTGATGGTAGGCATTGTTGCCTACCATGAGCAGTGCAGTAACCAGATCATGGTTAGCAGTAATGCTCAAATCACAATGCAGGAGATACCAGATGTATATCCAGCAGGTCAGTTCATATTCTTTAGTTTCTGTGGGATGTAGGAACAGAAGACCCACCTGGATCCCCCTGTTAACATGTCATCAGTACACCATTTGAGTTGTTTCTTGATAATTTTAAAGTTTGGGTGTGTTGTATATACATGAGTTTATGAACCCTAGTTATCAAAATAAGGCATTGTGAAGGCTGGTAGTAGTTCCCTAAATGTGTAGGTAGAATGTCTTCATGTGACATATATTATTGGGTTCGCTGGTCCAACTAAATATGTCATTGACTGGTGGCTAGTATATTGCAATGTTTTGTATTCTTACAATGTTGGGTTATTCATATGGGTTTGATAAGTATTCTAGGAGGTTCCGATGAATGGTATGGCCACCATATTTACTTTGTATAAGCCCAGTTGAGTATTTATGTGATATGATGGAGATGTTCATTTGTATGTTAAGACAACTATTGAGATAGCATAGCTTACTTCTCCAGAGGTCTTCTGATCACTTGTAGAATCAATACTTTGTCAAGTATTGACAAATTATTTTTTTGTAGAATCAATACTTTGTCAACTATTAACAAAGTATTTTGCCAAGCTACATAATACGAAACAGCATTCCATGACTATTGGCACATCAGTGTGTATGTGTATGTAAGTTTTCAGGGCACCAGGCTAACTTTGTTCTTACCTTCATCCTGGACCTCCTCCTCCCTCAATTTTTAAATGTTTCTAAAAGTATTTAAAAACACTTATTTTTATAACTTTTCAAACTAATATTGTTTTGTTTTTATGCAGAGTGATCACTTTCCATTTTTGGGTGTTAACACAAACAGTAATATTATGGCAGATATGCGATGTCGGACCACTTTTTATACAGCCCTTGGTCGACTGTTACTTGTTGATCTCGGTGAAGATGAGGAAAAATTTGATCAATTTATGTTACCACTTACAGGTAAGGCTTACATTCAGAATTCATACATTCCCATGAAGTTTAATATTAGGAATACGGAAAAAAAATTATATTGATTCCTTCACTTTTGTAAGACACTTTTTTCCCCCCCTCTCTATTTTTTCTTGTAAAAGTTTTGAATTGATTTTGCTAAGAGATAGTACAATAGAAAACAAATGATAGTTAAAACCTAAAGTTCTGGAACCATTTTAAAGTTTGCTCATATTCCCCCTCTTTTTATATAGGTAATTAAATGAACCCTTTGTGATGACTAATTTTACTAGTAAACATTCTATGAATATTCTAATTAAATTTGTTTGCTTCTTATTTCAGCTGCTTTTGATGCGGTGGGCAATATGCTTGCAAATGCTGACACACCAAATAAAATGGAAGAAGCGAAGGTGTTTCTTTTCTTATTATCTCCATATGAAATCTACCATGTTACTTTAAAAAAAAAAATAAAGTTTGCAAAAATAATGCTAAACCTATTTCACACTGATGGATATTGAATATTCTAATTTTTTTATGGTGGGAGTGAACATTTATTAGGAATAAGCACTTTATGGTGATATTTCAAATAACAGTCTTCTATGTAGATATACACACGCACACCTTTCAGTCCTGTGTGCTACACTTTTCAAGACAATTTTTTGTCAAGTGGTCCTGTCAAGTCAAATTCTACTTGTGACTTACTTACAGACCCTCTTTTCTATTCAAATAATTAGTAACTACATTATAACTAGAAAATTCTTTAAACCACTCTTCCAACTTAGTGATATTTTTAAAATTTTGTATCTTAAATTTTGAATTCTTTGTAATATAATGTCTTTTCATCATTTTGATTGACAATTTTGTTTTGTTTGCAGAGATCCTTAATTGGCTTGGCTCGTGACCTTAGAGGAGTAGCTTTTGCCTTTAACACAAAAACAAGCTACATGATGCACTTTGACTGGATGTATCCTTTTTCAAGAAGTTTTTTTAATCTATTTGTTTTGAAGTTAACAGATAAATTTGATAAGTGTTACTTTTATTAATAGAGATATTCCATTGAACTTAATCAAAATTTAACAAAAATTGTGTATAACATGAAAATATTGCTTGAAATTTAAAGCCAAATATTTACATACTATTAAAAACATGCCATAACAAAAGAAAGCTTCATGATAAAAAAAAAAACTTTAAAAGTTATCAAACTTCTATTAATGATACTGTTGATTTATTTTAGAAGTGTCATTATCATTCCAAGAGTTACTTTGGATTCCTGAACTGCTTTGTTACTACAAAAAGCAACATCATGTTTCATCCAATCTGTTCACCAGGTGTACAATCTGTACAGAAAGTGGCTGTAAAATGAATAGGCCAAGACATTGTGGTAATAATAAAAGTAACTCAATGATTTCAGTAATTCAAACAACTCTTGGAAGTCTATTAGAACAGAGCATCTTATGGGAGAGGCAATATAATGCTTTGTAACAATTGCTGTCTCTTGTTTGAAGCTCTACTAAATATTGTAAACATTTGAGGTTTTCATGATTTACCAATTTCACATATAAAAGTTAAATTCATTTAGACAAACCTCATTTTTTAGGATTATCAAGAGAATATTTACTTTAAAAGTTTTGGGTTATATTTGATCAAAATGACTCCATGAAAATATTCAGATATATTCAAGAGTTTATTAATACTAAGTCTCCTTCAAGATAGCAAAGCAGAAAAACACAATCACAACTGTCCTTAACAGTAACCAGCTATCCTACTTACACACCTGTGTTACATCGGGCAATTGAGCTGTGGTACCATGATCCATCAGTAACAACACCTGTGCTTAAATTAATGGCTGAGTTGGCTCAGAATCGGTATGGAATGTTATTCCCCTTTTTTTTTTCTCTCTTTCTCTCTCTCTCATATATTTGTATTTTTATACCTGTTTTAAAAAAATGTTTACTAGCAGAATATTGACACAGGGCTTGAAAATAGTTTATTTTTCTTTTGACAGGCAAGGCCATTTTTCATGGGTCTTTTTATGTGTAGTTATGGTTCAGTGCAGATTTTTAGCTGTGGCTATTTAGTATAGTCATATTGTTTGCATTTGTAGAGAATAAAAGAAGAAAAATGGTATTATTTACATGATTTGGTATTGGATCTCAGAAGGTTTTCTTTAGTTGTAGAGCTAACAAACATTAAACTAATTCAATATCTTTGCTTTGAAATCGGTTTTTCTTTCCCTCTCTTTATGAAGCTTGTTGGTCAGTAATTTCATAAAAACAGCAATATAGATGAAACCTAAACCTTCCCAAACGCAAATCTTTTCTAACATTGAAACAGATCCACTATTAGTGAATGACTTACTGTGTTGTTTCAAAAAATTACTAAATCTAACAACAGATATGACTAGTGTGACATAGTTTGGTAAAATTTTGTGCTTTTGTTAAATGGTGTAAGGTGTTGATATGGTTGTATTATCTTTGTCATCAAGCAACTTTGTAAATTTACTTTGTTCAGCTGCCTTCTCATTTCAAATGATTATCTTTGAGTCCTGTATTTATTTTTATTTTCTTACCAATAAATTATAGACAAATAACATGGGAATTTATTTTTAATTTTTCCAATGCAGTTTTTAAGGTTTTGTTTTTTAAATTCATTGATTTTAAATTGTTTTTTCTTCATTCATCACAAAAACATTGTAGCATATTTGGTTCAAAGATATTGAAGTTTAGACTGTTTTAGACACAAGTTTTCATCCTCAGCTCAATTCTTCTAGTTTTTCAATTCTTACTGATGATTACTCTCTTATAAACATGTTAATATTTTTTTTTTTTTTATTAGGTCTCAACGATTACAGTTTGATGTTTCTTCTCCTAATGGTGTTTTGTTATTTAGAGAAATTAGCAAGATTGTTGTGAGTTATGGTAAGTGGTTTATTTTTTTTAATCAAAATCTGTAAATTTATTTTTAATATTGTAATTATTTTAGGCAAAAAAATGTTTATTCACCAGATTTCTTTCTTTCCACACATTCATGTTACATTAAATTGCTTCAAGAAATTTTTTCCTTTTAATCTCAAAAGAACACTGCACAATTTAGTTCATATAGCCAAATGTCAAAACGTTTTAAACTAACAAAATTTCCAAGAGTGTCTTGAAAAACTATTTTCCTCAGGAAATTGGATCTTACATTGATAAAATAAGTTTTTCCAGTATTTCCTGAAAATTCTCTTATATGTATTAATTTTTTATGTTCTTGAGATGAAACAAAAATAAGTGACCACTGGTTAGAACATTTGCCTAAGGAAGGACAAAAAAAATTGACTGAAATTTTATAAAAATAACAAAGATAAAACTAAGCTAATGAATGTGCAGAATAATGAAACTGGTCTTCAGGGAGCATTTAATAAATTAGGCATAGATCAATATAATAAGTATGCAATCAATTACGACACAACTTCACTCTGGTCTCCTTTGGCTGCTGGGTGTCTTACTCTACAAATTCATCTTCTTTATTCAAATTTTTGCTTTTAATCATAATTTACTTAATTATCTTAACTAGGTTTTGCAGATATTTTTTTTTCTAGAGTTTTAATTTTGTTTTATAAATATTTTAATTCTTTCTGGGACAGGCTTACCAATTTCTTTCTATGAATATTAAAATTGTCATTTAGATTTGTAAACTCTGTTTTGAACTGTCAATAGTAAAATTATAAAATGTTGAAAAATGTAATTTTTAAAATAAATCGGCATTTTATTTTTTGTATGTATAACTTTTTTTTTTTTTTTTTTTACAATTAGATTTTTTTTTTTTAAGTACTCATTGCTAAAATAATTCTAAAGCTTTTGATTGTAAATTTTTTATTTTTTAAAAATTTTCTTTATGAAACTGGTTATAATTAAAAACCTTATTTTCGTCAGAGTGGAATGAATATTACAGGGTGCGATGGGTAAATTATCGTTATTTTATATTTTAAATTTTGCATATGCACATTGCTTTTTATTTTATCAACTGCACAGTATAGTAGGATCAGTTGAGCACCATCTGTGAGAAAGAGAGCCCTATGATGCAATTCACTCTACCAGAAATTTGGAAACAGCATGCTGTACTGCTTGGCATTCATGCCGAAAACTCCAATACAAACATTTCAGAGTGTTTTGGGTATCAATCTGAGGACATTGCAAAGGATTTGGAAAGAGTTGATTGAGTCTAAGGTGATTGTGAAGGTATAGCAGCTAGGAAAACTCACTCATATTGTTCTGATACCAACTCCTGAATTTGTTGGTGAGGGTGTCAGATTCAACACTGAGGCTTTACATCAAGTGCTTTGAGGAGGTAGTGCTGCCCTGAGTCAACAAGCTGGCTGCTGGAAGACCCTATATTTGACAACAGGACTCTGCACCATGCCACACAAGCTGCAGAACACTGTCATGGCTGTCAGACAATTTCTGCAACCACATCAACCCTTACATCTAGCCACCTAACAACCCCAGACTGCAACCTCCTTGAATATTATGTGTGGAACATAATTGAGCAAAAGGCAACAAAACTCCTTGTAACACCAAAGATGAACTGAAGGCAACGATTATGGCAGCATTCACTAATTTAAACAAGGACACTGTTCAGAAGTTTGGTTTGTTTTACGGCATATCAACCTCAATGGGTTATTTAATGCCAACAAGATTTTTAGTGCTGATAATTTTTTTTTTTTTTTCTCAAAAATGTATTGCTGGTAATTTTTTTTCTAAAGATTTATTGCCTAGCACATGTTACTATCCTGGGAACAAGCAATTAAGAGGTGGTTCCACACTCCTCAAAACCTCCTGATCAGAAGCTTTGCTGTCGGATGTAGTTTATCGTAATACCCAGAACAGTCATCAAGAAAAAAGAGTTGTAGGAGATTCTGGAGGCCGTTTTTGAAGCCAATGGGGATTTTATTGAATAAATTTACTCTTTAGTATTTCAAGATATTTTAGTGTCATTTTGGTAAATATATTTGTTAAAATGAGATGTCTGTGTTATTTTCATTTTTGCATAATTTAGACGACAATTCATCCATCGCACCCTGTATATGTAGCTACTTGGATTAAACAAAGCCGGATAGTAAAATTTGGATTAATAGAAAAGCAAATTTGGTTACTACAAATTAAGGTAGTATTTGTTTATTTTAAAAAAAAAAAAATCTTTATTCTAATTGAACTTAGCTTTTCTTAAGTTTTATAAAGCCTGTTATGGTAAAAAAAAAAAAAAAAATAGGATAGGTTAAATCTATTAGTGATATATTCATTCTTTACAGTTCTCTAATTCTTAGTTCTATTTAATTTCAGGTCAGCGAATTCTCTCTATAGGTGATATTCCTAAAGACCAGCTCTATCCTATGAAATATCCTTTCACTGTATAAGCTCAAAATTGATGTCACATTTTACTTTTAAAAATATGTAATGAAAAATTGGTAATTCTATATTTTTTGTTTAATGTAAGTAAAAGTTACTTTATTAAAAATTGTTTGACATAAACAATTTTATATTTGCTTTTAGCTTAGTAAACACTTTTCATTATTATTGTTTATACTTTTTAATTCATTTAACAGATTAACTATTTTTTTTTTTTTTTTTACTGATAAACAAAGTTTTAACGTACTAAGAAAGTTAGTTTTCCTTAGAATCTTTATATCATCTCTATATCATTATCTCATAAGCGTAAGGTAGGTTAATTCCAATGTCCAAACATATTTTAAAAAAATGCTCAATACAGAGTAGAGTTTAATATTTATTAACAATTATAACAAAGACAGGTTATAAACCGCTATACAAATACAATCCTGTTTCCGTACTGTAGGTGTTTCTTCAGATGATTGTGGGCAACTGGAGAATAATCCATTGCCTGAACTGTGTGTGTGTGAGAGAGAGAGAGATAAAAATTAGGAGATCAGCCAATTCTGTAACTTTGGTTTCAAACTTTGACTGAAATCGCTTGAAGATAGCAAAAGGTTGCAACCAAGGTAAGCAGAATCGGTTGATCTCCTAATTTTCTATACTTAAAAGCTCTACATGTTAATTTTTTATCTTTTTATATGTGTATTGAGCACTTCTTTAATACTAATGTTTCCTGGTCTAATTCAACTCTGACCATTTTTAACTTTTTTATTATTATACATTATCTATCTATATCTGTATATAAATACTTGTTTCAAATCAGATTAATTAAACTTTAAATCAACCAATATTCCTCAAAGTTTCAGAAAAGTATATTTTATTTTTGGAAGATCTTTTTAATAAAATGCATTACATTGCTATGAAAGATGACTAAAAAAAAAAAGCACTCTAATCAGCTATTTTAGAAGAAAAAAAACTGTCAATTTAAATTAGTTTTGAAATACAGCTAATTATTTTTCTTATTGGATTAAATTTAGTCTATCAGCTTGGAATTAAAACTAAAATCAAAGCTTTAAGAAAGATTTTTATTTTTTAAAATTCATTTTAAACCTCAGATATCATGTTTTCTATGGTAGTACCTAATAATGATCTTCATTTTAAGCTCAAGAGTTAGAGAATTAGCCATAGCTTATTAATAACTTTAAGTAAGAGACCAAAAATATGATTTATACATAATGTGCTAATTCTGCTAAAGTATAATTTATCACCAATATTATTTGCTTAACAGACAGCATGGTGAGAAGATAATAAAATCCTTAAGTGAATCAACTTGAATAAGAGATTTGATCTGATAAGAAATTGATACTGTTAACAGCTTGGCTGCTGTTAGAATCTTTTTTCACAATTTGCTGCTTTTTATTTCTCACTCTAAAAACATTTTTCTTAACAGTTGTTTTACATTGAAAGGTATCTCAATATGTTTTTCTATGTTGAAAGCTGCATTGTGTGGAAACTATGTCAATTTTGGTGTGTTTAGATTGTATGGAGATGATGCTCTTGATAATGCACTGGGGATGTTTGTCAAACTTTTGCTGTCCATATCACAAAATGACCTGCTGGTAAGTTAAGCATCTTATTTGTAATCTTATATCGATTAATTTATAGTCTGTTTGCCATTTCAATAAAGAGTTATATTTGTAATGTCTTGACATGTTCAGCACCAAAAGACATTAAGATTTTTTTCTGCTTTACCTATTAGGTACCAAACAACATTGATTATATAAAGGTCCCCTTTATGAAATTGGTACCTTGTCTTCTTTTTGTCATATGCCCATTAACTAATATCTGTTTTCTACTGATACTATTTAGTCTATGGGTAATATATATTATATTTTTGGTTGACACATATCGATGAAAAAAAAAAAAAAACCCACCTTTATGCTGAAGTTGTTAATAGGCACCAGTAAAAATATAAATTTTCATGAATGAGGTATTTACTAATGTGACTTGATTTAAAAAAAAAAAAATAAATAAATTGCATTATCAATTGTGACAATGTATTAACTTGTTCCTGAATAGTCGCTTATATCAATTCTATGTGCTTATAGCCAACGAATATTAATTTTTATTAGATTTAGTTAATTTTAATTGAACAGTTAAGTCTGTGTAATAGTTATCATTATAGTCTTTCCAATAGAAAAAAAAAGGCTAATTTCTGTAAATTCTAATCTCGGATCCTAATGGATTTCATCAAAAATAAGTTTCACAAAAGAAAACAATAAGTACTTTTGGTAAATATTAATTTATGAAGATGATATATTCACACCATACATTTTCTTGGAAAGTATCAACAAAGAAATCTGTCTTCTACTTAATCAGCACAATTGATGCTAGTTATTGAAATACAATTACTTGATGATTGCTTAAATTTTGAATAAAAGAACACTGCTTATGAATCAACCACTCTTGTCATCCTGTCTTGAACTGAACAACCTAGCTCTGAAAAAAAAAAAAAAGGATCATCATAATCCTTATAAGGATAGCTTCTTTTTTTTCTTTTTCTTGCTTGAGCATTACTAGACTGTTGTATTGAGTTAACATTTAATGTGCAATTTTATCTTTTCATTTAAACATAATTGTATGTTTTTCTTTTAACTTTCAGGATTATCCAAAGCTCAGCCAAAACTATTATGCTTTATTGGAATGTCTTGCCCAGGACCACATGATGTTCATCAGCAATTTAGAACCACAAGTCTTTCTTTATATTCTGTCTACTATATCGGAAGGACTTACAGCTTTAGGTAATACCTGATTTGGATCACCGGCATTTATATTGTAATAACACTTTTGTCAGAACAAATGAAGAAAAAAATTCTTTTTTTTTCCTTAAATAACTTTCTGTGGGTTTAAACTAATCTTTTGAGAGGAGTTTGGATTTATTTTATATTAGATGGAATTTATCTCAAAACAGGTACAAATTTGTTGACTTTTTAAGAAATGAAAATCTTAGGCATTCCATAAATGTTTAACTTAATTCATTTTTTTTGTTACACTTGATAAGTTTACTAGCCTAAGTACATTGAAAAAAGTATCATTCTTTTTCTAACAAAAACAGATGCATGTGTACTTGCGAGTGTCTCTTGATGTACTCAACAAAAATGAGAGCCAAACAGCATTTATCTTTAGGGCTTTGGAACATTTACAGGTCTTGATAAAGAAGTTCATTGTTATTTGGTGACTTTTTCTTTCATTTCTCATCATATTGTACAAAATTAATTGCATGTTAAATTTTTGAGAGAACTACAGTGCGACTCAAAAGTGTTTGCACCTATAACATTTCTAGAATATACAAATTTAAACAATTGTAATGGCTTGCATAAACATTAGAATAAATATATTTAATTTAAAATGACATATCCAATGTGATATAATGGTTTAATTAACGAAAATCTCCATATTATTATTTATTTAAGGATTTCTATATATTTCAGGTGTTTCAAAAGTGTTTGCAGAAATCATAAATTTTAAAATAATGGCTCGTGGGAAGATGCTTACTGCTGATGAAAAAGCCAAAATATCAAAATTACTCCCAAATGATAAAACCACACTGCAAATAGCAAGAATAATTAAACGAGATCATCACACAGTAAAGCAATATACCAATGATGGTAAAATTGAGCGCAAGAAGCACAAGGGTGGTCGCCCATGTGCAGTTAACAAGAGAGTTAAGAAAAATTTAAAAAAGCACTCAAACAGAACTCTGACAGCACCAGAAAAAGATTCTTAAGTAAACTGGCGTTGAAGAAGTATTGAAATCAACACAAAATCACATCCTCCGTAGTATGGCAAAACAACATTCTCCAATTTCATGCCCTCCGTTGAGTGAAATGAATTGCCTCAAGAGGTTAAAATGGGCAAACAATTACTTAAAAATTGATTTCCAAAGAGTAATTTGGATGGATTAAGCCTGAGCTACATTAGACGGCCCCAATGGTTGGAAAAGAGGTTGGCTCATTCATGGTGGAACTCCTCACGTGTTTTTTAAGCACCAACAAACCGGTGGTGGACTGATGTTCTGGGCTGGAATTTGTGGTTCGACATTAATTGGACCATTTCTTGTAACAGGACTGAATTCAGCTAATTATTGCCAATTTTTAAAATAAAATCTCACGCCTTGGTTGAATTCACAAAATGAGGAGTTCGTAGTAATCGTGTTTATCAGCAAGATAATGCCCCCAGTCATGCGGCGTGCTTCACCAAAGGGTGGTTGGCACATCAAGGTTTTACAGGGGAAATGATTATGGTACGGCCACCACAGAGTCTTGATTTAAACCCTATTGAGAACCTTTGAGCCATGGTAAAGCGTCGAGTTTATGAAAATGGACGGCAAATTGTCTAACAAGGATCACCTGTGAAAGTGCATTTTGGATGTTTGTTCTAAAATCACAGCCATTGAAGTTAGGAAACTCACTTCATCAGTCGATAAATGACTTATTGAGCTTCTGAAGGATGATGGTCGAAAAATTAAATATTAATATGCTCCTTGTGTTTTCATACATTGATATCAAACAAAGTCATACCAACTTTCATTGGTATATAATACATAATACACCTTTTCATTATTTTGTACAATTGGTTTGAACAACCAATTTTTTGCATCACGAATAAAGCTAATTTTCGTAGTTTATTCTAATCTAAGATGTAATGTTTGGGTATTGGGCGAGAAGTAAGGAATTAAAATATTCAACTTTTGTCCATAAAAGCATAGAGAAAATGTAAAATATCAGTATTTGCAAACTCTTTTGAGTCGAACTGTAATTTTTTTTCCAGGTTTTAAAATATAAATTATTTTGCTGTTTATTTCTGAGACACACACACACACGCACACACGGTTTTGTATTTTAAGCGACATAAGAAAATCCCTTTTAAATTTTTATTCTTAGATACTATGGTCTGTACTGGCTGCTGTGCAATATTGGACAATATAGTCACATATCTATTCCGGCAGTTGACACGGAAAAAGAAAAAAAGCCATCCAACTAGCATACCAGACAGTGAAGCATTCCTTAGAATACTTGAAGTCCATCCAGAAATTTTGCAACAGGTATGTAAACAATCACCATGGCAACCATCTAATGATTTAGAAAAATTTAGCAATATAATTCTGCCATGCTAAAGAGCTAGGCATGTGTCTTTAGCTTATAAATTTTTAGAAAGTATATCTGTGGAACTTTTGAATAAAAGTTAATAATAAAGTAAATATTCTTCCATTATGATATATCCATTTCTTCTTTCTGAACCTTCTTGCATTTGGAAGTTGCAATATATTGTGAACAATTGCATCTTAAAGTCCAGCATGCATTTCAGCTTTACAGTTCACCTTTGTAGAGCAATGAACACTTTACATTATTCTAGGATTGAGAAATGTTGCTTCAGTTCTTGATTGTAGGAAGGTTAAAATTGTCTGTTTTCACATCTTTCACTAAAAATCCTATTATAATTCTGATTGTTCCTCCATCAATGAGTTAGCATGTGTGTTATATCCTACCATTACCTCAGGTAAATAATGGACCATTCCATTTTGATTGCAAGAAAGATGCATTAGAGAGATGTTGATTTTAGTGAGAAAAAGAAAGTATATATAATGAGAAAGAAAGAAAGGGAAGATAGAGGAGGCAATAACACTTCTATGTATTTAACATCTGCTCCAGTGAAATGGAAAATCTTGTCAACTTTGAATGCTTTTGTTTGTATCCTCTTTAAGTAATAACCTGCATACTTATGATTGTTATTGCAATATTTTGTTAAAGTTCAAATATTCAATGTTGCAATAGAGGAATTTCCATGGGCATTTCATGATTGTGGAACTTGCAAAGGGCTTATTCAGTCCTTAATTTAAAAATGATTTATCAGAAAATTTAAATAGGAAAACAATTAAATTTTCATGGGTACTGCTAGTCAAATTCATATTTATTACAATCACAAATGTTATCAAAGGGTTCTTGTCATTAAATTCAGTCCAAAAGACTTTAAAACATTTAATAAGTCAAATAATTTAAAGTCAAGTTTCCTCTTAATTTGTTATAAAGTTGTTTATTTCAATGAATATATTAACAATGTAAAATGTTCTAATTCTTTTACTTTTGGTGTAATGTTGTTATCAGCTGGCTAAATGCTATCTGAAAGATTTTGTCCTAAAGTGACTACATTTTCTGTTTCAACTATTTTTCCTGGATATAAATTTAAAATACACTTGACCTTTTGAAATTGTTTACTTTTACTGATAGGCAAAAATAAAAGTACCATAAATTGTAATCAGAATTAACTTTTTATGATAACTTTAAAAAAAAATTTATATTACAAAAAATATTAGTTTAATACAATTTCTTTCACTGATTGCTTTAAAAACCACCCCTGCAAATATTTGAATATGTATTCTAAAATGTTACAAAAATGTATTTTAGTCAATATTACATTTGAAATGTAAATATGGGCATATGGCCAAATAGGGTATTAGCATTCTGACCATGAAACCTGGGTTATAATCTTGCTATAGCTGATTAGTCGATGAGGTGACATATTGATAACATAGACTTGATGAGATAATATCAGCATGTAGCATCATTGGAAAGTGCTTGAAAACTCTATCAACTTTTTACCTAAACTCTGAGTGAAATTGGGTAGATGAAACTGTTTTGAAGCCATTGATGGTTGTGTTAGTGTGTAGTCACAAGTCTGCATCTAGTGGTAATGGGCAGATAGAAATTCTGTAACTTTGGTTGACATCTATCTAACTTGATAACTTTCTAAAAATTAATCTGGCCACTCATGGGGATGTATTGGTCAGAAAAACATGTCTACTGAAATTCTTTAAGAAAAAAAGTTACAAGAGTTTGCAATCTGCTGCAGGTGAAAATAGCACAACACTTATTTTTTAAATGTATGTTGACAATAATTTGAAACAGAATTCTTATAAAATAGTCTGAATTGAGGTAATCATGACAAATCTTATTTGAAATTTTGATGAAAAAATATACAATAATATTTTATTCTGTTCATTATGAAAGATGATAGAGAAAATGATTTCAACTTGTAAAGCACATTTCACTTTAACTGACAAAAAGTTGAATTGTTTCTTGAACCCACTGATAGCAGACTGCAGTTTTTATAGCCCTGATTTCATTTTCTGTCAATATTATTTGCCAGAGTAAGAGTTAAATACTAACATGACAAACAGCAGTTTTAATGTTTGTTTTTGTTTTTCCAGATGTTATCAACAGTTTTAAATATCATCATGTTTGAAGACTGCCGTAATCAGTGGTCAATGTCCCGCCCTCTCCTGGGCCTCATTTTGTTGAATGAGGATGTAAGTAGCACCTATACAGTTATCTTTTCATTTGATATTGTCAGTTTGGAATGGCTTATTTTACTGAAGAATTGTCTAAACAATAAATAGTTGTAATTTTAAGATCTAAAAAGCTTAACAATATTTGAAGAAAATTTCATAAAACATGGAGGAACACTGCCTTAAATAGTTTTTCAGAATTGCAGATGGCATTTGAAATGGAATCTAGTTTTTCATCTAATTTTCAATAATAATGAATTTTGGTATTCATTCAATTTTTTTTTTTTTTTTATTCATTCTTTCAAAGCTTAATAATTCAAGTTTCTTTGATTTTGATCTTAAAAAAAATAACATGCTTTCATAAACATATGAATATAGTTATATTAAAATTTTTTACAATTTTTTTTTTTCTCAAGATATGGAAAAAAATTTAAATATCTTTGTAAATTCAAAAGACATTGGTCAGCTTTTGTAAATGTGGAGTCCTACCTGATGACTAGTTTTATTGCTAAATTGAGAACAAAGATTTTTTTTATCATCAAAAATACTTTACAAAAGAATTTATTCACAAAGACTTTCAATAATTGACATTCATTTCCTCTACACACATTGGGCTATCACAAACATTATAATATTCTAAACACCTTGTAAACTTATTTTTTGTTAAAACTTGAATTATTTTCATCTCTCTCTCTCTCTCTCTCCCAAAACCCGTTACCTTATTTGTTTATCCACTTTAGCAATAAACTATGATTGTTGACTATGAAGCCACCCAGTGTATTGCCACAAATGCATTTATAAATGCATCATTTCCAGCATTGGAAATTATTTTAATTTTAAAGGAACAAAAATTGTTTAAAAACATTAACTATTGTTTCCCAAAATATTCTTTTTCATATTTTTGAAGGATTTTATTCTTTTTCTATATCTAAACCATTTGTGTTTCTGGTATGAGTAGCACATTGCCAAGATGGCTGAATCTAGTGAATATGGTTAATTATCTATGACCTTAGCCTCAAAAACTGAACCAGTTCACCTTTAAAAAAAAAAAAAAAAAAGACAAATAACTTCATCCTCCAAAATTAGTGCTAATGTCAGAGTTGAACAATTTTCTCATGAGTTTTATGCAGAAGATAATGTGTTTTGCTAATTCTGTTCTCCACAGACAAAAGGCCGACAAAATCAAAGATCACTTCAAGTAAAAAGAATTCTAATTCGGGGAGAAATGACTTCTAAAAAGACATTTAAACTAAAGCAGAAAACAATTACAACTTTGGTGTGGATGATTTTGTCTAAATCAAATTAACAACATAGACCATTTATATTAAAGCATTGAAAGGAAGGTGGTGCTATCACAAGTGTTATGTGTGTAAGGCAACTTCATCTGTGCAAATTGTTTATGTCATTTTGCTGCTTTGAAAGTTGTGTTTACCAATGAACCTGTCAGTATCATAGCAGACAAAACAATTGGCTGCTGGGACCATGGCATTTTGAATTTGATTGCAAGTATTCATTGTGCATCATTTCTTATTGATGTTGTAACCATGAGAATGCAACTATCAAATTGTAAGTCAAGCGTGCATCCAGGCTCAGCAGTGTATTGTAAAAAAGGATAATAGAGAAGTAATTCTTAATCTTCCCAAAATTTGATCAAGTGTCTGAAATTTTCTTTCATCCCTTCTTTGCCAGGGTGAGAACTTTTCAACATTGCCCTGTCATATTTATACATTGTGCTGAACACAAACATTTCTATTTTGATTATAACTTTTTATTTATAAAAATTATAAAGAATAACTTTAATTTTATAAAACATTAATGCTGATTTATAACAATTCTTTCTCAATTTATTTTAATACAGTTTTGTTTTTGTTTTTTTGTTTTTTTTTTTTTAAATAATTTGCTGTATTTCTTTTGTTACTTTGGCAATTCCCGTCCTCCTTATAAAAGATAATTGATTCTAATTTTTCTATTGATTGATTTTTGCTTGTATTTCTGTTGATCAGTATTTCCACAAATTGAGGGACAACATCATTTCCAGTCAACCTGCAGACAAACAACCTGCCATGGCACAGTGTTTTGAGAATTTGATGGACGGAATCGAGCGATCTCTACTAACCAAAAACAGGGACAGGTAAATTAGGACTATACACCGAAATTGCTCTGTGGTTTTCTTTCAGGTTGAATTTACTCATTTACATCCAAGTAAACATAGGTGTATAATGTGTGTGTGTGTAGAGTGTTGCTTGAAAATACACCTACTAAACATTATGCCTTTACTCACAAGCATACATATGCTTGCTTGTATGATAGATTTTTTTTTTGTTTTTCTTTTCCTGGTGAATTAAAATAGTTCACTCAGGGATAAATTTTGAAACACAAAAGTAGGTTACATTATCTGAAATTTTGTCTCATAACAAGAAAAAGCAAAGTTTTAAAGGAAAACTTGTATACGGAGTTGTGGTAAAGAGGACATTTTTTTATTTCCAGGTGCTAAAAAAAGATCTTTTCCTTTTTATCACCTTGATGCCAGTGAAGTGACAGAATGCAGCTTATACCCATCCTCCTTCCCTCTTCCTTCCTTTTGCTTTACACACCAAGTTTTCATTTCTATATTAACCTTTCATTGAGCCAAATTTTCTTCTTTTTTTCTTATTTCTTGATTGCATATTATCTGATTCGTATTGGAACAGGTATACAAAATCTGGTATATTTTGTAAACCTTTGTTATATTGTGGCTATTCATTGTTGCAACTCATTTGATAACTACACCTTTTTCAATGAACTTTTAGTTTTAGCCAGTAATTCAAAATTGCACGGAGTGTAAAATTTGTTGCATTTACAAACAATAGGATGCTATAAGCTTATTTTCAAACTGTTGATGTTTTCCTCTATACAAAACTCACCAGATTCAATACTTTTTAAATTTTCTTTCTAAAGTCAATCCATGAGTCTCATCATGTTTGGGATTACTTTTCCCATCCCCTTCCTTCATAATTATTTCTTCAGTCTTTGTGTAATATTATTCTTTAAATTTCTGGGCTTTGTCCCATTCCATTTCATAAAAGCAACACCTCTACTTTGCAAATCCAGCCCCCCCATCAAATAAAATGTTACATACAACTGAAGCAAATGTGCTTTCCTTAAAAGGTGAGTTTCTCCATTATTTTTCTATGATGAGGTTCTTTCTGTAATTCTTTGACTGTCTTCTTAATGTTCTCATTCTTATTTTCCCTGATCACATCTTAAAATGATCTTCAATCATACAAAGCATTATGCCAACACTTTCATCATTGGTATTTGAGTTTCATTAATAATTATTGTTTAGGACAAAAGAATAAAAAATACATAATCTGAATGCTTGTGTCAAAAAGATATCACAATTAGTGCTTTTCACTTGAGTTTGTGATAGAATTTTCTACTCTAATTTAATATTTGGTTATTTTTCTCTGATTTATACAAAGTCTTTACAAATTTTCTCTACTAGTGGCATAATCGTCTTCCTATGAATTAATAAAATCTGCAAATAGATATCTCTTGCTTAAAATTTGAATGGAAGCTGTTTTCTATTTTATGATTTTGATATAAGTAAATAATGCAAACAGCTTTTAGTTAACAGGAATCTTTCATTTTATGCTTTTTTTTTTTTTTTTTTTTTTTTTTAAAGTTTTAATTTGTAAAAGTAAAGAGAAGACACTTGATGCCAGAATCCTATTTTTTTTTTTTGTTAATTTTTCTATTATCATAAATATTAAGAAAATATTAAATTCAGTCATCTAATATAAATATATAATCAGAATTATTCTGGGAAATTTAACTATATTGTCGACATGGAAAACAAAAAACAAACTCTTAGTATAAAGGAAGTTACCATTATCCAGAAAGAAGCTTATGAAGGAGTGTCTCTCTTTTTTTAAATTTTGGACTTAATGTAATTATAACAACAAAAACATTTCACTTTCATTGTTTGCCATGATAAAGTCTGAAGACAAAACACATCGGCAAAAACTAAGATTTTTTTTTTTTTTCCCCATTGTCATTTTTATACCAATTTGTCTATCCACAAAATTATTCTGGGAAATTTAAATATTAATAATACAACTGTTCAGATATAAAGAAGGTTGTGTATTGGCAATAAAGATATTAGAGGTAAAAGTGTATCTTGAAATTTCAAATTGGGACATTTTGAGTTCTCTTAAATGCACATCTTTCATGATTATGTAATGTTTGTATCATTTTACAAAACTTGAAGGAATATCATGGAATTTCCTCAAATACCGCTTTAGTTCTTTTGTACAGATTACTGTCTCTGATTATTAACAAAAAGCTTTGTTACTTTGTTGCTCTCACTCACTCACTCTATTGCTTGCTGTTTTCTAACAAAAACAAATTTATCTAATTATCACACTTGGCCCATCCTCCCTCCAGCATCAGCAATATCATCATTTCTTTTTAAATGCTATTAAACAATAATGATAGCCTTCAAGAGTTTTCAGGAATACTGACTACTGACATGTTTTATGGGCTATGCAAGCAATTCTGTATAAATTGTGCCATTAATAATTGGGGATTGTGCAACTTTTCTAGTGATAGATTGTTTTGGGCATTACATTGGCTAAGTGAAGATAAACTTTTGATCAACATCTAATAATACAGGCAGTTTTCTATCTTGCAACAAGGATGTTTTTCATGTTTAGCCAAGCTAAGTTCTTGGCATTTGTCCCACACCTGCAGGTGTAGAAAAAGATGATTTGAGTATACTCAAAGGATTTCTCCAACTTTTCCAACTGATTTGAAAACCAAGACTATGAAAGAACCTAAGAAGCAAGTCTCTTAAGGAAAATATGGTATGTATACACTTCTGTTTGCATTGATTTAACATGAAATTCGATTTGGACAAAGCTCACATAAGAAAATTACAAAAACTCTTTGGTCTTTTTTTTTTTTTTTTTTTCCTTTGCTTAAAAATACACACATACACACACACAAACACGTATATGTGTGTGTGTGTTAAAATTTGTTTATAGAAGAGTACTCAATATTAGAGATAGAGCATTTATAGATATAGACAGTGTGGGTACAGGAATCAACATTTGCATGATGGCTGTCAGTTTCATGCTTCCGTGCAATATTCACTTCATAAAATCAAGAAAACTATACAAAATATTCAACAGAAATATGCTAAAACTTAACTATAGCTAAAGCAAAAACACTATACAACTGGAAAATTACATATACACCATAAACATCCACTTGTAACTGCGGAGCAAAGCACAAATGCCCATTAAATGGTAACTGCCTACACAATAATGTAATTTACAAAGTTATGGTAAGCCCTAAGGTGAACTCTGAAAAATTATAATAAAAGAAAGTCCCTTGAAACAGAAAAACTATGTACACATGCACACATTTAACAACAAAAATATGCAAAAATACTATTCTAACAAAACATGTGGCAACTCAAACCAAAACACATAAATAACATGGAGAATAAGAAAAATAGAACCAGCTTGGAGCAACACCTCAGAACATAACCTGTGTCTAGAGGAGAAAATAGCAATAATTAACTTTCCAGAACAAGATAAACTCATTTTCAAATGCAAACAAATTCCATCCATGCTACCTCCAACTACACACACAAAAATATGCAAAAGAAAAGTTAATAAGTTATTTAAATTGTGTGTGTGTGTGTGTGTGTGTATATATATATATACACACACACACACACACACACACACACCATCTCCAGCCTGCTAAAAAAGTATTGCTACTTGGTCTAAAGAGTGAAGTGTGAAAATGACTGTGTCATTCTGCTGTGTTGAGTTCTATAGCCACATGGTCATGGAAAATGTTTGTATAATAATCCTTATCTTAGACATACAGTAACAAATCATTAATCAAAAATGTTAGTATTTTCCTTGTCTCACAATTTTACAATCTCTTTTGACAGGTATTCATAGCATATCAAATAGCCGTAAAATTTCACCATTTTTTTTACTTTTGCTGGATCCTACTTTTTTTTATTCTTTTTTTTTTTTTAAATTAACAATTAGTTTGTCAAACACTGTATTTTGGATGCAAGGTAAAAATCAAATAAATTTGAAAATAATAATTTTGTTAAGGGGAAATGTATAAATTCAGAGTTGAGTCCTGGGTTTAGTAATTTAAAAAACTACTTTTTTATTTTTAAAGCTTAATGCATGAATTAGATCTTTGATACACTAATTCTCATTTAGACCATCAGGCTATAATGAACCGAATTTAGAACGCTCAAAGTTTTATGTGTTTTTAATATTTTAGATAAATCCTTGAATAATTGCCCCTCCTACAGATTTTTGAGATCACTATTAAAACTGCATTGAGATATGCAAATAACTTTTTAAATAAAGTCATTTATTTTATTTTTTTTGTTTTTGTATCATTGCAAGACTTTCTTTTAATTTAGATTCAGTTCAACAACCTTAAGACTGCTTTCGATCATCTTTTTTTTTCGTGTCGCTTACAGTATATTTTTTCCCTGCATGATATTAATTTTTAATTTCTCTTAAGCCTGCCAACTAATTTTAAATATCATGGCAATTGTTACAGCACAGTTAAATTTTACAGAGTGAACTTTTTTCAACTACAGTTTTTTTGGGTTTTTTTTTTTTTTTTTTTTAAGTTGTGGATAATCATAAAAAAAATATCACTTTTTAATGATTAGAAAGAAATTTTCTTTATCTCATATATTTATTACATTTACATGTAATTTCAAGGAAAGGCATATTGGTTCTATTTTTTTTTTTTTGTCTTCTGAAAAGTACTGTTGATTTATAAAGATAATTGTTTGACTATCTTTGCTAGCTACATTAAGCTTTTGCAGACCATAGAAGACTGCCAGTATTGGTATCTCAATTATTTTAGAACTTTGTGTCAGGTTCTGTTGTGATATAAATCTTGCCACAAACAAAAAATTTCAGAACAAAATCATCAGAAACTAATAAAAATGAGTGAAGTTTTTATTTCTGTCCAATTTGGTTGTCAATAGAAAAAAGGAATTTCAGAATATATTTGGGAATGGTCACCGATTTGAGGTTTTTACCATTATTTTTCTCTGAAAGTCTTTTTTGAATATTCTTTTAAATAATTATTTCTTAAAAAAAAGTATTTTAAATATTTATCTTGTCAAAGCCTGTTTTATGTATATTTCCTCTATTCATGACATATCTTTTGAGAACATAGACAATCATGACTCACTACAGCTTATTGTCTGTTGCTCTCAGCAATAATGGCTGGCTGCTGGTATCCGGTGTGCCTGTCTATTAGGGCAACTAAATAATCCCTGTTGCAGATCTCATCTAAGGCACATTTGTGTTTATTCAAAACCCACAGAGTTCATCTGTGGTTTATACTGCAACTATGCTGTGGACATTAGTTACAGTTTCTGAGAGAACGTATTATCTGGTATATTCAACAGTCTGAATGAGGCCAGTACGCTCAAACTCTCAGTCACAATGACTTGTGACTTTGTGCTAGCACAATCATCAACAACTCCCAAATAGTTCTAGCTACGCAATTTTACTCAGAAGGCTTGGATCAACCCCTGGTCTGGCTTTCAGGCAGTTTCCAAAACTGCTACATGCTGAGATCACTTCCTCAGGCCAATAACATCACTTTCTTGAAAAATCAACCATGGTGAGATTTGAACCTGAGTCTCATGATCAGAAAGCAAACATTCTAACCTCTCAGCAATTTTTACTTTCTTATTCTCATTTTTGTTTTTTTTTTTTTTTTTGTCAGCCATCCATTTGCGCCAATTTGTCAAGTATTGCTGTTTTTCTTTCTTGTTTTGTATTTTCTCTTGCCAATGATGGTGTGTGTACTAAATTCTCTAAGCCTTCTTTCCTGATTATGTTTCTAAAAAATTTCAGCTATCACTTTCTGACTGTTACCTTTTAGTTCCTTTGTAGTTTTCATTCTCATTAACTGTCCTGGGTATGACAATAAACTACATCCAGTAGCAAGTCCTCTTGTTGGGAGGTTTTAAGGAGCCTGAAACTATGTCTTAATTGCTGTTGTTCCCAGGTCCACCTCTGACCTAGAGTGATAGCACCCACTAGGGTTCCAGCTATGGACAAATGGCTTATCCCAAAATGCTATGAAAGGGTAGAAATATGTTTTTGTAGTGTACATGTTGAAAATACATTTTTATGATTAAAAAGTTACCAGGAATGCATTTTAAAAAATAAAAATTACCAACAATACATTTTCATAAAAAAAATTACTAATACTCCCAAGGAAATTAACTAAACTACAATCTGTGTTTTTCACAAAACAATTTCACTCGCATCTCGTGTAGAACATTAAAATGCTACCAGACATAGTAAACAAGATGGATTAGAATCTAATTGTTCATATGAGGAAAACTTCACCTACATGTTGTTAGGTTGTAGGTTTATCATATAAGCTGTTTATAGCTAGAATGGTGCCTTCAGGAAAATAGTTTCTCCAGTCTATCAAAAGTAAAGAGACACATTAAAACAACTAATAAAAATCATAATTCACAAAATATCTGTTTACACAAAGCACTATGCCTAAACTACCTGTCCATACAAAAGGCCTCTAAAATTGCAATATATAAAATGCATATTCACATAATCTGATTCCCAAAAACTACAAATTCCCCTAAATGGGGCCACCTGTTTGCCATGAGACAGTCCTGGTAACTGAGTGACTTTGGATCTGGTATAAAATGACCAGGAGTTTCCACATGATGTCACTTCATTCTCTGGATAGACAGGTGGATGGAATAGTCCAATCCAATTGGCTAGTCACATAGTGGCAAGGGCTAGTTGTGATGAAAGATAATGGCTGCGACACAGCTGCGAAACCTTACACCATACTAATCTTGGATTAACTCTTATAAATGAACTAAGTCAATATCAAAACTAAAAAAAGTGACAATCAAATATCAGGAGAAAAAAATAATTTCCAATTTTCATGGTTGTAGAATCAATAGATGGTGAAATAACAAAAGTCTCACCTTTTGTGTTGCAAAAGATTATATCAGCCATGATAGAATCAAAATTTGAAAAAAAAAACAAAAAAAAAACACATTCTAATTCAATTAAAAACCAAAAAAGACAGAAAATTTACTAAAAATCAAGCAAATAAACAACATGAAAGTAAAGGCTTACTCCTACCAATTTCTTAATTAATCTAAGGAGTAATAAAATGCCCAGAACTGTCACTATCCTCACCAAAAGAAATTAAAAATGGTGACACCCTAAAAAAGTAAGGTGTAACAGACATCAAAAGAATTCAAATGACACATTCAATAAATACAAACACATGCTTTTTGACATTCAACAAACCTACTCTACCAAAAGAAATACTCAATAGGATACTCAATAGCCAAGGTAGAGCCATACATTCCTAATCCCCATAGATGTCACAAATATCAGAAATTTGGTCATCTACAAAATCATTGTATGAGAGCATCAGTCTGTCAAAGATGTGGGGGAATTTGAGTTTGATCATGAAGAGTCACCCTGTGAAAGGCCACCTTTATGTCCAAAATGCAAAAAACACTCAGCAGATTCTAAAGAGTGTAACATCTGTGAAAAGGAAATAAGAAGAATAAAATACATGCAAAACATCTCATTCCAAGAAGCCAGAAAACAGGATGAAACTAATTCACTTCCAACATCCTATGCAAATATTGCTAAAATATCAAATCACCAAAATGACATCCAAGAGAACAATGCAATAAGAAATCAAAATCTTAAAACTCTAATAAATGATTTAAAAAGTCTAATAGAACTACTAAAATTTAATATATCACACATAAACCAAACTCCTATATTCAAAACAAATTCTATTGCAAAAACTTCAAACAAAAAGAATCTATAAGTACAAAACAAATAACTCTGAAAATCCCCAATCCGAAGTACAAAAATCCTTCAAGAAATAGAACCCTCCAAACATTCACAAGAGAATCAAAAAGTTCATAAAAGAAATAACACAATGGACATAGATGAACAAAACTCTATCTCATCTCAAACAAGGGAATGGTCATCATCCAGATAAAAGAACCTAATGGAAAAACAAAGGAAACAAGATCAAACAAACAGAATCAAAAGACCTTTAAAGAACAAAACATGACAAGAAACAAAGTGCTAACAGACCAGAGAGCATAGAAATTATGGATTCTTCACCCACTAAACATGAACCGGACAACCAAAAACTCATAACACCTGAATACATAAGCATGATGCAAAAAATGATAGTGGAATTGTTGAGGCATAAATGCAAATATAAATGAACTACTGCTACTCATAATGAATCGATTTCCTGCTGTCATTTGTCTTCAAGAAACTTTCCTAAAATCTAATGATAAAATAAAAACTATACACAATATAACTACATGCATGACCCTCAACAGAGGGCATCTGGGAGTGTATTGATCCTAATCAGAAATGACCCCCCCCCAAGTAAAATACTTCTAGAAAACAATCTACAAGCAGTTGCTGCAAAAACTACCCTACTTAGAACTGTTGACATCTGCTCTATTAACATTCCACCGCATGATCCCATAAAAGCAACTGATCTAATTAAACTAATAGAACAACTATTGAAACCATTCATATTATTAGGTCACAATGTTATATGGGAATCCAAGAACTCAGACAAAAAAGGGGAAAACCTGGAAAATATAATTAACAACTTATGTTTACTAAAAATACATATCTACATCGAGCATCAGGTACATATTCAGCTATTGAAATCTATTTTTATGGATTACAATTGGCAAGTTCTTGACAAGTCGTGGCAGTGATCACTACCAATTATATTGAAGATTTCAGAACCAATTGAAAACCCATCTCCCTCAATGGAAACTAAACAAAGAGGATTGGAATGACTATAAAAACCAATGCTGTCAAAATCTTGCCAACAAAGATGACAAAAAAAAAAATCTATTGAATGTTTCTCTGAAACATCAATAGCAATTGCAAGAAAATGTATACCAAAAATCAGTGAATCAAATAAACATCAAAGACCATGGTTCAACAAAGATTACAAAAAGGCAATAAGATTATGTAGAGCAGCACTACAAAAATTTAATACTCAACCTACAACCCATAATTTAAATCTGTTCAAACAAAAAAAAAGAGCAATAGCATGTAGAGCCATCAAAGAAGTGAAACAAGAATCATGGAGAGATTACATAAATAAAATAAACTCCAATACAAAACTAAAAAAAAGTCTGGAATATGATAAGGAAAATAGCTAAAATCTATCACCTCCTCTAAATCATCTTTCCCAAAATAACATAAATATAACAAGCAAAAAGGTTATAGCATATCTACTTGCTGAAACATTTAAAGAAAATTCCTCCAGCAAAAACTACAAACAGCAATTCCAAAAAGTTAGGCATGATGCAGAAAAAAAAACTGTACTTTAACTCAAACAACAAAGATTACAACCATCCTTTTACTCTAAATGAACCTAAGATGCCATAAGTCACATAACAGTTACTGGCCCAGATGAAATTCATTATGAATTTCTTAAACAACCATCCATAAAAAAAAAATCCTTAAAATATCTGTTAAACATCTTTTATGGTTTAAGGGAAAACTACTGAATGGCTGGAAACAAGCTACTGTAATCCCTATACCAAAATCAGATAAAGACAAATTGGACCCAAAAAACCTCCGACCCATAACATTAAGTTGTATATGCAAAACCCTAGGAAAAATACTACTGATTGAACTGATACCTCAAAACTAATGGTTTAATTACCAATCTCCAGAGTGTATTCTGAAATAAAAGAGGCACCATAGACAACAAAGTTTGCCTAGAAACTTTCATTAGAGAGGCTTTTATTAAAAAAGAATATGCAATAGTCATTTTCTTTTAATTTAGAAAAGTCCTCTAAGACAACATGGAGACATGAAATAATGAAAGACCTATACAATTTGGAATTAAAGGGCAGATTATTCAATTTGATATATAACTTATTGTTGGATAGAAGTCATCAAGGTTTGGGTAGGATCAACACTCTCGGCATCAAAAATCTAAGGAGGAGGGGTTCCATAAGGTTGCATCCTGTCTATCACTCTTTCTAATATAAAATTTAACAGCATTAATTACATGAATCAAGGAGTCAATGGTTTATATGTAGATGACCTGATCTGATACAGATCGAAAAATATGCACACTACAAAACAACAACTGCAAGTGTGTCTAAATAAATTAAACTGATGGACTATCGAAAACAGTTTCAAATTATCCCCAACCAAAACAAAGTGTATCCATTTCTGCAATCTGAAAAAAATGCACAATGATCCAACTCTTAATCTTGAAGAAATAGAAACTGAAATGACGGACCAGCATAAATTTCTGGGAATCTTTTTTGATATTAAAAAAAAAAAAAAAAAAAAAAAAAAACTTGCTTTCATCCCCCCATTTAAAATACATACAGCAAATGTTTCAAAGCATTACAATTACTATGGGTTGTGGCTAACACCGACTGGGGACCAGATCGTATATCACTCCTAAAATTATATAGAACACTGATAAGAACTAAATTGGACTACAGATATTCGATATATGGTTTAACCCGGAAATCCTATGTAAAAACCCTTGACCCCATCCACTATGTATGATTAACACTGGCTCTGGGAGCCTTCAGAACATCACTCATAGAAAGTTTATATGCTGAAGCTCATGAGACACCGTTAAAATTGAGATGAGAAAAACTGGCACTACAATATTATCTAAAACTCAAATCCTGCCGAACCAACTCTGCCTACCACGGTACCTTCAAGCAGAAATACAAAAATCTATTTGATAAAAGAAAATGCTATCAAATCTTTTGGCCTTTACATGAAAATCTCATCAGCAAAACACAAATAAATCCAACATTAATTCTTAAAACCAACAACTCAAAAATCCCAAACTGGTTTAACGATTCTGCTAAATCTTACTAAATATCCTAAAATTAATTCTAACTTATCCGATTACATGGAAGAAATCCATAACTTTCTACAAGCTCACCCAAATCATAAGCATATATACACCAGTGGTTCTAAAATCTTGGACAGAGTTGATGCTCTGCTATCCTTAACAACATAACAATGCAGAAAAGATTGCCTAACAATTCCTCAATCTTCAGTGCAGAAGCCTCAGCCCCTACACTTGGCTTTAGATATTATAGAATCCAGTGGGTCAGATAGGTTCATCGTCTTTTCAGATTCACTATCTGTACTCACAGATCTGAAGAATAAAAACCTGGGAAACCCTTTAATAAATAACTTATTAAATAGGATTGACTTTATTTATAAGGAAAAAGATGCTGTAATAGTCTTATGCTGGATACCGAACCATATTGGCATACAAGGAAATGGAAAAGCCAACAAAATGGCAAAGGAATCACTGAACACGGACATACTGACTTCCGACTCACCATAAACAGGACCATTAAAAAAAAATGGCAGCAATTATGGAACAACTGTAAACAAACTTCTCAACATCCTGCCAATCATCAATGAAAGATAGTCAAATTACAGAAAGATAAGAGAGGAGGTGGTTCGAGCCGAACTCTGTATAGGACACACATCCATAACTCACCAATATCAACTAAAAAATGAGGAACCGCCAATGTGTCCCATGCCAGGAACCATACACTGTTAAACACATTCGTCTAAATTTCTGTAACTTCCAGCAAACCCGAATCAGTCTCTACAAATCGGATAATTTAAAAAGGATCTGTTTGAAAATACCGATCCAAGTAACACCATAAATTTCATTAAAGAAATTGGGCTCTACAGGAAGATATTAAAAAAAAAAAAAAAAAAAAAAACTTTACCAAATCTGCTTACCTACATTGTTTTGTAACCAATTTTTGAAGGGAAAATTTATTTCCAGCAATACCTTTTGGCTCTCAACAAATCCCCCTTTACAAAATATGTCAATGTAACCTGATCTACAAAATGATTATTTACAATGAATACGTACTCTATTCATACAAACCTATCCAAAAATTGTTGTCAGAATTAACCCTTTGAGGTTGATATGCAATTAAACTAAATAAACCAAACCAAACCATTCATTCTCCTTAAAACATCCTCGTTTCTTACATACTCTATTCAGGGTATTCCCGGCATTTTTTGGTAGAAACCCTAGCTCTGTTATGCTTCAATTTTTTTTTTATTATGAAAACATTTTCCAGTGTTTGTTGCCATATAAAAGATGTAGTAACCCAGCAGTTATATATTTTATTTACCACTTTGCCAACCTTGTTAATTCTCAAATCATCTTGCGTCCTGGGTAAGACGATAAACTACGTTCAACAGCAAGGTTTTGAGGAGTATGGAACCATCTCTTAATTGCTAATGTTCCCAGGTCTACCCTAATTTGGGAGTGATAGCACCTGTGAGGGTCTCAGCTATGGTTAGATAGTTAACCCCCAAACTGGGGTCAAAACACTATGAAAGTGTAAAAAAATAGGTTTTAATACCAGAAATACTTTGTAAAAATATTATTACCAGCAATACTTTTTTTGGGTGGGGTATTACCAGCAATAAAAATGTTGTTGGCATTAAATAACCCATTGAGGTTGTTATGCCATAAAACAAATCAAACCTAGAAACCAAAAGCAAATCATCTAGTGCTGTCAGCATATTTCTATTAAAATCTCATCTGGTCCAGTTACTTTGTGCCAATCATCTCAGATTTTAGTATATACAGGTCCTTCCAGGCTTTTGTATTGTAGGTTCCACTCTTCATTCCATCATTCCAAAACATTTTATAAACTATATCTGGCAACAAGGCATCTGACAAGGAGGTTTTGAAAAGCCTAGAATCACACCCTCTTAATTGCTGTTGTTTCCAGGTCCAGCCTGAACCAGGGTGGTAGCACCTGTTAGGGT
This sequence comes from Acanthosepion pharaonis, assembly GCA_903632075.3. Classification (NCBI taxonomy): domain Eukaryota; kingdom Metazoa; phylum Mollusca; class Cephalopoda; order Sepiida; family Sepiidae; genus Acanthosepion; species Acanthosepion pharaonis. The sequence goes on from CAHIKZ030000568.1 coordinate 310,341, forward strand.
CCGAACTATGGGCAAATAATGAACACCCAAACAAAAACAAAACCCTACAAAAGTATAAAAATACATTTTTATAGTGAAATTACCAGTACCTATTTATAGTAAAATTACCAGTACCTATTTATAGTAAAATTACCAACATTACATATTTAAAGCAAAAATGACCAACAATACATTTTATCTGTAGTTGAAGGAATACAATTGTGTTCAAAATATATTTAATTGATGATATATAATTGTTCAAGATATTTAGATTTCAGCATTAAATAACTCATAGAAATTGTTATGCTGTTAAATAAAATCAACCAACCATTTTGTATTATGATTGTTTCCTCTAGATTTTATTTATCCTGTCAATGAGCGTTTTTTTTCAGTCCTGCTATTTCTTTGATCATTTTGTGCATACCTGCTGAATCTGTTTTGCAGTTCAACATCTGTATATTTTTAATTTAGCCATTCCTCTTTTATTTTTCTTGCACTTATTTTGTGAAGTTGTTGTTAGCTTCATGTATTCTGCACCATTTCTTGATGTTATCTGCTGTCTTTCATTAGATTAAGAATTTCATTGGTCAACCACTTCTTTTTTCTTTTATCTCACTTTCCTCATGATTACTTCCATTAAAGTATCCCACTTTGAATCCCTGACCCTCTTTCAAAGCTTCATATTTGTTCTTAATGCTGCATATTTATTTGCAACTTTAGGTTTAGCATTGAACACATTTTTCCTCAGCATTTGTTGCATGATCCAAGTCCATCTATCTTTTTTTTTTTTTTTTTTTTCTGGCTTGACTCTGACATTTTCTAATTTGTTATAAAAGCAATCTTCGATGAGTGCATATACCATTATTGCTACTATGTAAATTGTTTGGCACTACATTGGTTTCCGGGAAAATCACCAGGCAGCAATCATATTGAGATACAATGTTCCCCACCTCCCTCATGGGGAGTGGGCAGCCATTAAAATAGTTGCTTATCTGAAAGATTACATTTCTCACTGACAGAACAAAATTTATGAAAAGGTTTATTATACTGTTATTTTACGGCCTTCTCTGGAAGAAAAGAGTAACGAGAACTGGATATTTTAATACTGATATTTGGTATAAATTGCCAAAAGAGAAAAGGGCATTACCTTTCATGCAGTGGCATATCTAGAGTGTAACTGCTTCCTTCCTCTCTGTCCTGGGACTTTGATCTGAGGAAGTCTGAAGTGGAGTTGGTTGAAATGACTTTCAAAACGGTCAACCAGCTTGTAGAAACAATAACACTGTTTAGTTGTTGTACGTTAGTATTCAGTTTAGCGCTTCTCAATTCTGTGGTTGCTGAGTTAGGTGTCTGTCGGCTTTATTCACAACAATTGTAAAGAAGCAAAGAGTGGTAATTAGTAGTTTGTAAATTCAGCAATTCAAACAGGTAACTTTTTTCCAGTTTTCAACTCTTCCACTTTGTGAACAAAAACTTGGTGGAAATTTCTTCAGTTGAAAAAAGATTCTTAGCCAGTATCTTGCAGGTGGTGGGGGAGTAGGTGGGGACTATTTGACTCCCTGTATCTGTGGCAGACTGTTCCTTCTGGTCTGGTGGGTCCTTGTATTTATGGGAATAAATTTCTTTTAGGTGTCAACTTATGCAAATATGCAAATCAACTTGTTATATGCGCATAGTAACAGGTCCAGGAGAAATGGTTTGATAATTTCATCCACTTATCACATGCACCCAGGGTCAGCAGAATTCTTGACCCAATATGCAATCAAAGCAGAATGGTGAATAGTATTTTTTTATTTTTTTTAAAGTAACAAACTTCCATTATTGAATTTTGGCCAAGATCTCCCTAACATGGGCCAGCTAGTTTATCTAAATTTTCGTTTTTCTAGTGTTGACTGACTGAGGAGTGCATGCTCTTTGTTTCACTCAATCATACTAGTTAAAACTGTGTTAAGTCAGAAGTTCAAACCCAAACAATTCTAGGCACTAATTCAATTTAAATGCTTATTTTTTTTATTTTTTAAAAAAATATATTAGAACCACAGGAATTCTCATTCCAATATGCCACCAATTATAGATCCACTTACTGGTAAAATCTACACCAGTAGATCGTCAAGAGGCTTTCGTATTTTTAAAGGATAAGAAATGTCAACATTGTTCTATTTATTGATAAAATAGAAAATAAATGAGTTGTCAAATCAACCTTGTCTACTGAAACAATGGTCTTACTTGAATATGTAGATAGAGCAGTTTGCATTGCCACCAACATCTGACAGATATCATATTGTGTATCAGAATTGATTCTATAGTAGATCAAAAGAGCTTGCTTGATATTGGTAAATTGATGCAGCTGTTCTGATAGTAGATATACTAATACTAAAGGAAAAGAGATAAAATTTCTTGGGATGGACACTTTACAGCAACTCTGGTTGCCTTAGCAAGAGAGGAATCTATAAAACAGCTACATGGCCACTATTAATGATTTTAGTAATAGATTTTTAGCTATTAATCAAGATTGATCTAGTGTATAGGGAAATGCAGAAATTAAAACACAGAATTCTTAGTATGTAAATTATTTGGTGTCAGAGTAGTTTCAGAATTGGTGGCAGCCATATTGAAACACAGTGGTTCCAGTATGAAGCCCCCCGGTAACCATGAAAGAAACAGCCATAGTGGAATAGTTGCTGATCTGAGAGTTTACATTTATCAACTATGATTATCATATTGAATGGCTTCTTTTAGTTTTATCAAAACATTTAGTCTGACTCCTCTTCATCTGACAATTGTAAAGATTCCTATTGTAAGCCATTAGCATGTTAATCACACAGTTTGTACTGTATATTTTGATTTCTATTCACTAAAATGATACAATAGACATTTGTTTGGTATTTATACAAAGAATGTCCAGTGTAATTTGAAATGTTTTTGAATAATTGGTTTAAAATATTTCAACATGATGGTGTTTTTAATCATGGCAACCTTTTTCTTTGGTTCAAAATCACAGCCATTGAACATTTTGGAAATTGTTAAGGGAAAAAATATTCAATTTCCTAAATTATTTTCTACCATCAAGAATTTTTAATTTTCCCCCTAAATATTACATGCATTGTGCTTTTTTCTTTTTCTCTATTGAGTAACATGGCAGCTTTTTTTTTTTTTTTTGTTAATTGTTCTTCAGAAGGTAAACACTATAATTATAGCTACTAGTATTTCATTTTTTATTCTCTTTTTCTGTCTCCCCTTTTTTTCTTTCCTATGAAGGCATGTTTGATTCTAATGACTGATCTCACACAATGACAATTTGTTTCTTTCCTATTACTCTCTTGATGTATCCACCAACAAAGTAACAAATTCTTGAATTTTCATTTCTCCTAAATTCAAAGATAAGTAGGCAGATAAGGGTTTTTCTCTTATCTTTCTACTGTCACAGCTTAGCTGCTTACTTGTTAGTATTTTTATTTTATTTACAATCCTCCATATTTCTGAACCAGAATTTGCATAAAATCTGCTTTATATGCCAAAGTGACTATCACTGTTGAAACATCAGATTACTTTTCTGTATGTACTATTTCATTTTAGGTTTTCATATCAAATAGCTTCTTTAAGTTGGAACTTTTGAGATGAGGAATTATGATATGCCATTCTATTCAAGCATGTTTATCTTAATTTTTATACTCAAACTTTTCAACCATTGTACTGCCTTCTCTAAGTGTTTGTCATACACTGTAACCTATTTGGTATTTTGTACCAAACTCTTTATTCAATCCATCCTTAGTTAATGAATGCTGAATGTTTCTTTATAAGGAAATTGCTAATGTTGTCATAGGGGTAAATTGTTCTCATTCTGCTTTCCATCAACAGGGGGATATAACTCATATCAAATAATATTCTCCAGTTTATTATGTCTTTGTCTTGTTTGTCTCTTCTACTGGTGTACTTTTCAGTACTACCAAACCAAGGATTGATGACTGCATGGTACAATGACTGAAACATGCTGGTCTGAATAGAAAGGCATAGAATAATAAATAGCCTTTATTTTGAAATACCAGCAATGACAGTTCATATTCTATTTGCAATATAATAGAAAGTATTTCAATATTTTTCAGATTCTCTATTCAACTTAAATTATTTCCTGTGATCCCTTTAAATAAAGGTAAGCTTCTTTTTTCCCCCACAAAAATGAATAATACTTCTTTTTTATTGTCTTTAAAAGATTTTTTTTTTTTTTTTTCATCTCATTGTTATCTCATGTTTCATCTTTGATTTCATTTGTAAATATGCAGTTATCTTCCTATTCTGCAGTATTTTAAATCTATTTCTGAATTCTCTTATTTAATGTATTTCTTCAGGTTAATAATTTTCTCATAATCTCTCTTTACAAATCAAAAGAAAAAACTTTATATCATTAATGTACAGTTCATTAAAATATTACTCAATTTTAAAATCTGAAGCAATGAAATTGTGGAAAACCACAATTTATGAAGAAGTTGATATGATACATATTAATTTCATGTCTCTGTTTTGATTCTATTTGTATGATAATTGCTAAACTTGTAATAACTTCAATTACTTACTATTATGTTTTAGTGTAACTAATGCCATCAACTTTTGTTCACATCCTGCTAAAGTTTTGTATATCTCCAGGTCAATTACTATCTCTTTTTTTTTCTTTTCCAAATGGCTAAATAAGCAAGCTTATGAAATAAGCGTGATCAATTTAACAGGACTTTTATGACAACAACCTATTTACAATATAAACTGAATCATTTAAGGGTTTCAAATATGAACAGTAAAATGGATTTTTACAAAAAAAATTTTCTTCCTTTGTATTTTGAGTTTACAATATTACACATTATACTGTCTGTTTATTTCACTTAATATGGCACCGGATTGAGAAAGCTTTTAGAGGAGACACACTTTCATCTCAAATTCCACATTTTTGTAATGGAAATCCCAAAATAATTTGTAATAATTGTAAAATTAATTTTTCCATTTAAATAATAATAATAATAATAATAATAATAAAAAACCCTGTCAGTGACAATTTACTGTTCTTTATTTTGTGTGTGAGGTGCAGTCTTACAAACATCTATAAAACTGTTAGATACACTTGTAGGTCCCACTAGCTTTTCCCCTGTTCTCTCTTGCAACTGAGAATTAAGACAATCAATTTGGCATCCAAAAAAGTTTTTTTTTTTTGTTTTGTTAATGCAAATTTTCAAAATTAAATATTTTTGTTTAATTTCATGTACTAATTTTGTTTCTTTTGCAGACAAACCTATTGAAGTTTGGGAAGATTATGTAAATAGAGATTTTTTTCAATCTAACATAACAAGTACATTACTTTAAAAACTGCTCTGAACTAACAGGTAATCAGGGGAGGTAATCTTTTACTTTGCCCGCCTCTCTTCTGGAATTCATTAAACGAAAGGAAACAAAAATCCTAAAACAAACCACTAGGCTTTATTTTTCTTATTTCTTTTTTCCCCTCCACTTTTTTTTTTTGTCCCTCTTATTGTGTCCACTTTCTGCCACATTTGTACATTGTGATGTCATTCTTGCCACAACTCCGTATGTTGTCCAAGGCACCAGTCATCAAAGATGTGCTGGTCAGTCCACATCTGCCATGTTTGATATTTTGCTCTTGGTTCATTGTTAGTTGTAACTGTTTGCCGTTTGACCACACCAACCAAATGCAAGATTTTTATTTCTTTTTTTAATCTTTGTTGTTTTACTCCCTTGCTTTTTTTTGCAACACTTCATTCTCTTGTATAACAAGCATTTTTCATGAAACAATCTCCACATTCTCTCTTCTCACAGATTACCTTTTGTAGTCCAGCTGCTTTGCTCTTGAATTAACTTTCAAGATCTTTTTTTTTTTTTCTTAACTGTTTTATGTAACTGATGTGTCGGTAATATAATGGTCATTGGTAAGAAAAGTAAAATTGGGGAGCGTGATGTATTCACTGATACTCTTGGGAAAGGCATGAATCTATCTTTTCTCCCTCTAGCTATGGGTTAAATAGCAGAGCAAACATTGCTCTCTAACCTTGAGTAGTAGCCAGTCAAGGAGAAGGAAAATGTAATTCAAACCAGTAGAACGTACACACATTATTGTATTAAAGCATGTTTAGACCATTCAATACAACTAACCCTCCTGGAGTGGAGTGGGTGTCAAGAGAGTGTATCTAGATTTGTGCACACCATTCCTTGAAAGGAATTCTCATTATTTATATATATATATATATATTTTATATTACTTTATAGTGTACCAGGATGGGGAAATGGAAAAATTTTAAATATAGAAAATTTAATGCATTTATGTTTTGGGTAATTCTATCATGTGACCTGTCTCCAAAGATAAACACGCAGATTTTTTTCTCTCTTCAAATTGTCTATCAGAATATTAAATTAAACTGTAAAGAAATTTCTAAGCAGGGTGTTAGTTTTTAAAACTCCTTCCTAAATTCTTCATTGAATCCATGTTCTTTCTATATTGTTGCATTATGTATAATATTAAATGATTTTGGAATTTTTTTTACATTTGAAATATTTGTCCTCCTAATGCAAACTAATTCCTACTAACAGCTTAATTGTTTTACATTTTGATTTACCCATATCCACATTTGTACCTGGAAGTTTAGATCGGTTAGTAGCAGACATATTGTCAAGAATTCAAGGAGCTTTCCAAATTTTCTTCTGACAACCCATTTATGTTTATGATGTTACCACATTCTACAGCCAACATTTGGCAACAACACCAAGAACATTGTCATTTGTATTTGTCGGTTTTAAGATTTTGAACAATAAAATAAAGGACTTCTTTTTTTTTTTTTTTTTTTTTTTTTTTAACATATTAAAATATTTTATGCTTCAAAGTTACCATCAAATTAATGGCTGATGGAGGCTTGATTAAACTACTTAGGACCTTTTATATTCCTGGAGTCAAGTGGACCTAATTAGTTTTTCTTTCTCAGTTTCTTTCTATATTTGTTTGCATTTTACTTCTCTTGTCTATTTACTCCTATTCTCTGAGCAAAATATTTAACAAGTAAAAAACAGCTTTTCTACTGCAGAAAACTCATATAACATGAAGGAGTTATCAGAAGAAAAATTTGAAATGTTAATGACTCTTCTCAGTTCTAACCCATGTTGTTAACTTATATTTCTAAAATCCTGGTCTAATCATCTGTATCAATCTAATATCTGTAAAATCTTCACTTCCTTTGTGAGATAACTGTTTTCATTTTATTTTATGAGAATTTCTCATTCTGGGCAGGGAGAGCTTTTCTTATATTTGTAACAAAGAAGTATTGTGGATGTGATCCTTTTGGCTGACTAAAGACCTGCATGGGCTTCTTGGGTTTAGTGCACAATTATTCTGCTGGATGGGATTATAACATTTTGTGCATTGCAATTTTCATAGATTTTAATTGTTTTCTTCCAATGTGAAGAGTGTCTTCAGATGAGTGGAGAACATAGTTGAAATATTAGGAAAATATGAAATGCTAACAAAGATTATTGTCCAAACAATTTTGATGAACAAACTTTTTATTTTGCAGACAGATTATTATTAGAGAGTATATTCATTTTAATTTTTTTTTTTTTTTTTTTTTTTTTTAATCCAGTAGCAATGATTATACTTTTTATGGGAAACAAATAGACCTTTTTCTTTTTCCTTTGTCTATTTGAGGATTTCTTTTCACTTAGTTAACTTGTTGTTTTGATGTTCATGTCAGATCTATTTCTACAGAAGAAAAGGAACTTTGTAGATAGAATTCTCTTGTTGCAATTCTATTGACATTTGAATACAATAACTCATTTTAGATTATTTTTTTTTATATATATTGCAATTTTGAATATTTGTAATAACTGCTTTCAATACAGCTATTAACATTTGATAAACATAAGATCCAATTACTAATCTTATTTCTACACATGAAATGAATAAAATAAGAAATTCTAATGACTAATATATTTGGTATTTGTATTTGAAAATCTAACTAAACTTAGCATCCTTGTAATTTGATCATTTATTTGGGCCACTCTCTTCATTTCTGATACAAATCATCATAGAATGACAATTGAATGTTTTTTTGTATTCTTGTAATTATGATGATGTCTTTTGGGAAACAAATTAATCTTTGTGTTTGTCTTTCAGATTTACTCAGAATCTGTCTGTATTCAGGAGAGATGTTAACGACAGTCTGAAGACCCCCAGCAACAATTTATCCCAGCTTCTTCAGGTTCCCTGGATATGATGAGCTATACGTAAGCTCTTTTTGCTGATACACTGTCACTGGTGGAAGAACTGAATGCAGAAAGGCTGCCTCCATTTGCCCTTCAAGGGTGGGTGGGTGTCTGGCTGTTAATTTCTGTTGCTACTCCTGCTGCTGAGGCTGCTGACGATGATGATGATAACACTGTCTGTCTGTGGTATGACATGATGATGATGACAGTGACATTTGTGACTGGCAGAAAAGAATAAGCTAAAACCTCCCACATAAAAGCCTGGGCTTGCTGTGACTGGTCAAGATGAACCATGGGGGGGTGTATGTGTTTTTTTACTGTGGACAGAATAAGGTACACAAGGCTCAACAAGAGTAATCGTAGCAGTCAACAAACACATGATCAGCACAGCTGCTTTTGTTAGTTGCAAGTTTTTTTTTTTTTTTTTAATTACAAAAAAAATATAAAATAAAAAAAAATAAAATCTTTTGGGAAGTAAAAAGATTAAAGGAAAAAATGGGAGGAAAAAAGTTGCCTGTTTTTATTAAGACTTGTGAGTTTCTCTAAATCCCTCTTTGTCACATGACATTTAATCATGTGGACAGGAGGAAGGGTCAGGTAAGATTTTTTTTTTTTTTTTTTTTTTTTTAAGGTTTGGGGATCTTTGCATGGCTATGGGCTAGTCTTGAGTTTTGTTTTGCTTTTTGCATTTTCTTTGTTTTAGTGATGGTAGCAACATATTTAGGTTTATTTCCTCCACTGTATTTAATCAGAAAATTTTAGTTTCTTTCAAATGTGAATGTCACTAAAAACAAAACAAAAAAACATACACACACAATACTGCCATCAGGGTTCCAAATTCTTCTATTTTGTTTTTCTTCTATGCACCAAATCTTGTTTTCTTAATTTTGTCTCTTTCCTTTTTCTCATGTCATTCTCTGCTCAACTAATTTTTGCTGAGTGAGTTAATCTCATTTGTATCCTGAACTTCTTAGTAGCTTGATCATATTCATTTTTTATGACTTGCTTATTTGTTCACATCAATATAAGTGAACTATATTAATAGCATTTATGTGATTCTTAATTCAATTAACATTTATTTAACTCAATTTCTTCAGAAAATGGTGATCTCAACTTTTGTTCTCAATCCCCATTGTTGTTTTTTTTTTTTTTTTTTTTTTTGAGTTGTTTAAAATAATCAATAAAAACAAATGTCCAAAACAGATGTCATCTTTCTCATATCAAAATACAACTTGTTGCCCCCCACCTTAATATTTTGCTCTTTGTTTTTTTTTTTATCTATTAAGTTTTTGTCCTCCACTATGTTTACTGAAGACATAGGTTAGTATCTACCATCAGTTGTATTTGTCTCTGCATTTTATTGGTGACTAGTCATCAGAGGGATTTTGTTTTCCTTTTCCAGGAAGTAATTATTACCCTTTGCTTATAAAAGTAATTCACTTGCTTTGTGCTTATTTCCTCAATTGTTGTCACTGAAAAAAAAAACCCAGAATAACTCTAGCCCCTCTCCCATCCAATATCCTACCAAGCTTCTTGGAATTCCTTACTTTTCTTATGAAATAAGATGCTATCAATTAATCTTGACCAAATTTTTGTTTTAATGGGAATTGAGCAGTAATCTTTGACTTTAGGTTAATGATACTCTTTGATCTTTTAAACAAAATTATTTCCATTAACTTGCCTAGTTTCAAGTATGTTTTCTGCTTTTTCAGTCACTATTTACTTGGGGAGACATTTCAAGTTAAACTAAATGCATCTTTCTACTTTAATTAGTTATTCCAGTGTGAGAATTTTTCAGCTTTAAACAGTTTACTTTTCATTTCTAAGTAACCTACAGTCTGCAAATCATTTGATTCTCATTCTCTCTCTCTCAGCATGTTTCATAGTCTGGGGTATTTGATTAGAGGGAAAGGTTTGTCTGTCTTTCTCTCAATCTGACTTTTCGTAGGCTCCATTTCAAACCAAAAAAAAAAAAATGAAAAATTATTTTCTTCAAAGACTTGTTTCATATTCTGGAAATAAAATATCTATAATTCATTCAAGTCTGACAAATGTAAATTTCTATCGTGTAAAGTTAAAACTTATTGTTGACTACATTCCACATGTGTCCAGGCTGGCAACCATCAACTTTGAAATGCTGTCACTTTGTCATTGAGTTGTCAGATGTGCTGCTGGTCAGTTTGGTCATAATTGGGCAGCTGGCCAACCATCAGTTGACTTCTTATCAAAGCCAAATTTCAGTTTGTCTGAATGTTATTTTTTACTTTTTAAAACCAAAAATAGAATTCATGGTTGGTAGTCTGAAAGGAATGGCAACTTTGTTTAATGAATTTGGAAATTTCTGCAAGAGTTCCATCATACATTATTGTAAATAGTTCCAACCCCATTGATACAGAGCTCTGAACAACCAACCATATCATTTTTTTTTATTACTAATATATATATATATATATATATATATGAGAAAAGAGAGCATCTAGTAAACTCTTATTTTGATTGAATGAAACCATAATCACTGTAGATAAATTTGTTTGAATTATAAAATCTGGCTACGGCTGTGCATGCTCTACAAACTGAAAAAAAAATCCTTTGTTTCTGCAGTTGATCAAACCAGCACATGAGAATAGATTTTTTTTTCTTAATTGCTGCTAAAGTTATTCATTTCAAAGCTAGCCTGAACTGAACTATTAGTTTTTCATCTTTTTCCTGCTTAACTATACCCAACTCTGTCCACCTCCAATATACAATTTCACAGACTGAGGCTTTTTTTTTTTGTTTTGTTTTTTTTTTACTAACAATGATTTAAAAAAAATCTTGACTGTTGTCCATACATTCCAGTTGAGACTTAAATTATAAAGACTTTAGCCATGAAGAAATATTTTCTGAATTCTGTATGCTTGTTTTTGAAAGTTACTTTTTCATAAGAGGTGCATGAGAATGAATTTAAACAGGTTGGGCCAGTATTGAAAAACTTAAATAAGTTGGTCAGCCTCAGTTTGTCTTTTGCTATTTTGAAGGTGGTGTTTTGTAAACAGATAAATTCTTTTGTTCAAGTCTTAAGTTCTAATTTTTGTCTCTACCCTGTAACTCCCCTGCCCAGTCCCAGTGCTTCCAACTGCTGCTGCTGCTGCCATTGCCAGTCATTTTATTATGCACCCTCATCTCAGTGTGAGTAGTCGTTTAATAAAAAAATAAACTCTTGTTTAACAAATGAAAAATTTCTACTATTTTGTTGTGTTATCTCTTTAACATCCTAAATTCTGTTTAGAATTTTTCCTTTTAAAAGAAAAATGTTGCCTTACATGTTTACTGCCAATTCTATTCTCTCAAAATGATACACATAAATGGTATGAAGAGAGGGGCCAGTAACAGTTTCTGGTTCTAACTCCATGAAAATTGCCAATTTAGGGATAAAATTATTTTTCTGCTTACCAAAATGAAAATGTATTCATTATGGCTCAGTACTTAAATTCCTCCTTGGAGAATGGAGGAGTTTCAGCTTTGATGTCTAATTTGTACAAGGAGAAAAAACAAAAAACAAAAAAAAAAAACAAACCCACATGGCAGTGGGTTAATCATTTAGCAAAATACAACTTATTCTATTTCTTTGTCAGCAGTGTTTTGAGGGAAAGGTTAATTTTAAAATTTTTTTTTTTTTTTCCTTTTACTTCATTGATATTTCTGAATTCATATTAACCAATCATCTTTTATTCCATACCATCTGCATGTTCTTCATTGAGAATCATCAGCAATTTGGTACCTGAAAACAAATGAAAGTGGGTATCTTATGCCCCACCACCTCCTCCTCCACACACAATTTAGTAAATGCCTCCACCGCCTTCCACCAATCAATAATCAAATTACTTTGAACAAAATCATGAATCCTCAAATATCATCCTAAATAAGACTGACCTGGAAGATCATAAAGATTTTAATTAAGTTATAAGCTAGAAATGCTTCCTAGTTTTTTTATTCCATGATATCTGTGTATAAAGTTATTGATTAGATCCACAATTTAGAATGGTAGGGAAGGATTAATATTGCATCTGGTTTCATCATGTATTCAGGTAACAATTTTCCTATCATCATTCATATTTCTATAATTAACCAAACTTTTTTTTTTTTTTAGTGCCCATCTATATATTTTTCCTGCCATTATTTCCAAATGTTCTCTGATCATCTTATATCAGTGCTTAACTAATTTTGCATTTACAATACTTTAAAAGATTCAAAGTTCATGACCATCTTTCTTATATGTAAGTGAAGGTGTCGTTTTAGAAAGTCACACCCACAAAACCACTCTTTTCTATCTGTTTAAAAATTACATGAATATCTTGGATTCTGAAACTTTATAGTTAGCTTAAATTCTAGTATTTGTAAAAGAAAAAAAAACAAAAAAACAATGATCTGAGGACCTTAAAAACTGTAAATATCACTTTAGGCTGTAGCTTATTTTGCATATGAAAAACTGGTTATCATAATAAACAAAACTACTGCATGTAATAAATCTTTCCTGTGAACAACCTCAGCCATGGACACTTAGCACTACTAAAATAAAGCCTTGATGTGTTTTTTAACAAAAAGCCACTTAAATCAAAACTATAAGAAATGTGAAAAGGGTAATTCAGTCAATTTGTCAATTTCCTGGCTCTTCTAAGAAATGGTCTCTGATATTTCTCCACCTTTTTATCATCCAATCAAGGATTGTAAAGAATGGAAACCAGCATATGGAAGCTACTTCATTTCCATTTAATTTACCTGTGCAGTTCTTGGTTTAATATTACCAAAAAAAAAAAAAAAATGTTACATGTCCTGAAATACTGATTTACATTCAAGGCTTTTATTTTTCAGCCTTGAATTTATCACATTCCATTACCTGACCAAAGGATAAAAAAACAAAAAAACAAGTCAGTAGCTTGTGACTGAATCGCATCCATTTTTCATACTTTTTGTAGCCTCAGGTTTCTAAAATAAGCTGTTATTTCAGGTAAATATTATTTATATAGAAATTTATGCTATACTTTAATCTGAGAAGGTCCTGTAACTTGTGTGTGTGTGTGTGTGGGGGGGGATCTTATTTTGAGGAAACCAACAACTTCACTTGTGACCTAAGAAAATCTTTCAGATAATTTCAGCAACTGAAGGTGATCAAAGAACAAACAACAAAAACAATGCTTTTATTTTATTTATTTTTTTGCTTGGAGAAGGATACAATTTTTTTCTTTCTCACTCACCAAATGAAGACATATGAGATGTTTCAGAGCAGCTCATGCAGACAAAAAAAAAAATAAATTCATCCACTATGTTTGTAGACTACCAAACCACATCCCCAATATTATCACTAACAAAGACCTGGTTTTAGTTTGCCACCCAAGAGAAAAAACAAAACAGGAAAAAAAAAACACACACACACTCAATGTTGCCATTACTGAATGAGTCAGAAGAAAAAAAGAAATGAACTTTTGAAGAACTATCTTTTTGCCTGATTAAACTTGCCATGAGTTTTTTTGTTTTTTTTTAATAAAGCCTCTAAGTTATGGACCATACACTTATCCACCAAGCCAGGAACCGTTACCCCCTTACCCGACTAGCTCTTGCTGCATTGTTTCCAAGGGAGAAAACTCCTGTTCTTTGTTGTGTCATGAAATGTGGGTTTGGAAAATCTTTTTAATAAAAACTTGAACAAAACAAAATTGTTCTCGTTCTTTCTTGACGAGAAGTCTCAACATTTTCTTTTTTCTTCCCATTGAAAAATAAAATCGTCAACAAATCAAAACTAGAAATAACTAAAATTAGCTTATTAATTTATTAGCAATAAATGAAGCATTTAAATTAAATTTTTCTTGAATATAAATTAATTGTAAAAGTTTGCTATTGTTAATCCCCTCAGATGTGTGGGTTTTTTTTTTTTTTTTTTTGGTCTTCAGCTTTAGGGAAAGTATTTATGAAATTTTTTAAACTGACAACACCAATAAAGTGGATCATTACTGCTAAAAAAAAAAAATATGGATGATGTCTGCTGAAGATAATCATTCATAGCATCTCTTGGGAGTTTCATCTTCTCCAAAATCCAATCAAATTTCAATACAAATTTATTTTTTTTTTTTTAAATACTTGTCTACCTCACCCCGTGTCATTTATAAAGCTTTTTGAGAATTCACAATCAGTTCATGGCTACAGATTGTTGAATTTAAAAAAAGAGAAAGTGCAATTTAAGAATAAATAAGTGAAAGGAATGTTTTAAGTGTGTAATATGTTTACACCTATTTGAAAGAGTTCATCCCCCCCCCCTGATTGTTATAGAGCCCTATTCTCTGTGTCCATAGTTGGTCCAGCTTTGTTGGTGCTTTTTCCATTTTTGCAATTGCTTCAATTCAACCTGCCTTTCTGCACATCGTTGCTCATTTTCTGCATTGCTTTGTTGATAGAAGTTTATCTGGTGCCGGATGCTAAATATGGCAACAATAAGAAAAATGAAAGAATTACACAATTTTGTGAGCATCAAAAGCTGAAAGATTCTTTGAATGTGAAGATTTTCAGTCTTCAAAGAAAGAAAAATTTCATAAAACACAGGAACTATAGGTTAAGACAACCTGCTGTTTATTTGTATATAATATGATTTCTACTTTGTAGCAACAGAGTGGTGTGAGTATATATATATATATATATATATATATGGAATATCATTGCATCCAATTTTGTGTAAATTAAGGATATGTTGGATAGATAACAGTTGATCCTAGACTTGAAGAGGTTAAGATTGTGTAGTGATCAGGGAAGCATCCTCTCAGGAGCTTATTTAAAAAATATAGTGGTTTGCAAAGATATCTGAGTAGAACTTGCTTTTTAGGATGATTTGACCCTGTGTTTTTGGCATAGGGTCATAGAGAGACTGAACTGGTGAAACTTATGACTAGCTAATCTGAACATTTTCTTTGAAAATAGTGATATTTTATATGTGGGAAAGGAACTGTAAACACTTTTGAACCTTGTCAAGGCTGGAAACTCATGAATAAATATATTGTGTGCGAGATTCTATGAGTGGACTTAACAATTACAAAAAGTGTTTGTTTATGAAATTCTGGAGTGCAGTGCTGAATATAATATCAATTGGTCAAATAACATTTTATATTTGTATTAATCATATAAGAAACAAAACACAGTACCTTTGAAATTCAGGATCTATACTTGGTTTTAAGCTGACTTTCTCATTTTCTTCCTTTGCTATTTGCAACTGTTGCATGCTCTGCTCAATGACTTCATGAAAGTCTGAGAGAAAATAAAAGGAATTTAGAAAAGATGAGAAAATATTTCATTTAATTCACAAAAACCATTTAGAAGATAATACCTTGAAAATATTAAATTTTGTTTAAATCTGCTCTTATCAGATGTTTTTTCTTTCTGTAAGCAGTTTATAATTGATAAGCTTTCAGAACTTCTAGATCCAAGATCAAATGCATTAAAAACTCTAGATGCATCTTTAAAAACAAGCCTTAAGCAAATGGTATGCTGCCTTCAATATGTAACAGTAAGCAATAGTTACCTCATGTACAAAGATCCATTACTCATTATCAAAAAAAGATTTACAAATTTGTTTTATTACCTTGAAAGAAAGCGAACTAGGAAGAATGTTTTATAATTTTAGGTTATTATATTAGTACAGTAAAGCAATTCAGTAAAATAGATTTCCACAATCTAGCGTTTTAATAAAACCAAGGGAAATAACTTTACAAGAGTAACCTCCCTTGGCAAAGTTACCCTAAAATAGCTAACGCTTTTGATGTGAAAAATAAGATTCATTTTTGAAAACCGGGATTTTGCTCCACATGCAAGTACCTCCACTTTTTCATTGAGAATCAGCATAGCATGATGAAAAAAGGCCCCAAACTTAATAAACACAAAGTTTTATCGTCAAAATGTTTGTTATTATTAAGAAGAAAGACCAAAGTATTTTTTTGATTAAATTTTTTAACTAACATGTTCGAAATTTTGGTTATGATTAGTGTTTTAGCGTCTATTTTTTTTTTTTTTCCTGGTGAAAAACATTGATTTGGAAATTCTTGCAAAAATCAAAGAATTGTCAGATTTTAATGAAACTTTCAGGATTTATTCACAAATGAATAAAATTATTTTTGAAATTTTTTGTTTTAGAAAATCTTGGTAAAAATATTTTTTTTCATATATATGTTACCCCTTACTAAATTTCAGGAAATTTCAAGAAATTAAATTTTTATCCCAAAATTGTTTTTATTAGTTAAAAGCACGACTCCTTGGAGAATGTAAATCAACTTTCTTTTCTTTTTTCTTTTTTTTCAAACTGCTACTCATTTCCTGAAGATCTGCTCTGAATTGTAAAATAAAAAAATGCAATAAAACTGACATTATTTAATTAGAAAAGCTTTTATAAATAAGATTTATTAAGGACACTATTGTCTTAAGAAAAAATTTTTTTTTCAATGAATAATGAATTTTTACAAGAATTATCTTCATTTTTTTTAAATTTTAATAATTTATATTTTTTTAAAATTCTACATTAATTATGTGATACTGTTATTAAGTGAAAACTATATTTGCTAATCAAAAATTGAAAAGCTTCTTTAACACAAATCATTTTGCACCAAGATTATTAAAATAATTTTTGAATTTTTTTATGAAAGAGAAAAAAAGTTTGGGAATCACTTATTTATTATAATCCAACAATATTGCCTAAAATTAATCTTGGGTAAAATTGAAACAAATTCAGATTTAAAGTCATATAAAAATGATTATTATTTTATTATGCTTTGTTTTGTCAGCAATGCTAAACAAGAAAAATTATCTGACAAAACATTTCAGATATTTGAGACTAGTTTATAATCATGACACATTAGAACCTGCTTGATAGCTCAAGTTAAACAAGTGTGCTTGGATAATATAAAAATGCAAACAATGAAAAATGCTATAAACTTTGCTAAACTTTCAGTGAAATTGCCTTTACTTGTTACTAAACACAGTAAGAATTGAAATTTTGCAAAATTTACTTTTATGACTAATAGGCCATTTTCTATTCAATTTTTTTTTTTTTTTATTGGAATCATCCCAAGAAAAAAAAAAAAAAACTAAACACAAGCAGTTACAGTGTTGGAAGAATTAGGAACAGAAACATTAATGATGAACAGAAAGACAAGATAGTAATCAGGTGGACACTAGATAGCGATTGACATTGCATTTAAATTTTTATAGATTAAAGTTGGCTGGATAGCATGAACCCAGAAGAGAGTTCCACGAGCAAGAAGTGCAATAGAAGAAACCATCAGCATAGAATTTACGGCTACATCTAGCCAGCTCAACTGTAAATTAATAAGATCTTGATGGGATTCTAGCGCTGCACTTAAATTAAAAAATTCTAAACGAAGAGCTCATTTGAACAATTGCGAATATTATTATTACAAATATTATGGATTATTATAAAACCTTCAAGCAGTTCATTTGTCTGAATATCTGCAACATTTCACAAATTGGTTAAAAAAACAAAAAGAGAGTAAAAAACGCACCCTTAAGTTGTTGTTGTTGTTCTTTTAACCTGTAGCAAATCTGTTGTTTCTTTTGCTGACATTTGTTGGCATCAACTTGACATTTGTTGAAGTCATTTATGACTGCAGAAAATATGGCAATAAGATGGACAATCAATTCCAAAATTATCCAAAGAATTACAAATTTTCTTGAAAAAGAAATAAAAACAAAAAAGCAAATTGTTAATCTAGATTAAAAAATATTATTCTAAAGTGATTTTTTTTTAGGTTGAAATAAATTAAAACATTTTGTTTTTTTTAATGAAGACGGTACATGAGAAAAAATAAAACTAAATTTTATTGAAGACTTATACTAGAGAAATTGTCTGGAATTCCTGTTGATTAAAAAATAGATGGAAGGAATGACCGAGCCAAGCTTGCAAAGAATTAATTTGTGTGAATCTTGTAAACATCAGTCATATGTAATTTTCAATACTTTTGGTGAAAAACAAAAAATCTTATCAAAGCAGATGTTTTAAAATTTAAATTCAAGTAAAAAATTTAATCATGCCAGCACATGTATTTGGAAGACAAGTGTATGGATATGATAAGATCAGTGACAAGAGAAAACAAAAATCCTAAAAGAACAAAAGGAGGCGGAAGAAAGATCCTATTTCTTCATTGGTATTTCCTAGAGGACACACATGAAGCCTCCATAAATCTTGTTTTTAATTTTAAAGTAAAAGTTCATTGAGTGATTTTGATTTTGAATCATATGAATTCAGAAATTGAAATAATTAAGATAGAAAAAAAGAAACAAATTGCTAATTACTTATTGGATAAATGCATTTGCATAGATATATGTATGCAAATACAATGTGTGTATGTATCCTAATGAAGAAGGATTAAAAAAACAAAAAGACTTAAGATTATTAGCAAAATTTTGTTTTTTCCTGTCAAAAATTTTGTTTCATCTTTCATTTGTTTTTTTTTTTGGTTTTTAAGAAACTTTTCTGATAATCAAAAATACAAACTCTTTGCCATCATTTCATAAAATATACAAATTTACTTCCTACTAATAAATACTAAAATAGATAAAAGAAGTCCATTTATTGACCAACAGGTGGTTAGAATTTTAGTCTAATATAAAACTACACTAGAATCAGTAAATTCATATACTTGTAAAATTTTCAAAAGATGTAATTGTTCCACTGATGTAAACTTTCTGGATTTGTCTATTTTACAGTTCCTGTTATTAAGGATCTTGTAAATATTATAAATTATGACATTTTCAACAATAGAAACAAAGTTCCTTCTCTTTATATCTGCTGACGTGCAAATACTCTTGGGAAAGCTATGAATCCAGCTTTACTCACTAACTATAGGTTAAAGCATAGGGCTTGTATTGTATCTGGTAAAATAAATTTTATTCTTAAAAAATTGTTACTGAAATCTTCACTCAAAAATAAAAAATAAAAAAAGAAAGAAAAAAAAATTCTTACAATCCAAAATATGCTTCATAACTGAGAAAGGGTTGATAAATCATAAAAAACAAATCAATCATGTAGTTCTAGTAGAAAAAGTGCAAGAACTTCAAGAAATGAACCCAAAAAGTATATCAAGTCTATTGTCATTTAAACCCAAATGAGGAGAGAAAAAAAAATACAAAGAAAGAATTTTAATTAATGTTTAAAGCTTGCAAGTTTTCTGAATGCATCTTAACCAAAGCAATCCTTAACTCAGGCCTATATAGGACATGTAGCTTTTCAGGCACTGGGGGCCAACTGTCAACACACAAAAGTTCATTACTGGAATTGAATTTAAGAAATTAAGTTTTTTTTTAAAGAGATTTTTACTTTTTACCTTTGGATTAAGTTCAAGATACTGAACTAAGTAATGTTTATTTATTTTATTTGAATTTGCAATATTTTATTTTTAAAAAAAATCTTTTTCAGTGTGAAATTCACAAGTGTCATTAAGAATTTTATCACAAAAAAATAAAAAGTTAATATAAATTAATATTTTTCTCTATGCTATTGTTCTTCAACAATAACGATATTGAGTATAAAATTGATTTTTTATGAATAATTTGTTTTCCTTTAACAGAACAAACAAATATTTTTTTTAAAAATACGTTGAATTTTTCTATCATTCATAAATAAATAGAAGACATTTAAAACAAAGCTAATGTTTTTCACTGCAAAATTTATGAAAAATGATAGTTATTAAAGAATTTATCCCAAAGTTAATGTCAAAAATTAAAATCAATAAATTTAATATTTTACACCTATTAAAAATATACAACAAAAATGTAAAGGAGAAGACATTATTGTCTTGTCAATATTGTCTTTCTCTTGCTTATATTTTTTTGATTATTTTAAACAGAAATTCACAAAAAAATGTCATTATTAAGAATTTTTTCACAGAAAGTTAATTTTTTTTTTTATTATTCTTCATAATAACAAATATCTTAGTTATAAAATTCTTTTTTAAAGGAATAATTTGTGTTCTCTTTATAACATAAAGTATGTTGATACCATCCTTGTAAGAAAACAAAAAAAATCAATGTAACTTTTTGCACTGCTAATTTTTCAAAATTACTATACTGAAATTTGCACATTTGAAAAAATTTGAATAAAAATTTAATATTTTTCTAGGATATTATTCTTCATAACATTGATTAAAAAAAAATTGTTTATACACAGGTATTTAAGAAAAATGTATGTTGCATTTTACTAGCATTCTTGTTAAAAATGTAAAACAAAAAATTAACCAATTTAGTATTTTTATGAAATATACTGTAAAAATATTAAGCTGGCTAATTTTGTTTAGATTATTCTATTTTATGGAGGAGGAGGAGGTCATCAATCCACATCCCCCATAAAATACAATTATCCAAATCTTTTAATGAGGGACGTTCAGTTCACTATGTAACTTCAACATAAAACAAACCGTGAAAAGTGAAACAAATTGGAAATCCTTTGAAACCACATAATTCCTTAAAGACAATGGAAATTAACATAAGATGAGAAATTCACACAAACTTCTTAATTCTTAATCCTAAACCCTTCAGACCTTAGAATATAAGGTTCATACACTTTTTCGAAACACCATGTAATTTTTACAAAATAGTTTAAGTTAATATTTTTTAATTTTACTACCCCAAAATCTTTCTCAAAATGGTAAAAAAGTACTGTGTAACAGGTTGTCGTGGTAACTTTGATTAACAAAATATGGTTTGTGTATTTTGACTTCTCCAAGATCAGAATGAATGAGAATGATGGTTAAAGGCAATACCTCAAGACGACACCCCTGGCAAACCAAACACTGTTATTTGTGAAAGGCATTTTTCATCTAATTATGAAACAGTGGTTATTACAAGAAAAGTATGACCAAGAAATCCACCATCAATATTTGATCATTTGCCATGAATGTATTACGTAGTCCTCAAACAAAACCAATAAACAAATCTTCTGCTTCTATGTGAAATGTGCAAAATGATGAGTTGGCACAGTTTCTAGAAAATGACAAAATCCTCACTTTTGAAAAACTGTATCAGAATATTGATCAACAGTATTTTATCTCAGAAGTTACATGTTATAAATCAAACAATCAGTTGTTCATCCAATCTGTTGCTTTTTTTCACTGGAAGTATTCTAATGTTTTTAATTAAAATTTTTGAAAACTTGAGATTTGAATGCTACAATGCTGGCATATATACAACGATTTATTCTCTTTCAAAAAGTTGAATATCAATGTTTCAGCACTGGTCACAAATCATTGAAGCAATTCATTAGCTTAATAATTTAAAAATTGATAAGAAAAAAAAATTAAGAGAGCATATTAATGTTAAGGATTGAGACAAAACATTATGGCTCTGATATTCTTATCAAGGTATTTGAATAGTTTGTTACATCTTGGTCATTATATAACAGACTGCAGGATGTTTTTATGTTACACAATGTGAGAATATTATCAACTTTGACATCAGAAGTTTCAAAATTACATGACTAATTTTCTTTGTGATATTTTATTGAAATCTCTGAAAATAAAAAAAAAGTGTATTCTTTTAGTTGATGAAGTGTACGCCAACATCATGGAGGAGATTTATTTGGTTTGGTTGAAAATTTTGAAGGATTAGCAAAAACACTATTGGGCATCCTGGTAAAATGTTTAAATGGAGGACCAAAAATATTATTTAAAATGATCCCAGTTGCAAAATTAGAGACAACTTTTTTTATATGAAAAAATTTTATATATTGTTGATGCAATAAAATGGACAAGTAATTGCAATTGTATGTGACAATAACAGGATCCATCGATCTTTTTTTCCAAAAATTTGACATTTGTTTTTGGATAACTAAAAATGGCTTGTACTTACTTTTTGATTATGTCCACCTTTTTGAAAATATTCAGAATAACTGGATTAGTGAACATACATCTAAATTACTGATTTATTCTGAGAGCAAAAAGATGACAGTAAAATGGGAAATTGTAAAAGGTCTTTTTGAGTATGAAAAAAAAAACTCACTTTGTTAAGCTGTCAAAACTAAATGTTGAAGTTTACCCAAAACCTGTTGAGTGACAAAATGTTTTCCATTGTTTAAAAGTTTTTTTTTTGTGATCAAACTATAGCTACCATTAAAATGCACCCAGTATTAAATGGAAAGGATACGGCAGAAACAGTTAATTTCATTGAAAAAGTTTTTAAATTTTGGAAAATTGCCTGTGTCAAAGAAATATATGGTGATACTAAGACAAATGATCCACTGAAAAAGGTGCTATCAGATTTATATGATGAACATGTTATTTCTTTCTAATTCTGGAAAAATTACAAAAAGAATGGAAGGAAAGCAAGGAAAAAGAATGAAATCATTAACAAGATATGCTAGTTTAGCCATTGAACATACATGCAATGACTTAATTGATGTTTGTAGATATTTGCTAAGTAGTGGGTTTAATTTAGTTATGTTTGGTGAATTTACAACAGACTATTTGGAAAATTAAAACAAAGTTCTGGAGGTGCATATTTTATAACAGTTTGAAGTATTATTGAAAAATTTAAATACTGAAAAAACTAAAACTACTTAAATTAAATGTTGAAGTCAAAGAATACAACTTTGATCCAGGCCATAATTGCTTAAAATATGGACATTTGCTGGATGAAATGGGATGCCAAATATTTGATAACTTACCAGACCTTGAAACTAGGATCCCTAAAAATATTAAAATGTCACTTTTGTATATAGTAGGCTATGTTACAAGAAAAGATTGCTCCACAAAAATGGAAATATTTAATAATACTAATATTTATTTTGAAGAATACAGACATTTTTGAAAGAAATAGATTGTGGTAATTAAAAAATTCCACTGGATACCACAGAAATACCAGATATTTTTTATTTTTTACATATATTTCATTGGCTAACTCCACACATTATCCTGTTAATTAATTTTGTGTTCTTGTTAATGTAAATTGATTTTGATTTTTAAAACTCTGTGTACTGGTAATACCTATTATTGTATCATAGTGAAATAAGTATTTTCTTCATCTTCAGTGAAACAAATTGTACATGTAACAAAAATGTCAATAAATTTTGTAAAGATTATCAAAATTATTGCTTCTCTGAAATTCACATTTTTTGAAAAGTATTTTCAGACTTTTATTTTCTGTAATCAATTAGCATAAAAAACTGTTACAAGATGAGATCTTGCCCTGCTTCGATAAACGGAAGTTACCATCACGAGTCCTCAACTCGAAATGAAAACTGCACGTCTATGCATAGGCTCGACGCAGATACTTCCATTTGGGATAAACTCAAAAAAAAAAATGAAAGAATTAAATCAACCAATCGGACCGTCTCCCGTGTAGTAAAAAAATTGCCATTTGGAGCTGATAGGCATGTATAAGTTCAACACGGGAAAGTCAAAAGCTAGTCCCATTCAACGGCGGAGGTAGAAGGGTCACGTCACTCGCTCCTGACACACTGGCCTGGCTGCTAATGAACTCTCGTCCGACGCTTTGTCAAAGGGTACCTTTCCCCTTCCATAAGTCAACTCCACGAACTTTACTTGCCACTACCATAGATACTCAACTTCTTAAATATGAACCTTTTACTTGTTCTTATTTTCCTCACTAAAAAGCCTATAAAATATATCTACAGTCTTTCTTGTTCTTTTGATTCTGAATTTCATTGTTTGCAACCAAACGCAGTATTTCGCCCACATTGTTTTCACATCGCCCACGTAACTAAATACGGAATATAACAAAACTATCTCATCATTTTTGCAATATTATGTAAAAATGTCTTCTAATTTAAGGTGAATAAAGTGATTTCTATGTATTAAGTTATTTTATGTTATTTTTGCCCTTTCTTTTTACATTTGTATTTATGGAAATAAGTCAATAATTGTAAGATGCTTCATAATATTATATATAGCCGTTAATTAACTAATTACTGGACATTACTAACAAGTTCCTTGCTAAAAATGTTCTCAGTAATTGTTATTTAGTAGTAATTTAGGTTTCCACATGCCCACCCTCAGTCATGAACCCCAGTTGCATGGTTGCCAGGCCTGGTATATAAAAATTACCTTGATCTTAACCATCTAGCATTGACACACCCGCTGACCTGTAAATATTGCCTCTGAAAGTCTGACTTTTCTGTGACTTCCTGTATTATTTATAATGATTCCATTATATATTATGTCAAAGTATACATGGGGATGGGTTATGGTGAGTTGAACATTGAAAGCCAATATTTATGGTGGCGGGTTTGAATGCCAAAATATTAAATGTACTCTTAAAGCCAAGTTTAACATTTGGGTAGGGGGATCTCTCTCTCTCAGAGAAAAAGAGTGAGAGATGATGATGATGATTATTTACCCCAAAGTCTCAGCTGAATATCTATTTGACCAAATCTTTATGTTTTAAAAGTGGGGAAATTTTCATTACCTTTTGTTAGTTGTTTTTCTTCCTGTTTTAGATTTATCAATTGCATCTCCAGGTTGTAAGCTGAGTGGTCAGGCTGCAGAAGTTGCAATCCAATAGTCGTCATAAAAGTGTCCATTTCATCACAGAATGCAATACGGTTTAACTGTAACTGCTCTTTCACCACCTCCTGATATAGAAAAAAAAAAAATGACACTGTGCACTTACTAGAAATAGTGTTATGTAAACTTCTCAGATCTTGTAAAATATGAATTTAACAAATCAAGAAAATCAACAAAGATGGGGGAAAAATTAAGAAAAATTATATAATTATAATGAAATAAAATGTCAGGAAGCTTTCAAGTTTGATTTAAAAAATAAAGAGAAAAATCTCTCAAACATTTCTCAAATGACATTTAACTGGAGCATAGAATTTGATACACGGAAGAATTTGCTTTGATCCTTCAAGTCGATGTTGTTGTAATCTGTCCAGAAGATTGCATTAAAATAGAAATTTCATTATTTCCAGGTTTGTCAGTTAATTGCAATAATTTTTCATTTGCCTTAAATTCAAAGTTCATAAAAAGACAAAGATTAAATATTCTTTTCAAATAAATACTTGTGTCATAAATGTAAAAAGTGCAGACCACAATGACAGTAATATTAAATTGTTCAACATAAAATTGCCAATTTTGTTTTAAGTTAAAAAAAATTCTATCATTCATTAAATGAAATCTTTTCCAATTTAGGTTTGAATTAGACTTTTTTTGTGGGGAGGAGAAGAGCTTCTGCAATAAAACATTTTCAACTCATTTTGTCTTATGCTTGTACGGCTTCAAATAGAATCATTGATGAAGATGGCCATATGAGAAATATGAATTCCAAACTTGGGTAGCATTGCTATTAACAGGAAAAAAAAAAAACAACAAAGACCCAAAACAAGAATTGATTTTAAACTTTTTTTAAGTGAACACTTCATTTAAGAAAACCAAAAGTCGGCCAAAAAACAATCAGTGAAGAATTGAAAGATTGTAGAGGAAAATTATCCAAATATAGAATCAGCAAATTTATAGCAAACTTCAATTAAAATCATTTTAAATAATTAAAAAAAAACAAACCCAAAGTTGTTTGATAAATAACTTGCATTTTAACAGAATGAGGAACAAAATAAAATCCAGATGTACTGATCATACTACATCATCACTTGTGATAAAAAAGAGATTTTTTATACTGGCTAAAAACCAGAAAAAATTGTACAATGGTTGAGAAGTGAAAACAACCAAAACTATCTTTTCTGGAAGATTACAATGAGCATTTGGTAGACACTAGGAATGCTTTCGGGTTTCAATGCTTTCTTTAAAATGGCTAAACAATGCATATAGATATATATTGATCAGTGTATTAAATAAACAACTTCCGGCCTGGCAAACAGAATGGCTGTGATTTTACTGTATGATACTGCACATTGTCATCATGCAAAAGATATATACTGTATTCTGTTGCTTAGAAGACAGTGATGCATTAGATGCTCCCCCAAATTTTGAAGAAATAAAAAAAAAATTTTTTTTTCTTGTACTTCATAGACCTCCCCACAATCCCTAATTGTATCCACTGAATAGCATATTTCAGCATGAAAACCTGACTAATCCCAGACCGAGAAGAATTACCAAATTTATGATAACTCTTTAGAATGTAATAATCAGAAGAAAATTTAACCCCTGTCATCAACCTTTGATTTGTAGGACACAAGGTAGTTTTTGGAGATATTTTATTAAAAGAAAAATGTGAAATGTGAATTAGACTATTCATTTAAACTTTCTTCTATATAATACCATTTTTTTCAAGCATGTCGAACACTTCCTTAGAAATAAGAATTCAAATCAGGATCAAATTGAATTAGCTTTCACTGAATTTATCTCTGAATGAAGAATTCTTTAGGAAGGGAACCGATGTGTAGCATTCAAGATGAAAGGCCATGAGGAAACATTATGGTTGGATAATTATTTTCTATTCATTTTTTCAATTTATTGTGTTTCATGTTGCACAACCTGGTATTTTAGTACCATAAAGAGACTCATATTTAATACAGAGAACAAAAATGCAGGAATAATTTTAAAAAATTATAGTCACCTAATCTACAAGGTAAAAATGTATCCTGAGCATTGATATGAAAAGAGAAACTTTTACATGTTGCATCCTATCTAAAGATATTTTCAATTTTCAAACTGAATAAAATTGTACTTTTTATAAATATTATATAAGGATATGTTTATAGATGTAAAAAGACATCTTTTATTCTTTAATATGTATATGACATTCAATTTTTAAAAATGTTCATTTATCAAATGATTTAAAACTTTTTGACAGCATTTTCCAATGTTGAAGAAATCACTTTTTAAATGATTTTTATGTTGTCTGTCAAAAGCATTCGATACAATTTTTCTCCAGTAGAAAACCGATTTATTTTCCCAGTGAAACTCACTTGGTCATTGAGGTAAGAATTTCTTCTTTGTTGTAAAAGTTTCTTCTTCTGAGAGAGAATCCATTCTTGGTTATGCAGATAGTCAGTCTTAACTTTTTCTTCACATAATTTCTGGCACTAAGGAGGAAAAAAAAAAACTTGAAATATATTGCAATGTTTATAAACAATCATTAGAATTAAAGCCAATTAAAGCACAAACTAATATAAAGTCAAATATTTTAGGACCACACAAACCCAAAGTAGCTGTTCATACATTCATGACACATGGTTTCATAACTTTCTTTATACTAACATAGAGTTTCTTCTCACTTTTTTAAAACCTACCTTATTTCCAACATAAAATATTTGAGTTATGAGAAATAGTTTAAAAAATGCTACTGTAACATAGACATGTTAGAGACTCACAATTGTATTTTATGTATGAAATAATGTTGCAAATCAATGATTCACACTCCTCTACTGTGTTTTGAACAGGAGTAGAGGTTTATTCTTTGTTTAGGATTCAGTTTCTGGTTCCTTCTAAAGTCTTTTCATTCTTTCACTCCCAGGAGCCCCTCACATTTTAGTGACATTATTGTCTTTGTCAGTGAATTGATTAAAAAACTTCTTGACTAATATGAAGAGCAATTCTTACGCAGTGACATAAGTCCATAATCTAATGATGATGCAGCATTTTTTTAAACAAAATATTTTTCAATGTGATCTCTTTTCTTGTCAATGCTCTTAGTTCAGTGCTGAACATTAAGAGACTGAGCATTATACAGTGAAAATGCAGACCAAAATTCAGCTAAGAAATACATTTCAGGTTACAGACTTATTGATCCATTCTCATACAAATCAGATTTAGCAATAATATTATCATACATTGAAAGTTATAATTGCTGTTATAAAGTGTAATTAACATATTGTGGCAGAAATCCTTTCTTTTCATCACTAAAAAAAAAAGCTTATAAAAAAAAGTAAAGCATATATATATATATATATATATATACATACATATATGTGCGTGTGTGTGCAATCACACACATCTATGCAGTGTGTTTGTGTAACACTTTCTACATTAACAGAACAGACCACTAATGCAGCATTTTTCAATTTTTTTTTTTTTAATAAAGCCCACAGCAAGAACTACATTTTGCATTGCAACCCATTATATCTATGTGTAATAAATCAAAGACAAACTCGGTTCACTAAGTTCATTTATTTAGCATCGACAAATTATCTGTATATTTCTTATGATCTGCACATATTGGAATTGCATGTATCTATTTATATGAATATAAAATTTTCTTTTATAAAAACTAATTTAAAGGAAATTTCATCTTCTTATTAGGTATTTCAAATATATACCAACATGTATCTAACATGTCTATGTTACAGTAGCATATATAATTTCTCGGACATTCAGGCCAGTAAATGTTGTTTAATACTGTTTATTATAAACCAGAGCATTTACTTAAATATTTGTATCTATAAAAAGAATGCTAAACATAAAAATGTCTTAAAATAATTGTCAGACTTTGTCCATTTCATAATATATATATATATATATTCTATGAAAATTTCTCGGACATTCAGGCCGGTAAATGTTATTTAATACTGTTTATTATAAACAGAGCATTTACTTAAATACTTGTATCTATAAAAAAAGAACGTTAAACATAAAAATGTCTTTAATAAATAAATTGTCGGACTTTGTCCATTTCTTAATATATGACGTCATTTGTTTACATTTGATACGCCAGAGCAGTTATGAATGTACGAGATTCATGGAAGATTGAAGTTTATAAGCAATAAATTCGACCTTGCCTACCGAACGCTCCTTTGTGGCCGAGACGGTAAGGCACGTCAGCGTAAATGACGGTTCCGTATAGGATGCAGGTTCGAATCCTGTCAAAGGACGAATATTTTCTATTAAAATTTCTCGGACATTCAGGCCGGTAAATGTTATTTAATACTGTTTATTATAAACAGAGCATTTACTTAAATACTTGTATCTATAAAAAAAGAATGTTAAACATAAAAATGTCTTTAATAAATAAATTGTCGGACTTTGTCCATTTCTTAATATATATATATATATATATATATATATGTATATATATATATAAATAACACAAACACTTTCTGGTCATTGAATCTGATAAGGTCATTTAATTTATTGCTCCTCTTATCCTAAAAAATTCCTTTTCTTTATACAGTTTTGTTTTTCATACCAACCTGAAGAAGCTGAGACTAACAGACATGGATGAAATGTATCATTTATAAGCTTTTTTACTTTGACTCATCAGCTCAAATTTTGCTTTTGGATATTATTATACATTCTATAATACAAACACACACACACACTAAAGATATGAAAGCAAGCAAACTACTACCTTTAAGTCAACATCATAAAGAGAAATGTGTAAATTGGACAAAGAAGTACATGAAAAATGATTTGTCAATAAACATCATGGATATGCTAGGATTTGGAGCCACCATCAAATTCGTCAACCAAAAATTAAAACAGTGGGAAGGTGAAATCATATTTTGGGCTAGCAATGTAGATACTAAAATTATCAGTCCCTTCAAAGTTAATGAGGATATCAAATGAAGAGAATTATTTTAAGTTCTTGGACAAGACATTTCTTGAGTGATATAGGTCAAATCTGATGATGATTATATGTTAAATCCATATTAACATGTAAAAAATTAAAATAATAATTTATTCAAATACATGGGATATTGTGTTTTTTTTATCGCCTATATATTTTGGATTTATTTCTAAATAAAAATTTGTTGCACTTAGCTTGTTTTCATAATAAACCTAACGCTCACAATAGCACAATATATTTCTGATAAATGTAAATAAATTTTCCCACCATTGCTTGTTTAATTTTTGTGCTGCTTTGTTGTGCTTTTTACACTCTTTTCTGGCTGCTGTCTTAGGCAATATTTGACCTTCTAATACTTTTTTTTTAATGCATTAAGATTTTTATTCAGCTGTATTGACTAGTATTTGCCTGGAGAGGCAGGACCAAAAGACTTTTACAGCAACCTTCTAGGTGGGACTGTTTTTTTACTTTAATTCTTTTCAAAATGGAAGATGAATAAGTGGGAAAGACTGTAAAAATATTATTTAGAACGAGTACAAAAGGCATGGGGGAGGGCAGTCAAAAACGAAAGGAGTTCAGTAACAACAAAAAAGAACCAAATTACAGAACAGAACAATGAAACAGATCAACTGGAAAAGAGAATGACAAGTGAGGCCTCTTCTTTTTCAGGGAATGCCCCTCCTTCTTGTTTAAGTGATATAGTGAAATTTTGTGCGGCAGACTAAACAGCACACGCACCTAGTAAAAGAGGATGGGTTGCTGGTTGATCGCCCTTAATTGAGAGTAGAATTTTGTGTTTTTGTAGATTGACAGAAAAACAAACAAGATTAGAAAGACCCTGTGAATAAAAATTCAACAGGCAAGAATTTTCCCATCTGGGACATGCTGCTGCCCACATCAGAAGTCTGCTTAACTCTTCTAAGGAAACATTTGCAGTTTCAAATCCATAATTAAAATAGAACATCAGAGTCAATCTTAGATCGGGTGGTGGTACCTAGCTTTGTTTTAGGGACTCATTTGGCTATTTTCTTTTTTACAATATGGGTGGAAATTATAACAGTATAAACCAATTCAATCTGTTGGGAGTGATGTTTTGATCTAATGATTAATAGAAAAGCATTAATGGCATTCCCAACTGTCTGGACATTTTGACACATTGTTCCTCTTTTAAAAGCAAATTGCTCTAATTCTATTTCATTAACCTTAAGTTCTTGCCACAATTTTCCTATGGAATTCAAGTGTGGACTCATTGCAGGTTAATATAAGATGCTGAGTTTGTTGTCTTCAAACCAATTTTTCACCAATGCAGTTGTGTGTGTCTAAGATCATTATAATGTTGAAATGTTAACTTCCAAAAAGTGCCTGGTAGAATCTTTCAATTTTCTTTTAAAATATCATAGTATTCCTTTCTTTTTTAATTCATTATCCTGATGAAACAAAGTCCTAAAACACAAAATTGCCATCCCCATGATGATTACACTAGTGATAGCATTCTTAGAGTTTGTGGTTTTTCTTTTCCTTTATATTCACTGTACCTGATTCCAACCAAACAATTTCCATTTCATCATTCCAAAAATGACTATATTTTTACAAGTTGCCACATACAAATTTTAATTGAGCAGAAGTGTTTTCCTTGGCCAGTAACTACCAAGAACATGTTTATAGAGCACTCTACTTATTGTAGCATGTGACACATCATTTACTCCATTTAGGGTTCTTCTTGCATTCACAGACAATCTTTTTGCAATACTAGAGTTTAGGCTTACGAGTTCTTCAAGGAAGAGAGGCAACAGTTTTTGTATCAAAATACAGTCTACCTTCCCCGTCATGAAGTAACATGATGGGGAAGGTAGACTGTAGGCATCTACAATTTGCTTTTTTGTTGGTATAGTGAAACACTCTACAACTTTAAAGGTGAATCATCTAATGATACAAATGTAATATCAAAAAGAACAATCATCTCTAAAAGTAAAAAATGCTGTGAAAGACCTTGATACTCTAACCAGAGTAATGAAAGAGAAGTTGAAATATCCTAGGTACCCTGAAAAGGTGTAGATTTTAACAATTCTACCCAAATCATGACCAAAAGAAAAAAATTTCTAAATATTTTGAAGTCTCTAATTATTTAGTCTAAAAAAGCTTGTGTGTTAAGAAAGGAACAGGGCATCTTGGCTTTACCTTCAGCAAAATTAGGTAAAGTTCTTACCAGTGGAGACCATTATCATGGTGAAAAACTTTTATGAAGATGATTAGTTTTCATGACTTATGTCAAGCAAGAAAGACTGTTAGTGTTTCAAAGAACACTCATAAGCAAAAAAGATTAATATTTTCAAATTTGAAAAAACTCCATAAACAGTTCAAATTACATCATCCCGATCACCAAATTGGATTTTCTAAATTCTGTATATTGAAATCCTTAGAGACACAGTGCATTATCCTTGTTGACTTTACAGAAAATCACATAAATTCAGCGCAAAATGAAATTCAAAGTTATCATTGAAACAAGGGCCAATGTTCCCTTCACCCAGTATGTATCTACTACAGAACTGACAAGTTAAAGTCTTTTTGTATTTTATCAGATGATTGAGATCATGATGTGGCATTTGTTTACTGTGTTCAAAAAATTATAATATCCTATATTAAAGAATATCTTCCAAAAGTTAAGTCTGTGATATATTTTTCTGATAGGCCAATACAAAAAATACACTACTAAACGAAATGCTGCAAATGAAAACTTCAAGTGGACTACAAGAAATCAAATCCTGACAGTTGAAGACTTGTTTCATTTCTGTCAAGAAAACAAAGAATATCATCTATTTTTTTGCTATCTATTAAAGAATTAGAAGCCATAAGAAAAAAAATGCACAGTCCTTGGAACAAATTTTTTTCATTACTTTATTCCTGGAGATGGCGTCACTATAATCTACAAAAGATTTAATCATGATCAAACCACAAAGACATTTAATATTTCATGTCAGGAAACATCTTCATATCCAGAAACTTCCATTAAAACAATGGAGTATGTAGCATGTATTTATGATAGTTTTGATGAGTTGGTCTAGTTCTTGAAATTGACACTACACCACAAAGTGATTTAAAAATACAGATTATACATATTGTCATAGACCAGCAAATTCCTTTTCCTGGACAAGAAATGAAGACATATGCTGAGTTCCTAATGATAACATATTACGCAAAATTTCATTACAAGCTACAACTTCAAGATGCATGTACATCCTTCAAAATGATGAATATGATATCACAGAGAAGAACTGGACTAGGAGAATGAATGATTCATAGTTTTATCTACAAACTAAATTCAAAATTTATTTTGCCAATTTTATAATTTGATGTTACATTGAAGGTATAAAGTCTAGGCTATTGAAATTAGAGATTACCAATAAATATAGCTATTTCAAGTACTTTTTTTTTATCTTGCATTTTGCTTAAATTTTGCTTTCGGGGTAGAGATTCTCATTTCTTTTATTTTTGCAATGCATATTCAAACATCCCAAAAATTAAAATAAAAAAAGAGAGTTGTTAAAACTTAAAGAATGAAGTCCCCAAATACTACATAATGTTTTCCTAATGTATTTTTACCTATGGACTTCATTACCTTTAGCAGAAAGAGTCAATATTAGATGATTATAATTTTGAAATTAACATGAATTAGACTTTTTGAGAAAAAAACGGTTAAGGTCTAGAATTGGTAGCTTTGAGAAATTTGTTGAAATTTATTCCCCCAAATACACTAGTTTTCAAATGTTGTGCCACCTTTTGCTACTTTTATGGAGTGAAAATGATATTTCTCAATTTTTCCATGTGGTCGGCTGCCTAAAGATTATCATTTTTTTCCACCAGAAAACTGCTAATATCTACTTTATGGTTATTCCCTGTAGAATTCTTAGATTCCATGATTAAAAATCTATAAGGGTATCAAATTTCACTAATTACTGGCCAATGGATCAGAAAATATAAGGGTTTTTGTGAGATTATTGAGTTTGAAAATGGAAATGGCTATCAACAGAAAATGCTGATTCAGCAAAATTTCAACTTGCTATACCTTGAGAACAGTAAGTTTCATTTAAAATTTTCAGGATTTTCTAATGACTAATGTAACATCTACAATATATATCAAAATGAAAAAAAAATCTATTTTTGAGGGTTACATTTTTTTGGTTGAATTGACATGGAATGACCCACCTATGACTGGATTTTGACAAGGCAGATATAAATTATTTTTAAACGAACACAATGAATTTATTAAAAACAAACTTTATCAACAGAAACATTGCTTACATATGGCAATTTTTAAAATTTGAGTTAAAAAATAAATAACACAAATGAAATATTTAAAAAAATACGCTTTTGAAAATTGTTATGTCATATTACTGTAAACACCATTTGTTAGTAATATATATAAATATATATATATAAAATGCTGACAAACATATGCTATGTGTAAACAGTGTGGGCTGCTTAGTTCTACTGATGTAAGACAAAATTTAGCCGTATGCAAATTTATAAACCTCTGTGCAGGCTTCAGACAAATTTTTGCTTTGGAAGCCATGATATAAATGGCAATTTGGGTGACATGAATAAAAGAAGTCCACAGAAATTTATCTATTTCTCTCTACCAACTGGATGTGTAGATGGTGTAACAGATATCAACTTGGAATTAGAAATTGGAGAGAAGAGTTCTAGTCAGGTGTGTTACATTCACTTACACACAAAATACTCTTGGGAAAGTTATGAAACCAATTCCTCTCCTAGCTATGTGCTAAATAGTAAGACTTGTATCTTGAAAAATAATTGTTATTCTTAAAAAATATTCACCCACAAAAATAAAAAAAAGGATTATTCTTACAATCTAAAATGTTTTAGATTTAAATAACCCACAAAAGGTTGATAAGCTGTAAAAAGCAAATTAATCTCTACCAACTGTTTATATACTTAGCAATGCTAACTCTGGTCACATTAGCATTGTATTTTAACTTTATAACTAATGAAATGAATCCGTTTACAAAACAATAGGTGAGTTATATGATAACAGTCAATGATTCCTTGGATAAAGGAATTTTGGTAGATTATAAAAATTATAAAAAAATCACACAAACTAAGGTAAAAATATTAAAAAGAGTTCACTGAATAAAAATATTTAATGAGCTTAAAGTATTGTTTATGTACTAATGACACAGCTAAATATATAGAGTAACCATTGAACAAATGGCACACAAAAATATATTTACTTGTAAATAAACCAATGAAAAACCCTGGTAATGTTAGGTGGTAAAGCAGTATTGATATATCTCCATTGTTAAGTGTATGTCGGGGGAGAGTTTGATTTTCACAATCAGATCCAAGAAGGTAGTGCAATGACTTTGGTTAAATTTTGAATGTAGTGGAAACGGGCAAAAGAAAATAAGCATGTTTTGTTCCGACATATTTATCTTCTGTCTTTAGTTGGATTTATTTTATTTTCTTTCCTGCAAAGGCAAAATGTTATACAAGATTTGAACTTATTTGAACTGTCATTTTTATCTTGATTATTCAAGTATTATAGATAATGTTTTGGCCAACTTATAAATATCCAAAAAAATATTTAAAAAGTTAATAGGGGCACCTGTTTGCTATATAAATTCATCTCCTTACAGAAGCCAATAAAATATGATGGTTTCTTAAAATTACAAAAAATAAATTTTTTTTTTAAAATTTATAATCTGGAGTGGGTGAGCAATAGTGATATACAAAAAATAGTTTTAAAAAATAAATCATTAAATGCTGTTTCACATCTACTTGGAAATGGGGGGGGTAGGTTTGATTGATTTTGTTTTTTTACAGTTTATCAATCTTTTTACTGGTTATTCAAAGCTAGAAAATATTTTTAGATTATAAGACTTTGTTTGGAGATAATAATGATTTACTGATACAAGTCCTAGTAGTTAACCAATAGCTTATGGGGGGGGATGGTGGATTCATACCTTTGTGTGTAAGTGAATATAAGAAAGTTGGCTGGAATTGGAATTTCACTGCATCTGGTATTTCCAAATGGGCACCCATTTAGGTACTGACCAGGTTCAACATTGCTTAACTTTAATGATCATAAGTGTACTGGTGTTTCAACTTGCAATGCTAACCCTGGTCATGTTAGCATTGCAAGTATTGACAAAAAATTAAATGATTTTTGTTCATAATTATAAAATTAAAATTATTAAATATACATTAACAACTAATAAAAACTCAGCAAAAATTTTCATCTAAAGAACTATCTGAATGTGAATGATCTGTCTCAAAACTATAGAAAATATCAAAATATTCATTGTTTGCAGGGATATTTATGTTATTTAGGAATGTAACTCATTTATTTCCAAATAGCCTCCTTCATTTTTTTTTATTATACAAGTTTTGTGCATATCTCCTTTGAAAATTATTTGGGGGGTAGCTTATGTTGAAATACATTTTTTATACTCAAAATCGTATATTGCTCACCATTTTCTGTTCAGTTGCTCATAGCCCCATAACAGTTGAAAATTGCCCAGGTTGGGAAACCCTATTTTAATATATACCAACATCCCAGAATACTCACCAACCTAAAATATTTGCTACCAATTTGTAATTGTTTAAGAGGTTTTTATTCAGAACTTACCAACACAGACATTTGTTCCTCAAGAGACAAATTTACTTCCTTTTTGGTTTTTATGAGTTTTTCACATTGTTCAACATCAGCTCGCACTGGAAAAAGGAAAATTGACATTACAACAAGTAAAAATTGTGATGATTATATCCACAATATTACGCCAAGATACAACCCTACCATGTTTATGGAGGGCAAGTACTTAATCAACATGTGCTTAAATGAACAGAGTGACAGCTCTTGAAGAGAAAGAAACAATAACCTGTACTATTTAAATATATTTATATACAAATAGAAAAAAGAGAAACAAGGAAAAAAGAAGTGGGTTGCAGACAATTTGCATCTGTGGACTTAGCTTAGGTGAAAGGCATCTGGTTATATTATAAACAGTCTTGATTTAAGACAAAAGTTACTTTCAACCCTCAGCTAGCTCAGAATAGTAGCAATTTCTCTTGAGGTTTCCGGGTCCCTTTCCTGATACTGTTGACCAGCCCTATGACAATGGAGCAATGTTGCCTGTTTGTGGCGGAAAGAAAAACAAGCATGGCTCTTTGAATTTGGCCCTTCCTAGCCAGGGTCATGCAACCCTTACAGGCGAAATGATTTGCCCTTTCCTTAACTATTCAGCATCCTCATTTTATTCTGTGCTTGAGTAGTCTTATTTTTCTGGTCAATTATTTTAACTTTCAATAAAATGTCATTTTATTAACGTTTGTAATGACAGTATAAAATATCTGGATAACAAGGATCATATTTCTACATGCTTGTTGTTGTAATATAGTAAAAAACAGTTCATTGCAATGCAAATTTTATTGTGTAAACAATGTGAAAATTCGAAACAATATCTCAATCACTGCTGCTCATGGTAGAAACCATTTTTTGAACAAAATTTGATAAAACAATTAGAAAATAACTAAGTTATCTCCCTTAGATTTTCTCTTTCTCCAATTCAAAACCTAAAATAAGTTTATATCAGATCAGGAAAGTTACAAAAAAAACAAGGAAATTTATTTGAAACTATTAAAATAGTCTAATATTCTGGTAATGAACTCATCATATGGCTATTCTAGATGATAACAACAATACCAGTTCATTTTGTATTATTTAATATTAAAGAGTTGTTTCCCTTGTTAACAAGAAACTTAATCTCAGTGATAATTAATTTTTGAAAATAGTTATAATATAAATAAAAATTCTATAAATAAGAAATATTTTAAAAATTGTTAATTTTTTGCATCCAGTTTTTGACATGAACACAGCCATAATTCAAAAAGTATAAATGATAAACTTAAAAAGTCAAGAGCTTGAACTATATTCAATAATTTTTTTCAGAAATAACTTTCAGACAATTTCTGATGGAAGGTCTTCCTTGTTTGAGAAGGATTATTTGTAACTTGGAAGGTAATCATTAAAATTAACAACACAAAACACCCGTGTGTGTGTATATATATATATATATATATATATATATATACACACACACATTTTTGTGTATTTAGGCAGCTATCTTTCTTTCATGCAAGTTTGAAGACAAGGTGCTTTACATTTTTTGTACAATTTTTCATGTGATCTTATAATTTTTTTCTTTTCGGTAAATAAATTATATAAAAACTGTCAAATTGTTTTTTTCGAGCGCTTTTGACCATATTTTTTGCCATTTTCAAGGTTGAAATATATTAACTGTTAACAAGAAATAGATTGTTGTATGTATGTATTTATATAATGTTTCATTTTCAGAACATGGTCAACATATTGTATCCATGTTCATAGTTCATGTTATTGAGTGTTTGTTTTTCGTTTTTCTTAATAAGATATATGTATGCATTTACTTGTAAAAAATGGCTAAAAATAATGGAAGCCTTATTAATTTGTATATATATATACACACACACGAGGAGGCACGGTGGAATTATGGATAGCGGCTTGGATTGAGGAATCGGAGAGCCGAGTTCGAATTTCAGTTGAATCCATTACATTCACTTATGTTAGGTACCTCCACAAAATCGCTAAAAAAAGATGAAAAAATGATGCCAACCTTGCTGAAAACAAAATTTTATCATCTAAATGCTTATGTTATTATTAAGAGGAAAGACCAAAGTTTTTTTTAATTATTTTTAAAAATTTTTCCTTCTTTTTAGAACATTCTAAATTTTGATTAAAAAAACCTTGTTTCTTTTTGTATTACCAGAACTAGTAAAATAACAGACAATTTTTAGCATGTTTTTTTGGTATGACACACATTAATTTGGAAAATCTTGCAAAAATAAAAATAATTGTCAAATATTAATGAATTTTTGTTAATTTTGTGTTTGTAATCAGGCTGTAATTATAAAGTATGGAAGACCAATCAGAATACAATTAAGTTGCGTTATTTGAGTTAAGCATTGTTCTCCGCTGTTAAGGCCTTTACTTTTGCAAAACGTGTGGAGAAGTTAATTTGATTTTTCAATTTCAACTGAGAAGGATACCTACAAGTATCAGTATCATCTTATGAAATTTATATGATCTTATTTTTATATTAATCTCAGTTATGACATTTTCCCATAAATTAAATATCAAAATTAATAATAAAATGAATGGAAATACAAATAACACAGTAAAATGTAATAAATGTACATAAAATTATAGTATTTTATGTACACTTCTGATAAAATTTCATAAGAAAAGGTACCTATAAATTAATTAGATACCTTTCTTATAAAATATGAAATTTAATCCCACTCTTAACAGTCTTATTTTAATTTCTTTATAATATATTTTCCATAAATCATCATAAATGTAAAGGGGAAAGCTAAGTACAAAAAAAAAAAAAAAAATTAGACCGCTGAAAGTTTTCCTTAAAAATAACAAGGTAAATAATTTGTTCACTTAAATGTAAATTATTTCACTTTTCTCCTTCCGTAGAACAAATTATCCTCATGAACTTCGTCATTACCTGTCAAGTGATGCGAAAGTTTATGACCTGCTTTGTTTTATTTTCAAATTACATCTTTTCGGTGCAGAAGGTAGGTTAAGCTTGGTTCAAAATATTTTAAATAAACATTATAATTTTTGATTTTCTTAAAATAAGTTTTGAAAAAATGATAATTGATATTTAAAAGAATTTCAAAGTGAAATTTCCAGTTTTCTATAAAATGGAAAAAAATGGTCAATTTTGCTGACTTATAAAAAAAAAAAAAATTTTTTAATGAAAATTTCGGACATGCTGGAAACGATTAAAAAAATGTAAAAAATACCCCCAAAATACTTTGATCTTTCCTCTTAATAATAACATAAACATTTAGATGATAAAATTTTGTTAGGCGTCTTTTTCATTATGCTATGCTCTTTTTTTAGCGATCTCGTGGAGGTACCTAACTTACGTGCTAATACCATTGGGAAAGGTGTGAATCCTCTTCTTCTCCCTCCAGCTATGGGCAAATAGCAGGACAGACCGGGTTCTATAGCCTTGGATAGCAACTGGTCTAGGAGAAGGACAACTCTGAATTCAAACCCGGAATGGAGGCCCCTAAGGCGGATGGACGGCACTTTGTGCTACCTTCTGGCAACTCCTGCAGCCATGCTGGTACCAAACTGTATTGGTTTATCCTCTCCTTTGGACTCTGCTAGCAAGGCTCAGAGGGGGAACTAGACGTCTGGGCAGCCCCTAGTTCTCCATATAATAAAAAGAAAGAACATTAAGTTATATAAACCGGTGTTCTTATAGATATTTTTATTTTTACAAAATAGTGCTCAATGTAAATTTACAGAGCATTAATATTATAAATTAATTGATTTAAAATATGTTTTTTTTCGCTACACAGTTCTAACCATGTTTCAAAAATGGAAGCTAAAAGCCCCAAATTTAATTTTGTGATTAAATTAAAGACATTAGTTCCATTTCATCCTCAAGCGAATGCGGTATGCTTTTCAATCACTTTCCAAAGGTGCTGCATGCTGGGATCGTCCCCTTCTAGGCCAATAACATCAGAAAGTCTCCCTCCTGACAAATCAACCATGGTGAGATTCGAACACGGGTCTCA
Source organism: Acanthosepion pharaonis (assembly GCA_903632075.3). Lineage (NCBI taxonomy): Eukaryota > Metazoa > Mollusca > Cephalopoda > Sepiida > Sepiidae > Acanthosepion > Acanthosepion pharaonis. The sequence goes on from CAHIKZ030000568.1 coordinate 350,724, forward strand.
TGGTCAGAAAGTGAACTTTATAACCACTCTGCCAGGTGCCTATATATATATATATATATATATAGTTCAGTGCATAATTATAAGGCCAGCTGAATTTTATCTTTAAACTTTAGCAATTGACATATTTTTTTAATATTTTGTATATTATTATATAGTATTAATAATCTGAAAGTTTCAAATAATTATTAGGAGTAGAAAATCAGTTATTGTAAAATTATTCAAAAACTTGAAAAATGATTGGTGCATAATTATAAGTCCATTAAAAAAATTTTATTACTAAGTGACAAAGAGTAAAAATTAATAGAAATTAATATTTAGTTTGTTTTCTGTGATTGGCTATTACTTCAAACACTATTTTTCATAGAATAGATTAACTTCTGAATGTCATTTTGATTAATTGAATCCCAAGCATTCAAAATATCACTTTTCAGCTCTTTCTTGTTATTAAATTGATGCCCATTCTTGTATACTCATCTAAACAATATCCCACAAAGGTTCTTGATAGAAGTGAGATCGTGTGATCTGGTGGGTCAATCCATAACAATGATTCAGTTAGCTTGAAACCCCCTCCATAATGGACTTAGCTTTGTGAACAAGAGTGTTGTCTTACTGAAACACCCAATTTCAAACGTTAATTTTTTTCCCATAAGGCAAAGGAGCAGTAGACAACAAATTCTGATAACTCAAAGCATCAAGTCCTGTGTCAATGAAAATAATTTGAGTTTTGCCTTTGAATCTGAATGCCACCCAAATCATAACACCCCCTCCTCCTTGCACACGCTTGGAAAAGACCAACTTCTCCTAAGGTCATGCCAATAATAAGATAACCCATCCTGACCATCCAAATTAATTTTTTTTTTCATTGGAAACTGTCACACCTTCCCATTGCTTGTCCCAAGTCATATGAGCTTTGTCCCAATTGAAGCACTCTGACATATGGTGCTCGGTCAAACATGGAGTGTTCATAAGCTTGCCATAACTGAACTCAGATATCTGTTAAGTTCTCTCCAAACTGTCCAGTATGAAAGACCTAATTCCAGAGTTACCTTGATCTTGGAACACGATGTGATAGCATTGTTTGCTTCTTCACTCTGACATTAATTCTTCACTTAATTTCTTTCTTTTTCTGGATCTTTTCCTGGCTCCATATTCTTCCGTGTTTGATAAAAAGTTGTTAATAACCATTTTTGAATGTTTAATTCTAATGGCAATTTCTCTACTACTCAAATTTTCATTTTTGAATACGATTATTTGACCTTTTTCAAATTTACTTAATTTTGTACCCAAAGGCTGAGTTTATGCCAATTTTGTTATGCGCAAATGCTGGTGAGTTATTAATAATAATTTATAAAATTTTAAGCGATTGTTGATTTAAATTATTTTAACTTGCAGTGCTTTTTTAAAATGGCCTTATAATTATACACCAATTGTTTGAGTCTTAGAATAATTTTACAATAACTGATTTTCTACTCATAAAAATTATTTGAAACTATCAGATTATTAATACTATATAATAATATATAAAATATTAAAAAATTATCTCAATTGCTAAAGTTTAAAGATAAAATTTAGCTGGCCTTATAATTATGCACCATACTGTATATAAAAATATACACACACAAGAGAATGACCATTACTATGATGATAATGTGCAAATGTTCCTTACTTTATTGTTAGGATATATGTCAATTTTGGAATTAAAAATCATTTCATAAAAACTTACCAGTGTTATTTCTGATAAAGGTAACATAAAGGGACACACACACAACCATGAATTTTTATTTTCATTTATTTTATTTAAATGAATACTTTTATTTTTCTCTCTATGGTAAGACATTTTTTGATGATTTCTTTTCTAATTTGAATAGATATCTAGATTATTGTCTATATTTCTGAGATGAGGTATTATGTACACTATTTACATTATTCGAACTATTGTCCTCATTTTTGTAACCATATTTATTACAACGTTTTGGCTGTTGTATGTTCTGGCCTTCTTCAGGTGGTTAGAATGTTGAATTGAACCCTTTATTTCATGAAATAAAAGGTTCAGTTCGACATTCCAACCACCTGAAGAAGGCCGGAGCATACAATGGCCAAAACGTTGTAATAAATACGGTAACAAAGATGAGGACAATAGTCCGAATAATGTAAATAATGTATTGCCCTCTTACATTTTCCAATTTTAAATTCATTCTAACCACCTGAAAAAGGCCGGAGCGTACAACAGCCGAAACGTAATAAATATGGCAACAAAGATGAGAACAATAGTCCAAATAACGTATCTAGATTTTTATTTCACTTATAATTTAATGATTTTTTTAACTTTTTTTTACAAATTTGTAATTGATCTCTAAATTTCCACGTCTGTTGATAAAAAAAAGGTCTCCATTTTTATTTCACCTTCTGAAACTAAATTTCAGTTGTACTAAATTAAACTAAGGATCTATATAGTTTTTACTTTTTAGGTAGAGAAGCCTCAAATCTACACCCCCCCCATCACACTGAAAAAGAGGTTAGTTCAGAAACATGACCTAATGCCGGTAGCAAACAGAGGTGGAACGGCAATTTCTGGAAGTAAATTGCATAAAAATGTGTATTCCCACATTAAAACAAAACTGTTAACATCCACTTGGAATAGATTTTTTTTTGTTAGAACTATACATACATTTTTTGTTGATTAACATTTACAGTTTCTTTTTTGTTACTTCTTCTTGTGAATCATTGCCAAAATCAATGATGTGTTTCTTTCAAAATGGTAATCTCCAGATGAATGGAGTCTGTTCAAACTATCAGTATCTTTTTTTCTGTGGATCAATCCTTAATGCTTATGGGATGTTGGGTTGAGGGTTGCCAGATTAGCTTTTTTGACACTAAATTTATGTAAATCTGGCTTTTTTTTTACATTAATTTGGCGTCTTTGGCTTTTTTCCAAGCTAAAATATATAATAAACAGAAACACTAAACAGTATTTTACAGCTGCTACAATCTTTTTTTTTTTTTATCCTAAGTCATGCTCCTGAATTATGGGACATTTCGGCCCTTTTTATCATCATATCCTTTATCCAGAAGGGAAGGGCACCCAGAAATTTATTGTTAAAAAAAGGTATAATGATTCTTTTGTGAATCTATGCCAAATTTCAGCAGCCTATCAAAAGGAAGAAATTTCTCTTTCATAATTCTCTATCATAAATAAATAAATGACCGTTTTTCCTCGTCTTTCACATGAGACTCTCTTCTCCCATGTTTCGTTTAACTTTTTTTAAGTTAATAAATATTAAGTTCTGTTAATTAAAAAAAAAGGTTTAAGGATACACATACTAAAAAATGAATAATTAATAAAACAGTTATTATTCTGTCATTAGATTTAATTAATAAGTTAGCTAAAAAATATTTCATGAAATTTATCTAAAAAGGTTTTAAATCATAAAGTATTAAAATTTTAAAAAGAATACACTAAAAAAGCAAGATTGTCCAGCGAATCAGACATTTTTGTTTGACTACTAAAGTAAATAAATTAAATTTCCGAATTTACAGCTAAAAAAAAAAAAATCTCTATACAAATGTTTAAAAAGTTAAAATTGAAAGTGGTTTAAAATGCCTAAAATAATCCCACAATGAATAAAAATATTAAAATCTCATGTTTATTTGACTTTGTCTGGCTTTAAAAATTTCAATTTGGCCTTTTTTCTGGCTTTTTATATTTTACTACACATTTGACTTTAAATAAAAAAATTTACCCTGGCAACCCTGGTTGTGTCATGAAAAAAACATTTTATTTTTATTAGACAAGAATCTCTAAACCTTAGGTTTTGAGTTCTCCTTCTTGTCTTTACTTTAATAATAAAAATTGTCCCGTTCTGAGGTTTAAAGCCTAGAAAAACTATTTTACAAGCCTTTATTTCCTTTGAAAACTTGTAGTTAAACGGCCATAAAACATATTTTCATACATTTTTTTTATTTATTAATCATTTTTTTGATGAATTCATTTGGAAATGTAGTCAAATATATATAAATAATAGAATCTATGTTAGAAAAAAATGTCATGTCTTGATCTTGAAGGCATTTAAAACTTTTGAGGATAAAATGAGAAAAATTATTAGTGTTTAATTTTTATTCTCCGTGGTTTAAAAAATAAATTCATTAAAAATCTTTTGTAATTATAAACAAGTGAAACATTACCCATTAAAAGAAAGAATATTCTTTACCCTGATGTAAAAGCATTCGCTCTTTTTCCACTATACGTTCTGATTCAATAATTTGCTTGAAAATTTGATCTAACGCTGAACACTCCATTATCAGAGATGAGTCATGAATTTCTTTTAAATTATGTTGAAACAATAACGAGAACCCAAAGGAAAATTAAAATTTGAAATGGAAAAAATGAAACGAAACAGATGCGATTAAAACTAATGAAAACTAAAACATCACAATTTAGTTTCTTTATTTCCATTCTTAATAAAATGTTTTACTTTCAATATTGGATTTTCCCCCGGTTTTCTAACATTAACAAAAGCAACGCATTCTTTTTACTTTTTAGGTAGTTATCTAAAATAAATATTTTTCTTTCATCTCCATTTTTCCATATTGATAAAATTTCTCAACAGAGAATAATTCTAATTTTTTTAAAATCTTTAAAAAATAAAATTTACTTAACATCTCTGAAACGTTATTTGAAAAAAAAAATAGCTGATTTAAAGTTTAATTAATCAGAACTGAAAAAAAATATTATATAGCAGGTAAAACATTTTTAATACGGAGTTAATGGAATTTTGAATTATTCAATTTTGAGAGTACCTAGCCGACTTAAAATTTCACTGTAGTGTCCATTCTATGTGATTCCTCCCGACTGAATTCATTGAAAAGAAAAGGAAAAAGATTATGTTGAATAAAAGTCAATGCATTTAGTTTTTAAAATCTTTTGGCAATAGAGAAAATAGAAAATCTATAAAAACAAAATGCATAGAGAAAATACATTACCGAGAAACAATATTCAATTGCTACAGATTTCTAGAAAAAAAAAAAACCTAGAAAAACGCATTTAAATCATTTTATTAAATGTTTTTGAAATTAAATTTTGGTTTTATTCGAAAGATAAATAACTGATATCTAATCCGTATGAAAAGAAAAATAAATTTTCCGTGTGTAAATAAAGTTTTTTCTTGCGCATAAAACATTGGCACATTCATTCGTCACTCATCGAAACGTCATTATAGACGAAAAATAAAAAACAAACTTGAAAATCCCTTAAAAATCCAATGTTTGCTATATAGATGTGTTTTAAAGTAAATTAGTAAATTTAAGGAAAAATTAACTGGTGTTTGTAAATGTAAAGTAATGGTAACCTTTTGCTTAGAACACAGTGAAAATAACATTTATTTACGCACGAACCTGTGATGTCATAGATCAAAAACAGGAGTTGTCTACTTTCATCCCTAACTTCAAAATTGTGTGAAAAATTTTTAAAAAAATTAAAGAAATACGGACACCAGTAATCAGAAGATTAGTATCTATGCTTAAAAATAATTTATCTTTACCTTTTAGATATTAAATAATTTATCTTTAACCTTTAACCTTGATTATATAACCAATAGTTTAAGAATATAAGTTTTTATTCTATACCCTTTTATGAAACTTAGTAGAATTAATAATTTGATTTTTTTAATACTACATTAGAATTATAACAGAGAAATTAAAATCTAGTGAAATGATAGTTTTGAGTTTAATTCATTGCTTTCTTTTATTATTATTTTCTTACCTTTGACGTCATAAAATATTAATTTGAACCCAATTAGTTTTAATTTTTGAATTATTGTTATTTAATATATATATATATATATATATATATATATATATATATATATATATATATATATATATATATATATATAAAAGTGAACATTGAAGTCAACACACAGAGGCGACAGGCTGTTTCATGATGGACGCAATCGTTCTGACGAAAGAAAATCATAGTTAATTTATAATAATTATTATACAAGTCATATTTTAACTCAATTTATTAATTTACTTTTCAGTTAAAATATTTAAATATTATTTTAATTACTATAAATTAACACTTTTATAATCAACAGCATTTATTATTTTTATATCTAATATATAAAGCTCAAAGTTAGTGTGTGCGAGTACTTTCGAAACCCTCAAGATTAAATGTATAAAAAGCTGATTGTACGTGTGTGTACAATTATTACGTAAAACTGAAACATAAAATTAATCTGGTATGATACATACATACATACATATGTACATATATATATATATATATATATATATGTGTGTGTGTGTGTGTGTGTGTGTGAAAAGGAAGGAACTGGTTAGGTAAATAATCCAAAGTTCCTTAGTATTTTAGTTATTATTTTTAAAAATAGTGCTCGATACAAAAAAGTAAATTTTATATATATATATATATATATATATATATATATATATATATATATATATATTGAACAATAAGAAAATAAAATATTAAAAAATTAAAATCATTAGACACACTGGGTTGTAGATTAATATTCTTTCGTTTTTTATTATTATTATTTCATTTAGATTCCTCGACTAGTTTCGACCGAAATGGCCATCATCGGGAGGAGAAATATTTCTGCTTGCTGTTGGCAGTGAACTACAGAAAATCATATATATATATATATTCACACCAATATGTGCTTTGTAGCGTGCGGGGATACGCAAATTTTCAATGTGGTTAGACTACCGTGGTGGTTCGTTCGAAATAGGATCAGACAATTCGCAAAGCTCCAGGGGAAGCTACTAAAAGTACAAATTAGTTCGGACGTAGTGGAAATATGGTCACGTGTTATGAAAAATATATTTAAAACCCATCACAGAGGACCTGAGAAAAATAATTTACGATCCTCCTAAGGGTTATAAAAAGAAAACATTTTCCATCAGAAAGCCAGTTTACTTCAGAGTCAACTGAAATGCCAGATCGAAAAAATTTAAAAAAAAAACAAAAAAAAAACAAGTCGCCACCAACGATTATACATCAGATGACCCACTAATATCAGCAACATCGATAAAATTTAAATTCTTTAATGCACATGGAATGTCATTGGCAAAATATTAAACAATCCGCTAACAACAATGACAATGATTTCGATTAAAGTATGTTGGAATATTCATATCTGTGAACTTATGAACTTTTCATGCGAATTCTCTTTTCCACGAACAAAAATTATATAAAGAAAAAAAATGTTAAAACCCATGCATTTCAAATACGAAGATTTTATTCTTTAAAATGTATGCAAAATATCAACTTACACACACAAAAACTTTGCTTCAAAATATAAATTGCACTGTTCACTATTGTCGCTACTTGTTTAAAGTTTATTTTATTTTTATAAATGAAATTTCACAACCCTATTCTGCTTTAGTCTTATATTTTGACAAACTGAATGGTTCTTAATGGAGATAACGAATTTACGTATTCAGCTATAGAAAATTAAATTAAAAATACATATTTTATTATTTCCAACCTGGTCTTTTGAAATCTTTATAAATAAGCGATTGTTTTGTTGATGGCTGTTGTATTTAAATTGCTTATCTACTCAAATATAGAGTCATTTCTGTCTTGAAAAGTATAACGAAGTTTAAACTACAGTTTGAGAGTAAAGATGCAATCACTTTTGGTTTTTAAAAGAATATTTTGAAAACTCAAAAGGAGAATTATTGTCAGTAACTTTCATGACAAGTACAGAGACCCGAAAAAATGACAATGAAACCAAAGAACATCAATAGAAAGCAAGTCCTATTCTTCCGTCTATTCACCAAGAAGTAAAATTTCTTTAATGATACTCTGATGTTGATTAATAATTCCGACGAGAGAATTCGTACTGTTTGATTTTCTCTAAAGCAGTAACTGAAAAATCACAGCCTAACTTGAACCTTCAAGTCTTGCGAGGTACACAAACAAACACGCTATACACTTACACTCTGAGATGGGGGTGGTGACGACACACAGAGAGAGAGAGAGAGAGAGAGAGAGAGAGAGAGAGAGAGAGAGAGCCGGAAAATATCAAAAGCAAAGAAATAAACTCCCATATCAATATCTAAAATCACTCCGCCACCACGCATCCGTTTACGCATGAGGAATTGGGATCCTGAAGAACCACACCCATTTATATATGATGTTGTGACATTGGAAGCTCACTCCCGTTTCCCGACCATCGTTCTAAGTTGACAAAGGCTAAGTGGCATATGAGATATGGAATGGACTTTTCAGCAAGTCAAAATGAATCTTCCGTTACTAAACCCGATACTGCTCCGAGAATCTATTCCATTCTACAAAAGTAAATATAAAAACATATCCACGAGAATAGCTGGTTATATTTCCTATCAAAATTAAAAGTCCAGTTTTATATGTAAACCTTTTTTGCATCAAACAATCTCTATTGAAGTTAGGATGCTTGTCTTCGTTGGTAGTTGTATAATTAAAAGAAAAAAAAAACTTGTAGTTCCAACGATTTCAATCAAAGAAGCGTAGCTGAACAAATGATAATAGACTGAACTATAAAAAATGCCTGCAATAGGATAGATGCAGCACAACTCCATTCTGTCTGGACATCTCTGCTCCAAAAAAAAAAATAAATAAATAAAAAATAAAAAAAAAAGGTTTTCCTTGATTTGAATTCTTAAGCGTTTCGAGCTTCTTTGCGTTGTTTTTATTCAAATTAAGGAGTGACCAACACTGGCAACTGCTAGTCGAAATATTTCTATAAAAATAAATCATTCGTTGGAACTACAAGTTTTTTTTTTTAATTAAAACCTCTATTGGATTTGATGTATCACCTCATGCTCATTTTGCTAAAGTCCGCGAAATAACATTAAATCAATGTTAATATGCCTAAAATAAAACCCCGCGTAGTCAAACATTCATATCAACACTCGATGTACTTCATTTACTAATTAATGTCAGTTCTCTTGACATAACGTGACCTGGCTTTTAGGTGAGATGATGAAACATTTGACTCAACAGACAATGCCAAATTTCTTAGATTGAGGGAATTCATTGTAAAATTTGATCCCTTCTTTTGTGAGCTCAGATAAATTAACATGGAAATAAAGGATCTGATTAACCATTTTATGCAAATCTGCGCTTTGTGAGCTGCCGAGTCGGGTGTCTGTCGAACTCTCTGCTTGCAGAGGGGAACCCGGACGAAGCTCCGCCGAAGGGTGGGGTTTCGTTCGGGGAGGTTGACGGAACTAGCCCGCTTGGACGGGTTTAGATGGGTTTTATTTTTGGCTGGGCCTACGGGCTCAGACATACCCACATTAAAAAGGCCTTGTGCCACATTCGGTCCCCGTGGGTGGATTGATAAATACCTTTATGCAAATCTATTTGTGAATACTCTCTCAATCAATTTGAACAAAACACAGTTGGTTTTTGTCTGAATATGGTGATTTTTCTTTTTTTGCATAAAAGTGTTTGTTCCCCTTAGGCTTCCATAAAAACGGACTAATAGTCCTCATATCTGTCAGGAACAAACATTTCCAGATTTAAAAAAATGATCCATGCAATATAAATAGACATAATTAAAAGGAACAAGAAAACTTTAACTACGGTAATTGGTAATACGAAAAGAAAAAGAAAATGAAGAAAAATATAAAATTAGCTAATCGGTTATCGCTTCATACCCGTCAGAACTCGATCGACTAAAAAGGAAGAAAATACATGGGTATTAATAATATCTTGACACCGGTAAACATTTATTGCATTGATGAAATTTTGTACCTCGAATAAGATCTTGAAACATGATTCCTTGAAAAAAGGTTCGTTGATTTTAATGACATAATTGAAAAATTTAAAGGAAAAAAGTGCGAAGAAAATCATGATTTTGCATTTTAGTGAGTGTTGGGATCCGTCTACCCAGATTTTTGTTTTTATCTGAGTGTCGGGATTCCAAACAAATGGCAACAGCATATCTTTTAAATGAAACATTGACTGAAGAAAAAGTGAAGGAGGAAAATTAGTTGAAATAACATTTCAGAAATATGCAATAACAACAAAATGTTCAATTTTCCGTAGTTTGTTTTATCAAGTAATTAATGTTGCACCGCTATGTGAGATGTGTGGACAGACTTAAAAAACGATAAGACTAATGTGTCTATGAATGCGTAGACCAGGCTATTGTCGGCGGCTGCTGGCTTATCTTTTCATTATGTGCATGTGTATGGGTTTGTGTGTACGTACGTGTATATCAAACTGAAAATTGTTTTGAATCCCGAGAAGCAATATGTTTCTATTTTTATATCCATAAAGGGATCCAAAATCTAATTTCACATATAAGTGCGTTTTATTTTAATACAAGGTTTTCATTAAAAATTTCAAAATAATTCATTTCTAAATAATTTCACGTTGCCTCACGAAAAGCTTTTTCTCAAATTTGCGGGAGTGGTTAAGGGAGTTATTATTGATATGTTCTAAACGGTTAAAAAATAACACCTGGTAGGTCTACAACTACGCCCACCAAATATTTTGGCGGTATTTGTCCTAGTAATTATTGTTTAGTAGACCAAACATTCTGATGGGATTTTATTGGTTGAAAAATACCGGGTGTAACAGCAGAATTGTCCAAATCGTGTAAAAGCAAAATTGTTCATTTGTTAGATTAAGCTTTGAACCGTTGTATCTTAGAAATGATTAAAGATATCTTACTGGAATTCCCCGAGGTATTTATAACACTATTGGACTCTACTTTGAGCAATAATAATGTATTATTACTCTTCAAACTTAACAGAAGAATCGTGATGAAATCGATCATAAACGAAAATGATGTGTTCATCATTAATTAATCATAGCCAATGATCGGAAGCTCATGAAGTATTGAAATAAAGTTCATATATATATATATATATATATATATATATATATATATATATATCTTATTCCAGGATCATTTTCCAACTTATTCAAGATGATCTTCACCCTCTCTAACCTTCTAACTTTCTGTCCTAGAGTAACAAGTTGCCTCACAGGATTCACGTACGATTTCATTTTCAAGTCTTTTTTCACTGCTCTTTGGACTGTCATAGCTGAAACTCCTCTCTCACATGCCAAATGTCTTATGAATTGAGTTCGATCTTTTTAATTGATCTCTTTAGCTCTAAGTTCAAATGATGATACTTCTTGCTGTTGTCACCTCCTGATCCAGTTTTCCTCCCTCCTGTTCCCTCTTTTTTAAACTTATTCACCGTTCTTGAATGGACTTTGAAGATGGAAGCCGGAGTATGAATGTTGGTACTGAAGGCCTGAATGATCTTTTTTGTCTCACCATTGCTCAGTTGGGAAGACAGTCGGTCTGACATAAAACAATTTTAACCTGCTCTCTTCTTAGCTGAAGGGTTTTTCAGTGATTCTTACGGCAAATGGTGTCAAGATGGATAAAAGCATTATCTGAAAACCTGGAAAAAAGAAAATCAGTTTAGTGGTTTTTTAGATATTAAAAAAATTGTGGGATGGAAAGTTACGCTGTTACACGATTTGGACAATTTTGCTGTTACACCCGGTAATTCCTATAAGTGCAATATAAAGAAAAGCTATAAAACAACGTTTTTATCAAAATCCAGAATATTATAATTGCTATTAAATACATTTTTTCTTATTTGGGTTTCACCTTTGTTTTTGAGATCGATGATGGTGTAGCAGATCTAAGAAGGATGCGTGAATATTTAAGATTGTGCTGCAATAAAATATGCAATATCCACAAACATAAATTATAAGAAATGGCCAAATGGTAACGATATTCAATCACGACAAAAATACATGTTTGAAACAACAGATTAAATTTTATATACACAATTTACAATTTCTTTGTTTATAATGATGTGTGCAAAAGTATAGAGAAAAAGTTCTTTGCTATTTCAGAAATATTCAATGTCTAAAAAGTTGTCTGCCTTTGAATGAAAGTTTGAATTTAACTTTGACAAAAGATTTTTCTATGAAAGATATTAAGTGATAAAGTTTGTTGTATGAATTTTTCTAATCTCTCATAAAGAAAGTTTGTTTCTTTGGCGGCAATTATGACACATAATTCCCGTGTGTATCTTTGGGTGTGAGTCTCAAAATGCGGCGAAAATTCGTTTGCTGTTTCTATTTATAGTTTTTTTAACAACAAAATCGGCTCCAACGGCTTGGTAGCTTGTTGCGAATTTTTCTGAGAAATGCGTGGGCGAATGTTGCATTTTTTTTTATTTTTTAGCCAATAGGATTTCTTGAAACATTTAAATTAGGGATAAATTTGAGAAAGATTTTTTTTATGTCAGTTGAGCCTATTTTTGCACAAATTCTGACTGTTTTGTTATGGAAATTTCTCGAAGCTTATTTTTATTTAACAACCAATGAAATTCAAGAAAATGTTTGAAAATGGAAATGAGGGTTACTAAAATGGAATCTCAGCATTATTCTCTGTATAGACCAATATTAATGTATTTTTAATTTGTATTAATTTTCTTGCGAGCTCGGAGCCCAGAATGTTCTCTGACCCATAGAACTATTTATATTAATCCGGCTCTGAGAATCAGATAAGTTTCTTTGCTTCAAAAGGTCCCAGATTACGCACACGTTTATCTGAGAGGCCGAAAATGGCTGGGCGCTCCTCGACAACTTCGCTGTACGCCGTAAAACACACCCTGTCTTCTGAAAGCAATAACAACGACTTCAAAGAAATTTACGGACTTGTTTGTGCCTATTTCTAGAAAACAGATGCGAATGTATAGGATACTGTTACTGATAATTTTGCCCCACGGACAATGTTTTAAGATCAAGTCATCTGAAATTCAATTCAAGAAAGTTGGTAACGAAATCAAATACTCTGATATCTTTTCGAACCCGACCATAATCTTCTTTGGGGACTAGTGCTCCTGAAAAAAAAAAAAAAAAAAAAAACAAATTCGGACCACTATAAGAAACATTAGTTTTCAGTTTCGGTTATGTTCTGAGTTTTATAGTGGCCACTTCTGACTATTCTTTTTGCTCTCAGCTGCAAATATTAAGATCACAACGCTGCTACCAAAATTCCTCCGTCCTGGGTATGACGATAAACTACATCCGCGTCCAGGGTAAGACGATAAACTATGTCCAACAGCAAGGACTCTGATCAGGAGGTTTTGAGGAGCGTGCTACCACCTCTTAATTGCTGGTGTTCCCAGGTTCACACTGAACCAGGGTGGTAGTACCTGTTAGGATACCAGCTATGAGCAAATAGTTAACCCCAAAACTGAGGTAAAAAGCATTATAAAAGTGTAAAAATAGGTTTTAATACCAGAAATACTTTATAAAAAATTATTACCAGAAATAAATTTTTGAAGAAAAATACTATTACCAGCAATATAGTTTTGAAAAAAAATATTACCAGCGATACGTTTTTGAAAAAAATATTACCAGCAATACATGTTTTAAAATAATATTACCATCTATACATTTTTGAAGAAAAAAAATATGACCAGAAATAGATTTTTGACAAAGCAAAATATTACCAGGAAAAAAATTTTTTGGCATTAAATAACCCATTGAGGTTGATATGAAGTAAAACAAAACAAACCAAATCAAACCAAAATTCCTCATTCGACTTTCCTAAACAACACTATTCTTCGCTTCTGCTACGTTTGAGCTCGACTGCTGACAAATCAGAACATATATCCACTACTAGACAACTTTCTCTGTATCCCTTTAACAAAGACATTTTCGACTTTTTATTAGGTATTCAAAGTAATATTTTGAGCAAGACATTATACCAAGATGATATCTATAATGATACCTTACAGGTAAGGTCTTGATTTATAGTCTTCTTTATTTTACAAGTAAATTTCTATATTTTGGCACGATTCCAGTGTGTCTACTGTTATGGACACGATCCTAAAAAAAAACTTTCTTAATTCCTAAGCAAGGTCCTAGTATTTCTTAATTTGTTAGTTGGGTTCAAATTTATTCTGTAATCCACTGACACAGTTACACCCATGATCCGGTTTTGTTTGGCCTGTCTAAGCGTTAAGTTCCATAATATTTTGTGAATTGTTTTTCAGGGCTGTTCTTGGTTTGTGCTGTTCCTAATGTATGACGCGCTTATTTTTTCAGTCTTTCTGGGACAGTTTACTACATTCATTTCAAACACCTATATATATATATATATATATATATATATATATATATATATATATATATATATATATATATATATACCGGATGCAAGAACAAAATTGTCCAATTGTTAGATTAAGCTTTTTTGAAACCATGGTATCTTACAAATGATTAAATATATCTTACTGGAATACTCCGAGGTTTTTATAACACTATTGGACTCTACTATGAACAATATGAATATATTTAGCTCTAAGTTGAAATGATGATCCCTCTTGCTGTTGTAACCTTCTGGTCCAGTTTTCCTCTCTACTGTTCCCTCTGTTATCTGTTGGAAAGACATAGTGGAGCTGACACAAAACGATTTTAATCTGTTCTCTTTTTAGCTGAATGACTCAAAAGGGTTTTCAGTGATTCTTACAACAAATCACTGACAAGGTACTGTAGTTAATTTTTTTTATTTAATTTTTGTTGTGTTCATTTTTATTTTATGGACATAAAGTATGTAGAAATTGTCTAAATGTTCTGTATATCCGAGCGCTTTCGGCTATTCTTTTAGCCATTATCAAGGATAATTTTCTTTTTCTTTTAACTGAATGTATGGATTTTTATGCATGTATCTAGAGTTATAGGAATGTTTTATTTTTTCAAACACGGATAGCACATTGTAGCCGTGTTCCTAGTTGATGTTATTGAGTGTTGTTTTTTTTTCTTTTTTCTTAATTATCCTTCCATTATTTTTAGCCTTAAAGAATAGCCGAAAGCGCTCGATGATACAGAACATCTGAACAATTTCTACACACACACACACACACACACACACACACACACACACACACACACACACATATATATATATATATAGTATTCAATTAGGTAAACACCGAATGTTCGAACTTCGTTGAAAGTCACTTTTACACTGACCTACATCAAATACTTGTATAAATCTGATAGGCTATATTGTTTGTTTTACCCTCACTTGGGTTGGCTAAGACATCGTTAGGTGGGACTGTTAAAAAGCTATAAAAACGGGATAATCTTGTTTTCTTTTTTCTCTCTTTTCCAAACACCAACACGAGACCTTGTTCTGAATATGAGGATATTTTTTACATTAATAACTAAACATTCTCTCTCTCTCTCTCTCTCTCTCTCTCTCTCACACACACACACACACACACACACACACACAATTGCTAACTTTTAATGTCTTCTTTTGCACTAAGGTTTTTGCTCTCCTTTGTTACTTATTTACATATAAAACAGATGAAAATATCACCATGTTGAAATTTATTCCATTTTATTTTATCTCTAATAACAATGACGACCTGTCATTTACATATGTAAATTTTGTTTGCCACTGATTTTTGGTCCAACTAGAAGCACGTACCGTAATAGCTAGCGAGGCTAGTTTGACTGATGATTAATAATCGAAGTTAATCTCTGAAGACTTTTCGGCAACTATCTCAACGAATTTCTTGCAAAAGACATGACCTGGAAAAGGACAACTCTAGATTCAAAATCAAGGGAAAGGGTATGGATCATCCCCACATGTCTTTGTCAGATTCGCCAAGACATCGTTAGGTGGCGCTAAGATGGTGTAAAAACAGGACACTTCCTGTCTTTTGTTTCTTTTCTCGCTTTTCCTTCTAGCATGCAATAGAAGTAGAGCGATATCAATCCCCTGAGTGACTGAACTCTTATATACACATACAATTCCTAATGCTACCTTTTAATTTCTTCTCTTTTGCAGTTATAAGTGCATTCTGTTATATTGGTGTGAGTTCGTTTCAAACATCCTCGTCGCTACTGAATTTTGGTGTGAATTCGTTTCAACAATCCTTGTCGACACTGTTATATTCCGTGCTAAGGGAATAAACACATAACACCAGGTGGGTACTAGAAGAAAGGTTTATTGTACACAACTAGTACAATATGAAATATGGTACAGTTATACACACAGGTCAATCTAGTAGTGAGTGTCACTAATTGGAAGGTAGGACGTGTTTGCGTCGTCTCTATCTCACTCTCTCTCCAAGTCTCTCCTAGACTGTAGACATTATAGGTACTTACTACCTATAGTGTAATCATTCATGGTGGGGGGGGGACTGGTTATTCCATTACATCACATTCATAGTAGTGTATTTTCTCTCCTTTGTTATATATAAATTGTTATATAAATACTGATGAAAATATTCACTTTGTTGAAATTTATTCCATTTCCTTTCATCTCTACTAACAGTGATCGTTGGTAAATTTTGTTTGTCACTGTTTTTAGTCCAACTAGAAGCACGTACCGTAATAGCGAGGCTAGTTTGACTGATGATTAAAAATCGAAGTTAATCTCTGAAGACTTTTCGGCAGCTATCTCACAGCAGTATTACAACAATTGCGATTGACTTATTAAAAAAAGTATTTACTGAGCCTTTTGCCAACACAAGTAAATTAGACGATACCAGAAAGACGCGCACGTGTCCAGGCCTCTATCGTCTGCCAGTGAAGGCATTCCTGGATTTCTAAGTTTAGACACTATCGATTTCGACTAAATGATGCAAGATGATGGGGATAAAGGTTTGTCGAATGGTCAACTGTACTCGGTTTAGATCGTTCTGATCCCGTTGCCATGGTTACCTTCTACGTAACTTATTTTCGACGTTTCGAATTCATCGTCAGGGAATTTTTGTGAACAACTTTGTGGTAAGTTAATTCTTTCTCCGAACGCCTGGTTGATTCGGTGCATCGAAGCCATTTTTCGAAGTCATAGGGCAGGCGGCACGTTCCCAGCTGCTTGAAAAAAAAAAATTAAATTTTTACTGACAGTGTAAATGCTTGAAAGCGAATGTAACTAAGCATTGAAGACTTTCTATAAAAGGTAGGGGTCTCACGAATATTCTAAGCTGGGAACGCCTGGAACTGTATAAAAAAAAATCTTACCAACCTAACAAGAATAAAATTAAAGTTCGTCGTGAGTATAAAGGTATGTTGGGGATTTAGAATGATGCTGTAAAAACGAAGCGAACTTGGTCTTTCATGAGTGATATTAGTAATAAAGTTGGGGGGGGGGTGAAGAAGAGACGTCTGAAGACGCATCCAATGGATTCCAGCTGTCTTTGCTGCCAGCAATATGGGAGAAATATATCACTGAATATACAAAGAAAGATAATGTTTAACATATGGGTTCGTTGGAGCTCGGGAAGAGGAAAGATAAACTGGGCCCTCCGAATGCAAACATGGTTCCTATTTGTCATTAAAGTGATTCACACAGTTCATCATAAAGTGAAAAAGTTGTTGTCAAAAAGCTAAGTAAAAAGGAATTGTGGATTAATAGATAAGAACAGGAATATTAAGGGTGTGTGCATATATATATATATATATATATATATATATATATATATATATATATATATATATATATATATAATGATAGATAGATAATATTAGTGGTCAATATATATATATATATATATATATATATATATATGTGTGTGTGTGTGTGTGTGTGTATATAAATTTCCAAGAGGATAGAACTCAGGTAAAACTCAATGTCCAGGACAGAGTAAGAATATAATATAAAAGGCTCAAACACGAATATTCCACGGTTATAATTTATTACATTGGAATCGTAATCACGATCCAATTCATCAAACCTACAAATAGGTAAAAGAAAAACCGTGGGTAAGTAATCCAAGTAGATCCTGTTAATATAAAATATTAAAACTGATCCACAAAAGAGAGCTCAATATGATTTTTATTATAGAGCATATAAGTGAATTACACTCAATGATGAAACACAAACAAATTACCCCATACAGATGATCATTTTGTCCTCAGGAAATAAATTTCCCTGGACTTGTCAATGCAAATACATTTTTTAAACTAAAATTATATATATATAATTCATTAGTTAAAAATATATATGTAATTCATTAGTTAAACTAAAAATATATATAATTCATTAGTTAAAATAAAAAATATATGTAATTCATTAGTTAAAATAAAAATATATATGTAATACATTTGTCCGTAGCCTAATGAAGAAACCAAACAATCTTTTTTGTCAATGCATTTAACTCAATGCGTTTCTATTAATAATAGTCATCGGAACTGTTTCGACTTGAAAGCACACTGCAAATCAACGTAGTATCTCATCAATGTTGCCGCTCGTTACCGAGAGTATCCGCCTGCTCAGGCCCAATTTGGTGTTTTTTCTACACCCACAAAGCCAACCTGGTAAATAAAATAATAACGGCGTCAAAGAAAAAACTGTCCTTTTGGCACACCGATTTATTTATTCATTTATGTATATTTTTTGTGGACACGAAGGTTCAAGATTGACAACTTTTTCATGAACCGTGTGGTCTCTCTGTCTGTCCACGTGGAGAGATGCTGCTCAATTTTCAGATCTTGCATTGTCATCAATGTATTTGTCTATTTGTAAAATCGGTATTTATCACGTGATATCTGTTAATTGGTTACCTATCTGTATCTCGGAGTCCGTTCATATCGTTTTCTTTTCTTTTCTTTTCTTTTAATTCGTTTTACTACATTGTTCTAGTGTAGTGAATGGCGAGTTAATCTAAATAGTCATTATAGAGAGTCAGAACTACATTGGTTACTTTATAAAATATGGAATTTGATAACTTCTTTCTGGCAGAACGCGTCATAAAAATTATATCTCTATGTTAGATTGTTAAACACAATCTATACATATGTCATTCTATACATGTCATTCTATACATATGTCATTTCTAATCGAAAACTAACAAGAGTGTTGTGGACGAGGGGATGTTTTTTCTATTTCTTCTTCTCGTGTGAGTTCGCATCACTCATCGCCAATTTGTTGTGGATTTCGGGATGAAATCCGGTCTCAAATGAATGACAAACGCAGGAATGAAATATAGCAAATAAATGTATTGACGTAATAATACAATTGGTAATACGGTTAGTAGATCCAGAAATGCGGTTAGTAGCAATAATAATATATATACAGTCTGGTAAATTCAATATCGAAGTATGACTTCTTTCTGAGTCTACGTGCTCGCAACTGTGACTCCTACAAAGCGGTTACCTCACACTCTCACTCTTTCACCCCCGGGTATTCACTGGCAGCAGTACAAGTACACACTGGGCGAGTCCACTTGTATAAAAAGGAGTGGACCCCTTAACAAAGAGAAAAGGTGATTTGACTGTAAAAACAACGTGCAAAGTTCTAAAAGCAACAGTGTCTGAAGCTAAAGCACGTATAGTTTCTTTGACAATAGCAAACCTATCTACTCCTATTATGTGTTGAATATATATTTAAAAAAACGTTCGCAAATATGAGCTTTAAAAGATCTTAACGAGAGATGATCTTTTCATCCTGATAAGATTTGTTTTCGCCGTGAAGTCCTTCATTGCTGAGGGTCTAAAATCACGCCGGGCTATACGGTGAAATGCAGGCCGCCAAAAGAAAAATTCTCTTTATTAAGACTCGAGAAACGCAGGCCGGTAGACAGCAATTTTTCTGTTAAAATAAGTGTCTTCTCAAACGCGTATATCGACTAAATATGCAGTAGCGCTGCTAGTGGGTGCGAATGGGGCGACGCGCTCCAGGCGGCAGTTTTGGTTCGCGGTGAGTTTTCAGAAAAGAAAAAAACAAAACAAAAAAACAATAGCATAATATTTGAAAAAAATAAATAAAAATAAAATAAAAGCAGCGATATGGAAGAAGATAGGGTTCAAATGAAGCCAATTTGTCTTTGATATGGCTGACTCAAAGCCAGCCAGCCAGCAATAAAGAAAAAAAAATTGTCTCCAAAACTCGCTGTCAGCTGGTGAGGATAAACCCCACTTACAAGACGTAAGTAAAAGGTGTAAAAAAAATTGAACTTTTTTAAAGGGCTTGATTTGGGATAGTGAATCCACAGTTTTTTCACACCTATGTGAGAAGTTCAGACTTTGGCGTCAGTTCATTCCTTTTGATATCGTAAAAAGTTTTAAAAGTTTTCTCGATTTAGAAAAAAGAAGTAACGTCTTGGTTTTTTTTTTTTTACATATCCCAAGTTTTATTTTTAAAAAATAATAAATAAACACAATTGTACTTTTATTTTATAATTTATCAGTGAGGATAATTACCATGTTAACAAAAACACGGAAAAAACCTGGCATCGTACGGGCATTACATTCTGAGTTGATGGGTGTACGATTATTTCGTCGCTAACTATATATATATATATATATATATATTCCTATATCATTTCCTTTGACCGATTAAATAGGTCAATGTCTGATCCTTACCCGCTCCTTCCTCAATATTAAGTATTATAATAAAAAGAAATATAAAAATGAATTTTAAAACTCTCCCTTCCCTCTCTAAACTCGACCATGTCTCTCATACCATTCCTCACTACCCTCTATATAAGCTTAATACTGCCCGTCAAAAGTGTAAATTTTAAATTCATTTTTCGTTTCACCTTTTGAAAGTGAAGTCTGAAGATCCAGAGAAAAATAAAATTCTCTGGTGAAATAAATTATTACAAATGGAGCCTTAAAGTGATCTGTTTTTCTTTAAATTAAATTATTCGGTCTGACTTAACATTGAGCTCTCAGGATTTCATTCTTCTTGGGATTATCCATACGGATTACCAAGATTTTCGTTACTTAATATATATATATATATATATATAATATATATATAAACATAAACTTTAAGGATTTAATATGCATTGTAATAATATTGCATTCATTCTGGGGAGGGGCGGCAAACTTGGCGGCCGCCCGGGGCGGCAAAAACACAGGCTACGCCACTGTAAATATAACGTTTATAGTAATGATAATAGCGCACGGAATCAAGAAATCGGCGAGCCGTGTTCGAATTCTGATCGAGATCGTAACATTTACTTTCGCAAAAATCTTTCAAAATTATGAATGCATATATAAAAAAATATATAAATACATTTTCATCATATGTTTAGGTTTTATCACAATTCTAATCATCTCCTTTTAAAGCAATAAACATTGTTGTGGAGCGAAGGTAGTTAAAATAATAGCGGTGTCGAGGGTAAAACTGTCCTTTTGACAACACTTTTATTTTTACGGGCACGAAGGTTCAAGACTGCCAAAAAGTTAATTCTTTAATCTCTTTCCATGCTGAGCATAGGTAGAAACGTATGCAATATTTGCATATTCGAATAAGTGGAAATATGTGTTTCCACTTCGATATATTTAGGTAGAGAACATTGTCTGATTTTCTTAGAGGAAGCGAGGTTTTTCTTTTCTTCTTTTTTCCCCTCCTGTTATTAGCAGTTTTTGGCTAGTTTTTTTTCTTTTAGGTGAAAAAAAAAAAAAAAAAAAAAAAAAAAACGCTGGGAAGTTTTCATCTGCTGTATTCTCATATTTGCATTTACATTAGCGAATTCTCTTAAAAAAAAAAATAGATGGAAATATTCTGGAAGACGGCAAAGTGTATCCAGAATTATTCTTTGCTATAAGTGACAGAAAGTTAACACAAAACTGATTTTCATTTACATTCGGCCTATCTTTCTTATTATTACAACATTTCGGACATTGTGACTTTCTGTCGAACCTATTAAACTTCAGGCAATTTCAAACTGAACCCGTTATTTAATCTACGGGAGCAGTTTGTTCACGATCCGATGAACACGTCTATGGAAGTCTGGTCTTTTTCTTAATTGATTGCCCTGTTTTCACCGAGTCTGTACTACTCAGCTCATGGATTGAACTCACAATCACTATGCTACCAAACTCACAAATCAATGCTTTAATCCACTAGGCTAATGTGAGTTCAATCCCCCTGCCGGGTAGTGCAGATTTATACTCGGTGGAAACAGGGCGAGAAATAACTGAGCAGTACTAAAAATTGAACAAAACGAGTTATCTCCCTTAGACATATAAAGGAGACCGAGTCGGATCGACAGGTACCTGAAGAAGGCCTGATAGCACAACGGCCGAAACGTTGTGATAATAACAGTAAAGATGATGACAATAGCTTGGATGTAAATAATGATAACTCATCATCACAGAAATTCAGATGGAAAGGTAATTATGTATCCCAATAAAATGAAATGTCATT
Organism: Acanthosepion pharaonis; assembly: GCA_903632075.3. Lineage (NCBI taxonomy): Eukaryota > Metazoa > Mollusca > Cephalopoda > Sepiida > Sepiidae > Acanthosepion > Acanthosepion pharaonis. The sequence goes on from CAHIKZ030000568.1 coordinate 372,896, forward strand.
TTTTAACTCTCGACTGCTTTAAACGTAGGGGGCGGGAACTGAGGGTAGAAGAAACAGACTTTGATGCTTCTTCTTCGTGATCCTATCAGTGGGATTTTAGATAGCTTGGCGGCGCCCATCTCCTTTCCAATTTCATGTTCTACAACCGAAGACATCGGAATATGGCGTGGGGACGATTATAGAAAAAATTAATTTTTAATTGAATATGTGGGTTTTTATGTATGTGTCTGAAGTTATAGGAATATTTTTATTTTCAAACAGGCTCAGCATATTATGGCCATGTTCGTAGTTAATGTTGTTGAATGCTGGTTTTTCTTTTTTATTATTAGTGCTTCCATTATTTTTAGTTTTTTTATATGTGGGTGACGCTATTGTACTTGTATTTTCTATTAGTATGTTTCGGGTGGAGTTTGGTAGTTTTTTGTGTATGCTTAAATGAGTTCTAGTTGTTATATATATATATATATATATATATATATATATATATATATATATATATATATATATATATATTAAAAAGAAGAGAGAAACCGCAAACGTTTTTGGTTATAATGTAGATTTTATATATATATATATATATATATATATTATACTTTATTTTCCATATTTTTACTATACGTGTTTCCGGTCAACAAGAAATGAATATATATGTTGCGGGATGTTCGTGTATTTGGATTTAAATATCAGCCACTATTATGTTGCCGGAATCAACACATTGTATAGTAAATATTTACAGGCTCCTGGAATATTTATCCCGCAAATAATATTGGCGGACTCAATGTGAGTCCAGGTAAAAATAATTATCGCAAAACAAGCAATATAAAACAAACAACAATGCATGTATTAGTATAAGGAACCACATGTGTAGATAGCTGTAACGAAATGAAAAAAAAACATTAAAACAACTTATAATAAGAATATGTCTGTGTGTGTGGGTGGAGTAACAAGCGTGTGTGATAGACACGTGTGTGTATATGCGAGAGAGAGAGAGAGAGAGAGAGAGAGAGAGAGAGAGTACAAAATTCAAGAGGGAGAGAAAAGCATGAAAATGAACGTTTCCCAACAGGGACACTTTACCCACGTGCGACTACATCTGGAAAGACCAAAAAGAGACAAAAAGAGAATATCATTGCCTATTTATAGGCTTAGAGCACCCCTAACGAACGCTGTTGGCAGAGCCAAGTGGGATAGTCCACACATACATTTTTAATCAGATTTACCCAAGCAAGACAGTGAAGCCACTAAGGCACAATGGGTTACTGGGTGTGAAAGATTTAAACAACAGAAACATTACTAAGGAGCGAGAACAAACAATAGAAGAGTAATCCGAAAGACAGTAGATAATTGTCATTGCATTTAAATTATTAAAGATCAATGTTAACTGGAAAGCATAGAGCCGGAAGTGAGATCCACAACCGAGAAAAGAAACTGTTAGCATAGAACTTACGGTTATATGTAGCCAATTAAACTGTAAACTGTTTCGACCTTGTTGCCAATCAAATTCATAAAGTCTAGGTAGCATGGCGAAGAGTAACAGAGAGGAAACTATATGGCTGTGGGAAAGTGACTGAAGCCAAGATTCCAGGTCAGGACCTATAATATTTCTGATTCTTCTTTGGATTTTATCAAGAATCTCTAAATATATAGTAGGAGCACTGGACCATATGTGGCAGCAATATTCTAAGTTGGACGAATAGTAGGCTTATAGACATGTCAGATAGATTCTGGACAGAAGAATTGTCTAGCACGAGGCATCCATACATAAAATTGACGTAAATTGCTGCTTCTGTAGCGTAGAATGTTTTCTGGAAAAGTCACCAGATATTTTTGCCCTCTGCGAAACCGATATGAATTCTTGTTTCCAGGGTATCTTCCCCTTTGACGAAAAGATTACAGTATTCAAATGAATTACCTTGGGGATTATATCCTGTATAATCTTCCGATGGCCAGGGATTTGCATCTCGAGTCAGCTGACTACTCTTTCATGTGCTTTCGTCTTTCACTACTAAACTCTGTCAGTTATCTCTTTTTCCTTCTTCTCAGGACTGCAGTTCCTTAGACATAACAGCTGACAGTATAGAAAAGGTATTTTCTCTCCATTCATCTACTAATATTTTTGTCTTCGGTGACTTTAATCCTCACCATGATACGTGGCTGAAACCATTCTAAAGGTACTGATATGGCCGGTATTCATACATTAAATTTTTCCATTGTCTAATCCCTTGCTCATATCGTGGACTCCCTTACTCTTCCAGTTTGATGCATAGATATCTCTTGAACACAGCAAAAAAATAAAAAATAAAATAAAATAAAATCAGGGAAACCTCACAAGGTGAAAATATCTTTCTTTAAGTAAATTCCAGTTTTGAACTCCTGTCCGTGTTTTTTTATTTGTTTATTTATTCACTGACATTTCAAAGTAAAAGAGTTAATGAGTGCGTAAGAATTAACCAGAAAGATATCTTTTTGAGATCATGAACCTTCACTCTCTAAAGTTTAGTAACGTTATAACCCCCACACCACCCCCAGAAGTGGAAGGAAAGGTGAACTAGAACTGAACCAATCGTTGGCGCTCATGATTAATAGTTGTCAATCAGAGATTCCGGTGAACTAGAACATGGCGAAAATAAGCCCCTCTTTAACAGTCATTCCTAAATAATTCGCCGATTTAGTCGGCGATAATACTCCATCAGGGCCGGTGCGTACTACTCCCGAACCTCCCAATGGACGGCGGGGAGGGGAGCTGATTGGAGGCCCCGGGCAGTGCTTTGTGACTCTCGCTATCTTATCAACATTTGTTTTTTTTTCTACTTATATTTATATATGTTACAAATTAGACAAAGCACAACTATTAAAGGATGAAAAATTTTCGTGTTGCTGACGTCATTCTGAGGTCTTTTTTTTCCTACCCAAATCCGCGAATTTGTCTTGCTCATGCTAAGTCTCGAAAAATATAAAATTCACTATTTTTTTATGCATAAATGTGTTAAAATTATTCAATTTTTAACAAGAAAAAACATTTCAAGTTGATGTTAAAAATTGCCACAAAATAGTGTTGATTTATGCAAGATGGAACGATCTATTATGAGGTGTTTTTATTTTGTATTTATATACATTGTATTTTTTCAATTTTCCTAGTTGAATTGTTCACATATATTGCGTATGATCTATTATTGTACATAATTAGCTTAGAGTAAAATTTGCATTTTATATGAAGTGCATATACGTTATGAAAATTGACATATAATCAAATGGGGAGGGCTCTGTATCTTAGATTCGAGAAGGTGGGCATGAGACCCTTGCACCAACCCTGCACTCCATCATCTGATTTTATTGTTTCACTGGCTCAGTATAAGCTTTGTTCACTCTTGTTATTCTAGGTTGGTGATTTGTGAAATGATTTTTGAGGACAATGTTCTTATTTATACTATGGTTTGGTTTGGTTTGTTTTACGGCATATCAACCTCAATGTATTATTTAATGCCGACAAAATGTTTAGTGATGGTAATATTTTTTCTTCAGAAATATATTGCTGGTTATATTTTTTTTCTTTCAAAAATCTATTGCTGGTAATATTTTTTTCTAAAATGTATATCTGGTATTTTTTTTTCAAAAATGTAGAGGTGGTAATATCTTTTGTTTTCAAAAATGTATTGCTGGTAATAATTTTTTACGAAGTATTTCCGGTATTAAAATCTATTTTTACATTTTCATAGTGCTTTAACCCCAGTTTTGGGGGAGGCCGCAAACTACATGAAAACAGCCGTAGAAGCATGAAAAAATCGATTATTTCCACTATCGATGGGAGTTGGGAAATGCAAAGTCGGTCTTGGCCTTTCCGTTAACTTGGAGCATGTGCATGTAAATTTTGGTGCAAATCCGTCGAAAATTGCGGCCGTGCATTCGTTATACACACACACACATTCTGCCTTTTATAGATAGATATTGAAATCTGCATGGCCAAAAATAGACATTACGCTGGTAATCAAGGAACCAATCGGAATCACTCGCAGGAGCGTATAACAGGGAGCAGCAAGACCCTTTTCATCGTCCGGACATTGGTCACGAGAGTCAGCCACACTTGTTAGAAATTGTTTTCTGTGTGACTCACACTGAATAGTTTGGATTTATTTTCTGGTTGTATCCAGTCTCGGATGATTTGCCTTTCTCTCTCTTCCTCTTCAAATCTGCTTTTTATGACTATTAGGGTTAATCTGAGTGGCAAGCAGTAGCATCCCCCTTTTTACTTACAGACAGAATTAACATGTCTTTGTTTGAATGTAGCTGAGGGAGTTACTTTTAAAAGCTTTAACCAAGCAAAGGATAATACCCACAACAGTTCCTTTTAGATGTTTGAGTTCAAATAAAAGTCAGTAAGTGCGTGAAGAGAGAGAGAGAGAGAGAGAGAGAGAGGATTTACCTGCACAGTATGATAAAAGAGTTCGTGGGACTTACAGGGTCATAGCTTGTCCCTCTCTCAACATTTTTACCAATTGTATTATTATTATTATTTTGTACAGAGTTTTATTTTAACAAGATACAATAAAGAAAGAAATACAAAAAAGAAAAAACTATCAAGCAAGAATATGACTGTCATAAAACCCCGATAAAAGAATTCCTCTTTAAAGATGTACGATAATGGTAATTTCCCTTTATCGTGTGAATGCATTTTTATTTTTGGAATTGTGGTGAGTCCAACAAAATAAAATATAAAAATAAAAATGTATAAACAAATAGAAAAGAAATCAAACTAAAACAAAGCATTTGCTTTCCCTTAAAATCCTTATCTCTTTTCCCTCTCAAATAAAAAGAGGAACAGGACGAAAAAACTAACCCCCCCCCCAACCCACAACAACAAAAAAAACACCGGATATTGACTGTCCAGCGGCTAAAATCTACGAAAAACAAAGTAGGATCCACGCATAACTTCCGATATGTAAAGTGAAATAAAATAAGAAAGTAGCCCGAAAAAGAATTTTGGCCAATCAAATAATTTAACAAAAAGAGATTCTCATGTCTTTGGAGCCACATGAAAAGGGATATAAACTGACTCCCATAGGCAGACAGCGAGAGGAACTTGAAACAGGAAGGACTCAATACAGAATTTCGCGTGAACGGGGCTAGCCTTGATATTCTTTTTTAAGTCTTCCTAAGTCACAACGGGGTGGTTTCCTATGGAGCCCTCCCCTGATTAGGATAGACCCTTCTTGTGTACCTAGTTAATGTGAATATGTGTCGTTCCTGGTTTGTTCCCGGCTTCTTCTTTGGTTATGATCCAAGCCGAGATTCTAAACCTCCCCAGTTTGTTTTTTGGCCTTTTTTTCATCTTGAATGAGTTAGTTTCTTTTTTTCCCATGGCCGTATTTATTTTATCCTTCTTTTTCCCTTAGTGAGAGAGCATCTTGATTTTTAATCTATCAGAGAGATGAAATATAATTTTTTTATAATTGCATTATTCCAAAATTTTAACACATCAGCAGATAGCTAATAATGTCAACAATTGAGCACAAACAGTTATTAATGAATAAAATTAGTAATTAATGTATAATTTTAAATTTATTAATTAATAAAATCAGAAGAGTCAGAATCGCTTTTGCATCCGAATTTTCGTAAGAACCTTTGTGTAGTTCTTAAGTTGGCTTTAAAATCTTTTTCATTATTTACATCAAAATTAAGACAGCCACAACTTAGAATAAAACACAACGTACTTCGCGATAGTCCTTGTTTTTGATAATCTGCTATCTCTAACAAAAGAGCGTATTTCAAATATAGCATCGTGTGATATTATTCTTTTTATATCAGTCCTTTTCCATGAGAAGCTAACATATATTAAAAGTTAAAAAAAACAAAAACAAACCATAAATACGTAAAAAATTCGTATATAGCTATTTGTGTTATGTTAATGTTTATTACCTAAGCAATAATAATACTGAATATATTTTTAAACATTAAAGTATGTTTAGGTACCTCCATGAGATCGTTATAGCTGCTATAATATAGCATGAATAAAAAGGCCTTAAAATTTATGAAAATAATTTTTTTATCTCTAAATGTTTATGCTATTATTACGTATGTTTTGGATATTTTTTTTTACATTTTTTAATCGTTCCTAGCACGTCCGAGATTTTCGTTAAAAATATTGTTTTTTTTGAGTCAGCAAAATTGACAGATAATCGACCATGACAACTATTTTTTTCCATTTTATAAAAATATGAAAATCTCAGTTTCAAATTCTTTTAAAAATTAATTATAATTTTTTCAAAATTTATTTTAGGAAAATTAGAAATTATAAAGTTTATTAAAATATTTTGAAACAAAGATTACTTACTTTCTGCGCCGAAAAAATGTAGTTTAAAAATAAGACAAAGCGGGTCTTAACATTTCGTGTCACTTGATACGAGATGAGTGTTGATTTCATCACGTATTGACAGCTAACGTGAGGGAAAGTTACCGTACGGAAGGACAGAAGTGACATAACTATTTAGTTTTAAGTGAACCAACTTATTTACCTCGTTATTTTTAAGGAAAGCTTTCAGCGCTCTAAATTTCTAATACTTAGCTTTCACCTTTACGTTTACAATTCTTTATGGAAACTATATTATAAAAAAAATTAAGCGAAGACTGTTGAGAGTGAGATTAAATTTCATAAGTAAGGTATCTAATTAATTTATAGGTATCTTATGAAATTTTATCAGAAGTGTACATAAAATACTATAATTTTATGTACATGTATTACATGTGTTATTTGTACCTCTATTCATTTTATTATTAATTTTGATATATCATTTTTGTAAAAATATCATAACTGAGATAATATAAAAAATAAGATCATATAAATTTCATAAGATGATACTAATACTTGTAGGTACCCTTCTCAGTTGAAATTGAAAAATTAAATTAACTTCACACGTGTTTAGCACGAACAATTCGCAAAAATAAAGGCCTTAACAGCGGAGAACAACGCTTAACTCAAATAACGCGACTCTTCATTGTATTCTTTCTGGTCTTCCGTACCAGCCGTTTTATGGACACAAAAACCACCTGGAATTAGTTTGTTTTTTTGTTTTTTGTTTTTAATACCGTATGGCTTTTCTGATTGTTATAAGCTATACAACTTATAATGCTAGAAGATACATCTACTTAATAACACCATTGACTAAACTGAACGCCGTTTTCACTAATTTTATAATATTTAACAACTTCAATGTAAAAATAATAAAATAATTTAAGAAATAACAAATAATTCTTTTAAAAATTCATTTTTCATCGAAAAAGTTTTTTTGCTTTCAGACAATATTATCCATATTCATAAAAACAACTAAAAGCAACTAAAAGCATTTGAAATTTGTTTCATTGAGTTTTGTATGTTACAATTCAGAGCTGATTTTCAGGTAGGGGGCGTCCAATTAAAAAATACATGATTTGCTTTCCACAAAGCCTTCTGCTTTTAAATATTATAATCACTAAACTGAGCAGTATTGAATTTCTAGAGTTTTCATAAAATTAGTTGGGGTGGGGGGTAATAAATATATATAAAAAAATGTTGCCATGAGTTTAAAAAAAGAAAACATATTTATAATAATTCCCATCATTTGTAAATAGTTTCTGAAAGTTTTATTATCATCCGACAATTATTTTTATTTTTTGCAAGATTTTCCAAAATTAATGTCTGTCAAACAAACAAAAAAAAATCGCGCTAAAATTTTATGTTATTTAGTAGTTCTGCTGAAACAAAGAGAAACAAGGTTTTTTTTTCAATCAAAAGTTATAATGTTCTAAAGGAAATTTTTTTTTTAAATAATTAAAAAATACTTTCTTTCCTCTTAATAATAACATAAACATTTAGACGATAAAAATTTGTTTTCGTCAAATTTGGCGTCTTTTTCATCATGCTATGCTCTTTTTTAGCGATTTCACGGAGGTACCTAAATTTCATCACATCTCCCTAATTATCTGCCGCGATCTGTTAATCAGAATTTTGGTATGGGTGCAAAACTTTGCTGATTTATATCGATCAGAATTTGCATAATGATTCGAGTTAGATCGATGAACGAGAGAGGAAAATTTTCTTTGTTACGGTATTTCTATTAGAAAGAAGTAGAGTTTGCCTTAAGTGGTAGAGGAAAGGAAAAAGAATGAGTTTCAAGTTGTTTTATCAAGCGCTACGCTCGGGAAGATCACAAACAAGAAATAAATTAACGCCAAACGCAAATTATCCTTCTTTGGTCTCTTGTGGATCATCTATGTTATAATTTTATCGTGTAGTTAGGTTTCAATTGGTTTCTGGCTCTAAATGATATTCTTTGATAATTGTACAGAAGAAAGCTTAAATTTGAACAAATTAATTTTTTTTTTGTCCTGAGGGAAACATTTTTTTCCAAAGAATTTTCATATTTCTTCCATATGAGATTTTTTTAAGCAAATAAAATTAAAAGCACTTCGAAATGCTGAATCATTTCTTAATGTGCTCCCTGCAAGTATGGTCATTTGAACATTCTCTCCACTGAGGCTGAGAAATATTTTATTTTATTGATAAACTTAAAAAATATTTGCTTACGGATAGGATGTATATTTATGCGAGTGATAATATTCTGGACGTATGGGAGTTACCTTGGACAAGAAATAAGAATAAAATTTGTCGTCTCCAAGAAATACATAAATAAAAAATTTAATACATAAATAAAAAATTAATTATACTGTCACTGTGTCGTGTCCATAAAAAATAAATGAATAAAAATTAATGATAGTGTCAAAAATAATTATAACGGCCTTGGAGTTTATGTCAAGGTCGTCAAGGACCATCTCCCACTGATTAGAGAGCTCTCTCTCTCGAATCTCCAGACCATTCATACATGTGTCTCCGTCTATCTCTCCTCAATGCTGTAAGCTACCACTTCTTCCTCTATCGCTCTCCATCCTTCCAAGACTGTGGTGTACTTGATAACATTTCCGACAATATAGACAAGGCTATCTCTCTCCACCCGTTTGCTCATATATTCGTGTTCGGGGACTTTAACGCCCACCATAACAAGTGGCTTAAAAACTCTCTAACTGACCTTGCTGGCATACAAACCCATAACTTTTTTATTTCTCAATCCCTCACGCAAATAGTTGACTTTCCCACACGTTACCCCAACAATCTGTACGGTAAGTCTTCCCTTCTCCATCTCTGTTTCACCTCCATCCCCGAGTCCTGTCGCGCCTCGCAGCTCTGCCCTCTTGGCAACTCTGAGCATGCTGTCAACATCATCATCTACTCCACCCCCAGCAAAGAAGCTCCTACTAACAGAACATCTTTCTGTTATCAACGAGCAGACTGAGACTCGTTCCGGGATTTCCTTCGCGATGTCCCCTGGGATGTGGTCTTTAACCTCCCCGTTCAAGAATGCACTTCCGAGGTCTCCTCCTGGGTAAAAGCTGGAATCGAGGCTTTCATCCCCGCAAGGAAATATAAAGTTAAATCTCGCTCACCCCCTTGGTTCTCAGCTGCCATTGCCCATAGAAATCACTTCCTCCGCATATATCGTAGTGACATATTAGATTGCGACAGACGTCTCTTTGTAACGGCTGTGCCCGTAACAAGGGCAAACGTGTCCTCAATGGACCAAAGTCACTATTTGCTGATAGAATGAAAGAACCTATTGCATCTCGTAAATTCAGCTCCAAGGTTTATTGGCATCTCTGCAAGAGCGTAATTAACAACAGCAAAACCCCACAATACCTCCTTTGTTCAACCAATTTGAGGTCCAAACTACTGCCTGAATGAATCTTGCTTTCCAGCCTGTTGGAAGTCCTCATCTATTGTACCTGTCTTTAAGAACTCTGACGACCCTTCTGACCCATCTAACTACCGTCTTATCAGTCTTCTATCACTCTTCGGCAAAGTCTTTGAGGCTTTAATCAACGCCGAAGTGGTTAAGCACCTTATATCCCATGATCTGCTCTTTGACCAGCAATATGGTTTCCGCTTTGCCCGTTCTACAGCTGATGTGCTCACGCCATAATTGAAATTGTTTACCAAGTACTTCACAATAACGGAGAAATTCGTGCCGTGGCTCTAGATATCTCTAAAGTGTTTGATAGGGTTTGGCATGCCGGCTTCCTTCGTAAGCGCTCTTAGAAACTGCAACTTAATTTTCTGGTGTTTGTGGGAATATTTCGTTTTCTTTTTTTTATTTTATTTTGAATTTATTCTATACATTTTTCCACTGTTTTCGCTTGGTTAAGTTGCTTAAATTTTGGCTAACATCAAAAGTCACTTTGTATTAATTTTTTGATTGACCAAAATTATTTTATTTTCCGGAGTTCTTTTCGTTTTCATTTCTTTTTATAAAGCAGAAGTTATGCGTGGAATCTCCCTGGTTTTTTGGTAGTTTTTAGTCACAGATGACTAGACTCTGGTCCAGCAAACTTTCGCCGTTTTACAGCTTGTTTCAATCTTTTCTTCTTCCACTTTTTATTTGTGGGTTGACTTCTCGTTAGTAGAGAGAGAGAGAGAGAGGGAGAGAGAGAGAGAGAGTGAAAGAGAGAGAGGTAGAGAGAGGTATATAGAGAGAGGTTAAAGGAAAATACATGCCTTATTTTAATTATTTTTTGTTTATATATTTTATTTTCATATTTTGTTCATTGTTTTTATCGGGACTCATTACAAATGGAACATTAATCGTTTGATTCGGTCAACGAATGTAAATAGCAAAGTTACCATAGTCCCCTTTTTGGCCTTGTGTCACATTTTTGTATAGTTTAACATTTATTTTGTAAAAAAACAAATAAAATAAAATGTTAACCCGCTGCTTGATACATAATTTAGGCTAACTCAACAAAAGAACAATATGATTCATCATAAATTTCCCTTGTTTTATTATTATCCTTGTAATGCAAAGATGTTGTTTCAGGATCTTTGGTAAAAGAGCAACGCATTCATTCGCTGGAAAGGTACGATAAAAAAATTAAAATAAAATCTTCTTCGTCGTTTTTCCCCTTCAAATACTTTTTCTTCTTCACACATTCTTCCTTTTCTTCCTTCTCGTCTTCACTTCTGATTCTTTCTTTTTTTTTGTCGATTTTTTCCTTCTCTTTTACACTTTCTTTCCTCCTCACATTTTCTTCGTCTTTGTTCACACATTTGTTTCTTACTGATTACTTTTCTTTCGTTTTTTCTTCTTTCCTTTTTCCTCTTCCTCACATTCTTATCACCCGCCTTTCAATTTTCTTCTTTTTTTAACATTTCTTTCTCTTTAGATTTTTTTTCTCTCTCACATTTTCCTTAGAAGTTAATTTTTGCCCTTTTGTTCTTAACCTGTCCGACCGAGTCATCTAAATCATTATAAAAATGAAAAGAATTCTTTCTCACGGTCCTCTAATTGCAGAACGCAACCTGATTAATGAACCCGCTAATTAATACAAATCAAACTTGTGCGTGTATGTTTACAGTTTATCCGAATTTTTCTTAGTGGCTATTATACATATATTTTTTAAAAAACATTTTGTGCCTGGGTAAATGTACAGGAATTTATGAAAGTATATTTAGACTCCTGATGATCGGCCTGTTTTGTTAATGACTTGGAAATGCGCGCACGGATTTAGTGAAAATGCAAATTAACAAAACATATATAAACTGTGAAATGCGTTCGCAGTAATATGCTATGCTGTTCTACAGAATGGTTTTGGGAATTTGCCAATAAAAAAAAAACAAAACAAAACAAAAAAAACATCTAGTTTCCAAGATTTGTTTGGAGAGTGTGTTATCCCACTTGACATTCCTAGAAAAAAAAACTTAAGTCTATAAAAAGGCGTGCATTTCTCTCCCTAGTTTCTTTTACAGTTCTGGTTGTAAGATGTAGTCACATGTGGATAAAAAAGTGTCCCCCACTTGTATATGTCCATTTTCATTGTTTACTCTCTTCACTGTTGTACTCTCTCACACAAACTTGTTACGTACGCACGCACACACACACACACACACACACACACACACACACACACACACACACACACACACACACACACATTCTCATTATAGCTAGTTTTACTTTTTTCCTTTCGTCACATGTAATTTGTTTTTGTAAATACATGCATTGTCGTTTGTTTTATATTTATTGTTTTGTGTTACTAATTTTTTTTTTACTTGGACTCGCATTGAGTCCGCTAATATTGTTCATGGGATTAATTTTCCAGGAGACCGTAAATATTTAATCTCCAGAGTGTTTTCCCATAACATAATGGTGACTAAATATTTATCCAAACATATTGGCATCCCGCAACAGGAGTAGTCCATTTGGGCAGGTACAGTGATTTGACAAAGAGTGCTACTCACTATGAGGTAAAGTCTGAACTATATTCGTTTGGTTCAAATTCTGAAAAATAAAAAAAAAGCAAATACATTTTATGGCAAAAAATAAGAAAGGCTTTTTAAATAAAAGTAGACTTCATATTGCGCTTGTTTATAAATTGAGTTGATCGGCACCATTCTTTCGATCGCATTTGTCACTTCACGTCTGTTACAATTTAGTAGAAATAGAGTATTATATTTAAGTACACACATTATTGGTTTTACTTTGTAAAGACCTATTGTTGGAAGAATCAATGAAACGCACCGGTCCTACGATGCAGTGCAATACCCACTTCTCTTCCCTTACGGAGAAGATGGGTACCACTTTGGCATTCTGCAAAATGGGTTCACCTTAAAAACAGTGTCTTGCAGGGCTTTCTACGCCTACCTATTGATGGTATATGAGGGTGCATTCAATCATCTTCATCGAAACCGGCAACTTTTCCATCAATTCATAGTAGACATGGCTGCTAAGATGGAATCCGAAAGACTCTGTTACATTAGATTGAATCAGACCAAGTTGCGCTGTGACTCTTACATTCACTTCCGTGATGCTTTACGAAATGACGCTGATCCACGCAATATAGGCAAGATGTGCATACTACCTGCAACGTTCACAGGAAGTCCACGATACATGCACGCGAGGACGCAAGACGCGATGACATACGTTCGTAAGTACGGCCGACCAGACCTATTCATAACTTTTACGTGTAACCCAAAATGGTACGCAATTGCTAAAGAACTTATGCCAGGGCAATCGGCCTACGACCGTCCAGACCTCATTGCGCGCGTTTACCATCTGAAGTTGGGAAAGGTAATGGATGTGATGACAAAGGGACAGGTTTTGGGGACTGTTTGCTGTCGCATGCACACTATTGAGTGGCAGAAACGCGGCCTGACTCACGCATATATACTAATTTGGCTGTGCGACAAGATTGAGGCCACAGAAATCGATCATCTTATTTCTGCTGAAATTCCTGATCCGTCGACTGACCCTGAATTGTACGAAATAGTGATAACCAACATGATTCATGGTCCCTGCGGGTCGCATTACAATTACATCAGCTGTCACAACAGCGACGGCAAATGCACCCGGCAGTACCCACGAGATTTCGTGAGCGAAACCATTACAGGGAGCGATGGTTATCCACTGTACCGGCTAAGGAGTCCCGCTGAGGGAGGATTTACAGCCGTGGTAAAGGGCAACCAAGTGGATAACAGATGGGTAGTGCCATACTGTCCCCTGCTAACAAAAGCGTTCAATGCGCACATCAATGTCGAATATTGCCATTCAGTTCGCTCCATCATGTATGTATGCAAGTACATCAACAAAGGGACTGATGCTGCAATGTTTGATATTAGGCAGGAAGGTTCCGTAGACGAAATCCAGGACTTCCTCGCAGGTCGCGTCATTAGCAGCACAGAGGGATCTTGGCACATATTCAGCTTCCCCATCTACGAACGCTTCCCAGCAATCGTCCAGCTTGCTATGCACCTAGAAAACGACGAACTTCGTTATTTTTCTGCGGATGCAGCAATGGATGTGGCTGCGCGTACCAAAGACACAACGCTTACAGCGTTCTTCAAACTTTGTCGACAGGACGAGTTTGCTAGGACTCTACTGTACCCAGACGTGCCTTCATACTACGTGTGGACAAAAAAGAACACCTGGATTCGGCGGAAGCGCGGGGCCAACGTCGAGGGATATCCAGGCGTAAAAAAAGACGCCACAATCGGAAGGGTATCCACGGTTCCCCCATCGCTTCAGGAATGTTTTTACTTGCGACTCCTTTTGCACAAAGTTAGTGGTCCAACGAGCTACAATAACTTACGGACGGTTAATGGAGTTTTATGTGACACTTTTCGTGAGGCCTGCCTCCATCTCGGCCTTTTGGAAGACGACAGCCAGTGGGATGCCACAATGGCTGAGTGAGCTCTTTTAAAAATGCCCTTTGCTTTGCGCCACCTCTTCACCACAATCTTACAAATGTGCGAACCCAGTGATCCCAAATCACTTTGGGACAAATACAAGGACTTTTTGTCCGAAGACATACTCAGGGAAGCGCAACTGCTGTGTCCAACAATGGGTCTTACATTCAACGATGGAAATTACAACAGGGCGCTTATAATCATTGAGAACCTGTTCGTTGAAATTTGGGTGGAAATCTCTTGCCGCTATTGCGCTTCCAACGCCAGATCGTGTGACTTCCTCCAGTCTCTCACCTGAGATTGTGCGGGAGACATCCTACTCTGTTGAGGAGCTCAACGCCTATGTCACAACAAATGAGCCAAAACTTCTCATAGACCAAAGGGCCGCTTACGATGCGGTTCTTGCATCCACCAGGCAGGATACAGGATCAATTTTCTTCCTGGACGCGCCTGGGGGAACGGGAAAAACGTTCGTATCAAAACTGCTTCTTGCAGAAATTCGGCGCCATAGCGAAGTGGCGCTAGCAGTAGCATCTTCAGGCATTGCTGCCACATTACAACCCGGTGGCCGAACAGTGCACTCAACGTTTAAACTTCCGCTTGACCTGATTAAGGCAGAAACGGCTGTATGCAGTATAGCCAAGCAATCAGGTCTAGCGGAGGTACTCAGGCGATGTAAGCTTATCGTCTGGGATGAGTGCACTGTCAGTCGCAAAACTGCACTCGAGGCTATAAACCGCTCTCTGAAGGATATTCGAAACTCCAATGACCTTATGGGAGGTATAACTGTCCTTCTATCCGGTGACTTTCGCCAGACCCTCCCCGTTGTACCTAAGGGGACAAGGGCCGACGCTATTCGAGCGTGTTTGAAATCGTCACAACTTTGGCCCACTGTTAGACCATTGCACCTTACCACCAACATGCGTGCACACCTAACTGGCAATGTTGGGTCCGCCGAATTTTCGAATACATTATTAGCCCTTGGCGAAGGTATTATTCCAGCGGACACTAATGGATTTGTAAACGTCCAAGGGTTGTCTACGCCAGCAACACTCATGGAATCAGTTTTTCCTGATCTTCAAACCAACTACAACAATATTTAGTGGCTTGCTGGGCGGGCCATTCTTGCCCCAAAAAACACCACTGTGACAACCCTTAATAGACAGCTTCTGGAAACTGTGCCAGGGGTGTTGCACGTTTACAAATCCATTGACAGAACTCCAGACCTCGCTGAAATGGCGAACTTTCCAGTGGAATTCTTAAACAGCCTCCACCCCGCTGGTCTCCCTCTTCACATTCTGGAACTTAAAGTGGGGATCCCGGTTATGTTGCTTAGAAACCTGCGTCCACCGAAACTCTGTAATGGGACCAGGATGTTTATTCAGGCTCTACACCCAAACATTATTGAGGCCAAAATTATAACTGGCTGCGGTAAAGGGCAGCAAGTGCTTATCCCAAGGATGCATTTGTATCCATCAGATGCCGACGCACCTTTCACTTTCAGAAGATCCCAATTCCCAGTCGCACCCTGTTTTGCTATGACAATTAATAAGGCCCAAAGACAAACGCTGTCTATCACTGGTGTACACTTGAAGGAGCAGTGCTTCTCACACGGCCAACTTTACGTAGCCTGCTCTCGAGTCGGTAGGCGCGAGGATGTGTTCCTTTATTCACCCTCGCAAAAAGCTAAAAATGTGGTCTACACTGAAGTCCTCAGCCAGTGATACGCAAACTCCATTCCATTTTTCCTTTCCATGCAAGAAAATTGAGGTCCCTGCCAAATCAAACATATTGAATGCTGGATTTGTGGTTTTGAATAGAGACATAGTAGTATGACCAGTCTCAATATTTCAGGAAACTGGGTTAGGTGTGAAAAAGTATTTGTTGTTAACATTCTTTTTTCATTCGGTTTTTCCAGTTACGAGTCCTTTTTTAAAGCTGATCGTTTTGTGTTCATTTTGTTTAGTTCTTTTTTCGTAACAGAATTAATGTTTAGTATAGAGGTTAGAAAAAATTCGCAGTGTAAGATAGGCAAGAAGTAAGGCATGTAGCAACATCAGCACGGAAAAGAGCACTCCTTTAAAGGCAAGGAAGGGCAAAAATATTTTAAGTCAAGTGATAGCGATTGCTGTATGAGTCGTACGATTTTTGAATCAAGCATGGGCAACGCCGGGCCATGCTTCTAGTAGTCGATATGTTTCATTTATTTCCATCGCTTTTGTTATTAAATATCTCACATTTTAATCATAAAAGATCTGCCAAGAAAGATGAAATGTTATAAGAACCTGCACGTATATTTACTGTGGATGATCTCGCCATTAAAACACTTTCTATACATTTAAGTTTTAGTGAATTGCTTTCTCTTTTGACTCGAGTAGCATTTTTTAAAGTCAAAATCATGATCAAACTCCTTACGGTGAGCAACTAATGCATTTAGTATGTTGTTTTGGAAAAGATTCCTTTCGTGCTTTTATCATAGCTTTTTCTCTAAAATTCTTCTTGATACATAAAAATTTATATCATTTTGTCATATATATATATATATATATATATATATATATATATATATAAACTGTTTTAATTGTTTCAGTTTCATCCCTGATATAACTCTTTTGTTCTGCTATATTTGCATAGTGCAGCTCTTTTTTAGAATTTTGCAACTGTATCTCAGTTTCTGGGGTTCTATGTTTCCCATTCTCATGACAACATTCTTTTAGTGTTTTTCGTTTTTCTGCTCTGTTCGCATTCTCCCAAGAAACTAGCTTTCTACATTTTTCTTTAAGTGGAACTGTTGCTTCTGATTCTCCTTAGTGTGATTCGATATTATTTTCAGAGATTGGGGTTTTAGATACAGTTACAAAATGCAAAAAAGAAAAAAGAAAAAAAAAAAAAGGCTGGATGGTGCATATATAGGAAAGAAAGAAGGATATATGAAGGCTAAAATTGAAGCAATTCAAACCGCTCATAAATCAAAAGCCAAGATTAGCATGGTTCGTAATACATGAGATTTTTGGTAGGAAAAACAAACAAACAAAAAAAAAATCACACAGAGCAAATCTAAGTCAAGAATTTGGAAGAACGCATAAAACTATGTAAGGAACAGTTTTTTTAACCTACTTGGTCAACCACTCAACAGAGATGATAAACCTGTGCTGAAAGGCGTTTGGTAATCTGCCAATAAGAACCGTTGACCTTACCTGTGAGTAATTGAAGGACGCCATCAAATTACGAAAGGAAAAAGACAGAAGGTCTGGATTAAACTGCAGCAGAAGTATCAAAACACTCTGATGATATATTATTTATATATCCTAATGTATGGATCAGAAACTTGGACATTATCTGCTCGTTTTGAAAGATGACTGGATGGAACATATACAAATCTACTTAGAACATCAGTTGGAGATCCCATGCAACGCTTAACACAAATTACGGAGAACTGAGACCAAATCTGTCTTAAGCTCAAAGAAAAGCGATTACAGTTTGCTGGCCGCTGCCACCGAGTGGACAGGGAAATCGATTCATCCTTACTCCTATGGCATCCTTCTGGAAGTGTCTTCTCATGAAAATTAACTTCCCCAGACACCATACTTTGGGAATCAGGGTTGGACATTGGAGATCTGAGGACAGTAATACAGGAAAGAACAGTGATTGTCAATGGAGTTCCGACCAACCATAGGGATGTCGAAAGATGAAGATGATTATGATTGCTTGTAGTGTGCAACTAAACATACAATGATTAGGCTTCAGATGTTTGGAAAAACGAATGAAAAAGGATGAAATCTTACTATTTCGGAAGAAAGATATGAGCATCACCAAAAACTATATAACCATAACAATAATAGCCGGAAACTACTTAAGTACAATCGGTACATTCGGAAGAAAATAGAAAAACATATTTTTGGAAATAATTTTTGGGTATTAGTATCCTTCAGACTTTCCTTGGGTCGTGATATTTGAATATTGAATAATTATCAATTTAGAAGAGAAATCCCGTTCACAATAACTATACTGTATAAAATTGATCCCAGAATTTGAAGAATTATGGAAAATGAGAAGGTTTGTTTACAAATGTCATGTTTGAAATTGTTCTTACGCCATTGCTGTCTGCGTACTTTTTTATTTTCAGAATCTTTATAAGATTTGTTTTAATTTTGTTTTTTTAAGCATTTAATGATGTTTCCGGAAGCACGGCGACAAACAAAATATTAAAACTGATCCACAAAGAGAGCTCAATGTATAACAGGGCATATAAATTACATAGAATAAAAATCGATATTTTAATATAGGTCAAGGTCATTTTAATTGTCTTCTTGACTTAGACCAGACACTCACACCTCTACTATCATGATTTTGGGAGTTCATTTAAATTCTCTACTGCAACTTCCTTTTTATTCTTCTCCCTTTCTTTTCTCTTTTTCCTTTTCCTGTTCTTTCTGTCATTCTCTCTCCTTCTATGGTAACTTTGGATTTTTATTCTAATATATATATATATATATATATATATATATATATATATATTTGGTAACTTTGGATTTTTATTCTATGTATATATATATATATATATATATATATATATATATATATATATATATATATATGAAGACATTTTTATGTTTATACATTCTTTTTATAGATAGAAATATTTAAGTAAATGCTCTGTTTATAATAAACAGTATTAAACAACATTTACCGGCCTGAATGTCTGAGAAATTTTCATAGAAAATATTCGTCCCCCGACAGGATTCGAACCTGTATCCTATACGAAACCGTCATTTAGCTTGACGGCCATAGAGGAGCGTTCGGTTAGCAATGTCGATTTTACTGTTTTTAAACTACAATCTTCCATGATTCTCTCACGTACATTCATATCTGCTCATGGCGTATCCAAATGTAAACAAATGACGTCACACATTATGAAATGGAACAATTTCATAATGTGTGACGTCATGTCTTCCGTATATTCTGACCTTCCAAACATACATTTCGTTTGCTTCAAGAGATGATTATGGCGATCCTTCCTTTCTCTTTTATCAGAAATTGATTTCGGCATCGTCACACCTACCACAGAAATAGATATAAGGGGATCTAAAGGAATATTAAACACTTCCACATACATTGTATGTATGTACGGTACATTTATTAAAGGTAGCGGAGAATGAAGTCGTACGGAATGAGGTAATATTCGCATTAAGTAAAATTTCCTTGGTGTCTTTTAAATGTCATCAAATGAATTATTTTTTTTTTTTTTTTAAAAAGCGAGTTATGCATAATCGATTCAGCCTTTTTACCTTCCACGTGTGATGGTAACAAAATAGGCAATGACAGAAATACTCCCTAGTACCACGTAACTAAGTACAGTCAGTTGCAATTTATTTGTAGAGGAGATGGTCACCACGAAATAACACCTGAGAAATACCATGAAGGCCTCAACATAATATTCCAACAATCTGGTCTTCTCGCTCCCAAAGAGGTTTAGCGCGTTAAGACAACGACATAGATGATACGTTATAGCAACAGCAGCTGACGAACACAAAAATGCTTTCAAAAAGAAACTCCCCTCTTTTCCTTCAACGGCATCTAGGATATACATACTCTCACGAAAAGCGTATTGGCATTGGGAAGGGTATGGATCAATCCCCACCCTCCGCCAGCTATGTCATAATTAGTAGAACTTGTATCAGTAAATCATTATTATCTCCAAAATTTCTTAAATCTAAAATTGTCTTCTGGCTTTAAATAACCTTTAAAAGGTTGATAAGCCGTAAATTATCATCAAATCAACCAAATAACAGGCTGGATTCATATTCTCTACATACAAATTCGACTATCTGTTCGACAAACCTAGAAACGCGACTCGACTTATCAGACAACTCGGTTTCAGTCATCCATGATCCAACTGCGATATTCTTTGACCCAATCGAAGTGCAATAACTGATGCCATTATATCAATAATTATTGGTGCCTACCAACAATTATTGATACAATGGCATCGGTTACTGCACCTCGATTGAGGAAATCTCATTAAATTCGGTGTACAGCGCATTAAGCGCCAACAACGTTGAATTTGGTGGATGTGATTAAATGTAATCTTCCCTTTGATTTGGGTAGTTGCCTTTCAATTACTATCAATTACAATCGGAGCCCTGTTCTTGCATCTTCTGTGCGCGCCCAAAGTTTTAACGCGCAGCTGATATCTGTCTAGGATTCATATATTCCTGGAGCCATAAAATAAAAAGTGTGTACACGCGTGTGTAGAGAGTTAAACCAGATGTTAAAAGTGGAGGTCGGTCGGCTAAATTTAGGTATTAAATTTTAAAGTTCCTTGATTCTTTAAAGATTGATAAAAGATTTTAACTGATCCTATCATAAAAAGAATTCTTTTTTAGTTACATTATTCTACTGTAAGCATTATTGGCTTTATTTTAAATAAGCTTTTTTGGCTGTTCGTTTTTTACTTGTTTTTCGAAATGAAACCTATAGACTATTTTTCCACATGTCAGACTTATATAAAACTTCTAGTAGTTAATGGTTCGAAGATTAAAGAGGGGAAAATGGAAATTTGTGATTTCTTTTGAAAATTAACGATTGTTTTAGATAATTGATAAAATTTCACCAGAAACAAAGAAAAGAGTACTGAACTGTTACATAATATCAGACCTCCTATATGGCAGTGAATACTGGACAATCTCCTCACAGATGAAAAGGAGACTTCTGTTTCTAATGTGGTTCTACACAAGGATGCTGAGAATACTATGGACCGAATATTTAAACAACGACGAACTTTTAGAGAAAATAGAAACAAAAAGGAAACTTATACTTAATATCAGAAAGGGATAGTTGAAATTTCTACGGCACATTATGAGGAATGAGGGCTTGGAAAATTTGATACTCACAGGACAGACTCAAGAGAAGTGGGATAACGCTTAAGTACCTAGCGAGCTTGATTAAATGGATGGAGGAGCAAGGTTCATGAGAGATAACTAAAATAAACAAATATTTAGAGCGATGAAAGACAGGAAATTGTGAACAGCCATGATGGTCTACGTCCTGAAGGGGCACGCTACACAGAAAAAGATGCAGCTCAATTCAATAGCATTGTCATACACTGAGGCTAAGAAGACAATTTTAGTCTTCTTTTTAGTTCCCAGCTCCAGCAAAAAGTGAAGATTGACCCTGTGGAAAAATAAATATAAATAAATAAATAATAACAAG
Organism: Acanthosepion pharaonis; assembly: GCA_903632075.3. Classification (NCBI taxonomy): domain Eukaryota; kingdom Metazoa; phylum Mollusca; class Cephalopoda; order Sepiida; family Sepiidae; genus Acanthosepion; species Acanthosepion pharaonis. Next base: position 394,368 of record CAHIKZ030000568.1, read on the forward strand.
ACCAAAATGTTACCATCTCTAAAAATAGACGGATAATCAGAATCGCCAGACCACAATGCCATATTTCGACCAACCAATTAGAAAGCTTTCACAGCTAGGATATAAGTACGCGAGCCAATGAGAAGCAGAGCGCTCTTTTTGAAACGGACCTATAGATATGTATATAACCAAATGGAAAATCAACTAAAAATTGAATCGGTAATTAAATTTTGTCCATTCTCCGATGCTGCGGTCATTGTAACATGAGAGATAAAATACGACATTTACGCGACTAGCTGGCGACTTTTGACGGCTAAATCGTACTGATATATTTAAAAACATATACCTTCTTTCACCGACATAGTTAAGAAGGCGGTGTTTCATTAAGACGGATCAAAGTCAGCAGTAAATAAATCAGTGTTATTGGTGAAAATGTATTTATTTCTATATTGGATTATGTTATTTAAGTCATGGCAATTATTTATGTGTGAAAAATAATATCGCCTAAATGTCCGCCAAGTCTTCGGCGGCACACCTCCACTCGATGCTCAACGTTTTTGATGACATCTCTGCATCGTTGCTCCTCGATCTCACCAATATGCCTTATTATTCCATCATTCAGCTGTTGAATTGTCGTTGGCTGTTGGCATAGATCTTACTTTTGAGATGACCCCAAAGGAAGAAACCTAAAGGCGTCAAGTCGCACGATCGTGGTGGCCAATTGGCTTCGCTGTTTCGAGAGATGATGCGACCTGGGATCTTCTCATTCAAATTCTGTTTGAACGTCCATTTTCGTAATAGGCTTCGATAACTTTAACACGTTGTTTGATGGTTAATCTTTCCATGGTTGAAATTGGCAAAGGCTTAAATTATTAAATCTGAAAGAAAATGAAAAAAATAATTAGATGCTTAAACTTAATTTACATTTAAAATCGGTCCAAGTTATTGGAACACCGTTTACATTTAGATACATGCATAAATGAATAGGAGTTCGAATTCCAGTCGAATCCATTAGATTCACTTATGTGCTAATACCATGTACTTATGTGCCTCTTCTACTCCCCCTAGCTTTGGGTAAATAGCGGGACTGACCGGGTTCTAGAGCCTTGGATGGCAACTGGTCTACCGCAGAAAGATATGGCAACCTACTGCGGGAAAAATCTCTCTCGTCAGTCATGTATCGAAAGATACATGATCGCCTAATCGTGTATCACGTATGGCACATAACTGACTGATACATGCATACATACATTTAATGCCCCTCGGACTCTTTCTCTCTCTTTATTTTTCGCATGCGCAATGACTTTTACATTTGAATTCTTGAACCTTCAACTTTCACCTTATCCTTCTGCATTATTATATTGCCTTACATAAAGATTTATTTTTCTATTTATCAACACTCTGTACATTTTCTTTTAATCCTTACACAACCCAAAACAAATATACCGATATACAGTGGAGAACGGACGTTGTCATAAGATAAACAACTCATCCTTGTTACAGTTGCCTGGCAAAAACTTAGAGCAGTTGTTATCTGTTAGGTGACATATTCCATATATTTGATGATAACAGTCATTTTGCGATCAACTACGCCACCTTATCAGCTCATATGACCGAGTTAATTTCTATAAACAGGTGAGAGCGAAACTATAACGTTTTTACTTCAGTGTATAATATTTATAGTAACCATTAGCATTCGGCTTTAATTTTATGTAGCTGACTTCTTTAAAAATTCCTATATCTGCGGAGCACGCACTCAATTGGGACACAATTCAGACTTTATAGACTAAAAAAAAATCCGTGAGAGTTACCCAGAAGTCTTTCTCAAACAAACCCGGTAATATTGTTTGTCGTGAAACAAAGGCCGAGCCTGTCCAGCGTTCAATAATTGTGTGAACAATTTTTCAAATCGTTTTTGTCAACAATCATTGTACGAAGTTGACAGTTGACAAATATTTCAAGTGTTCTCTGACTAGTGGCGTCAAGCTAAGAGTCTCCGGTCTCTTCATACCAAATTTAAACTTGCTTTCTCGGTTCACAGAGTAATGAGGCGCAATAAAATACAACGTTCACCATTGACCGACAGAATACTCGACATTGTTAATGTTTATAGACCACTCGTATATATCGAATACATAGATTTCTGTCTATTCGTACGAACCCGAGTCAGCAATATTATCCAATGTTTTCTAATAGCTTGTGTGTTAATTTATTACTAAGTTTAATTTTACTCGCACGGAATAAGGCCAAACTGAAGGAAATCAAAGTTGGAAGAGACTGTTGCGCCAGAACGTTAGACATCATCTAAACTTGTATATAAACAATCGACATCGGTAGGAAATGGAGTGGAGTGATTATATTGAATCAATTGCTAAGGAAGTTGGTTCACTCGATCGTGCCAGACAATTTATCTCGTCAGAATCCATCTTATTCTTACACATTTACAAGTATACCATTCGTCCGTGTCTCAAATATTGCTGCCACATATAGTCCGGTGTACCTGCTATTCCCCTTGAGCTCTTTGATAAAATCCAAAGTAGGGTCTGTAATGTTGTCGGTCCTGACCTGGCATCTCGATTTCAGTCACTTTCCAACCATCGTTACATGGCTTCCCTCTCTCTTTTCTATGCATATTTTCGTGACTGTTGTTCTTATGAGCACACTTTAGTACGTCGACCACGTGAAATTATACGTACTACTAGATTAGTTACTAGGTCTCATCGTTTGATTGTTGATAGAGATAGATGTAACCGTAAGTTCTATTCTAATAGTTTCTTTTCTGGCACTTCTTATCCTGGAAATCTCTTCTGGATTACTACTTTTCCCTGTCACCCACAATCATCAAAAATTTAAAAGCAACAGAACGCAATCATCTGTATTCCTGAAATCTGTTCTTTTGTTGTCCTTTCTCCTTCCACTCCCAGTAACCCAGTAAGACGTCTGGTCCAGCTCGATCTTGGGTCCTTCTCACGCTGCTCAGTACTGTTGCCAGTCAACTGATGATGATCTGCTTGCCGCTTCATTCCTTCATCTGCTTCTGCCCCACGTGGTATTCCTTGATCAGAGAGCAGTGAAAATCGAATTTAGTTCGTACTCGAACTGCGGCGAAACCGTATTACAAAAGAACAAAGAACGTTTCCGCTGGCGAAAAATAAAAATGACATAACAAAATTATGAAGAAGGTCGCCGGGTTAATTTTCAATTGGTTTATATAGTTCTTGATACATCAAAATTAACCCTTCCCGTTAAAAATTCTATCGTGACACTTTGTTTTTTTCTCCTAAACTTGGAGCGGGTTTAAAAAAAAAAAAAAGTCGGGAATTCTCTCGGCAGCAGGTCACGCGGATTCTTTTGTTTTTTCCTGGCTTCTACCGGCTTCTGGTTTTAGGTCGCCTAAGCGCCCGTTTATATGTATTTCACCCGACTACTACAGCGCCTCAAGATTCATTAATATTCATATCAATTCATTAATTATCTCTCCAATTTTGGAGAACCGATACTGACTTTCAAACAAAGCGGCTCGCAGTCGGTCACTTATTCAAAACAATAAATTCTTTGATAACAAACATGTGTTTATAAATTATTTTCCATGTTCTTGGTGTCAATCGGTCCAGATTCCAAATGACAAAATAGAGCCATCCTTTTGTTTTGATAAGATCTGGGTCACCATACCTTGACATCAAAGACTTTCCTTTGTTGTCGACTTTTTAATATGTCCGATTAAAAATTTCGGTCACTTTGCCTGTTTACAAAATATTTCAGATTTTTTAAATTGTCGGCCTTTGCGAATCATGATAATTCCATTTATTTTTTAGCTGAAAAGCAATTTCTCAAATCATATTTTGAATCCAGCATTTATACAACTGCCTTACTCCATTTGAACAGATTTCCGTTCTTTTCCAAACTCGACACGGAATAGAATAAGCTCAATCGTATTTCTGCGGCAATTTCTTTGTTTTTATGCCACTAAAAGGGGCTGTTCTTGGACAGAATTTTCATAGGCGATGAGAAATGCATCGTTTATGAAAACGTTCGACAGAAACGCAATTGGAAACAAACTTGTGAATGTACAGAACTCGTGTCTGAAGTGGGCTTGCATCCAATGAAGGTATTGCTGTCCGTTTAATTGAATTGCAGAGGGTATATTCACTTTCAGCTTCTTCCAGTCGGCGAAACAATGACTGTAAAGAAATATTGCGGCCAAATCACCGATCTCAATGCAGCTATTCAAGAAAACCCTGCCCAATTTTGGCAAATTGAAAAGGTGTCGCTTTCCACCACGACAACGCAGGACTACATGTTGCAAAACAGACATTGTAGAAACTTAAAGAGTTCAAATGGGAAACCCTCTAGCACCCACCATATTCTCCTGACTTGGCTTCTTCGAATTTACATTTGTTCCGATCTCTATAGAAATGACCAAAAAATTGACCTAGTTCAGTAAATTAGAAACTACCTCACAACGTTCTTCCAACAGAAAACACGAAGTTTATACGAAAATGGCATCTACAACAATGTAGAACAATGGCGGGGACAGTTGTTAAAAGCAATGAAGACCATGTACTTGACTAATAAATATTTTTTGTGAGTATGTAAAATTTTGTTTTTAGTTTTCTAATCTGGAATTAACTTTTGCACTAATATTTACATTCGGACAATTATCCTCAACTTTGTTGATATTATCATAACTCCAGCTTTCATCAGGCGCTTGTTGATTCGGTTAAATTCAGATAATATCAAACTGAACCCTTTATTTAATCTACACTTGTAGATTGTTCTCATGATGTCTCGCCTAGTTTTTATTTAGCCCAGTTTTCGCTCGCCCTGTTTTTACGGGGCAATAACCAATGGATTAAAGCTTTGGTTCAGGAATTTGTTGAGAGAATAACCGTGACTTTAATCTGAGTAATGCAGACTCAGTCCGACCTTCGTCGGGTGCTTATCGATCCGGATAACCCTCAGGGAATTTCGAACTGAACCCTTTATTTAATCTACAGGGGTAGATGGTTCTCGTTCTACTGTCCTTGTCTAGGGATATCTCGTCTTGATCCTATTTAGTACTCCTTAATTATTGCTCGTTGCACTAACCTAAGCAAGACGACCATCATTCGATGAGAAAATAGGTAGGCTTGAACCTCCATTGACAAACCTGAAAACACCATCACTTTCGCATCAACGTGCGTGATCTCGTATTCTGTCATATTGTAATATCCTAAGAACTGTTTGCGCGGTCTTGATTTAATTTGATACCCAATCAGAAGATACCTCATTGCGCAGGTGTGAACAGACTCATCCACAGGTTTATTCGGTCAGAAATTAGACGCCAAATAGTGAGCTTGTGTACTGTGGGGCTGTTGATAGTGTTTTTCCCGTGAAGGTTTTTTTTCTTCTTAAAACGTATCTCATCACCCAGATCTTTCCCATCCCATAAAATACATTTCAAATCTGATTTCTCACAATGTCTGTCATTTTCCAACGTTAAAAGCGATGTGGACGAGTTTAAGGAGAACGTGACCCCGAAAGAGAACTTCGAATACTTTTGAAAAATGAAAGGAACAGTGGAATACATATATAAGTAGAATATTTTGAAGTTGACTAATGCCCTAGGTAGGCCATTTTTACGTTAATATAAAATAGTTGGATACTTTCCGGATATCAGCTTACATGTCAGTATTCACTCTCTCGACGCAGACTCACAATTGAAAGTATTGGAATGGGCGCATATTGACATATTGGTATTTCTTGCCACTTCATTCCCAAGCATTTTAATGACCCTCGATGACTCCCACCCTCAAGCTCAGCCAAAGCATTAACATTGACTTTATTGCCGTCGGCGCCATTTTGTCACTTTTACAACCCTCGTAACAACAATGGATTCTTTTATTTTCTTTGCAAGGTTTAAGCTCTTCGTTTTTTCGTCATTTGGTTACTTAAAAAAAAGTAACTGTGACAGTTTGGCAATGTTTTCAACGCACATATATCTCACCGTTGTGAAATTTTAAAGTTGTTGAACCAAAGATCAGATAAATTAAAAAGAGAATCATTGTTGCCACGCATCTAAAAAAATAATACAGATCCGACTCAGTACGTTCAAACTGATTTTATTAAGCAATTAATGAATTTATTATTCAGTATCTGTCGATATTTCTGAGATGAGGCATTATGTACACTATTTACATTGTTTGGACTATCATCCTCATCTTTGTTGCCATATTTATCACAACTTTTCGGTCTTCTTCAGGTGGTTGGACTGTCGAACTGAACCCTTTATTCGCTCGCTGGGGTAGACTGTTCTAGTTCCACGTTCCATGTCTAAATGGATGTCAGTCATCAGTTATCTCCTGTTAATTCCCCTCTCCATGTTTTCCGCCGCCTTAACTAGGTATTGAACACACAGTGGATAAAGGCGCTAGTTAGATCCAGTGACAGGACCCAAATAGTGTGAGTTCAATACCTGGTTAAGGCGGTGGAGAACTTGGTGACGGGAATTAACAGGAGATAACTGATAACTGACATCCATTAGACATGGCACGTGGAACTAGAACAGTCTACACCAGCGAGCGAAATAAAGGGTTCAGTTTGATATTCCAACCACCTGAAGAAAGTCGGAGCGTACAACGGCCGAAACGTTGTGATAAATATGGCAACAAAGATGAAGATGATAGTCCGAACAATGTAAATAGTGAATTTATTATTATTATTATTATTATTATTCCTTTGATTTCTGGTGTGTACACATTTCTTTCCCAAGGTTGGAAATGGCTTTATGACATTTTCAACTGACCAATACCCCCCAAAAAAAAAAAAAACAAATACATATTTTACATAGATAAATCCCTTCGTAAGGTGTGGGAACAATTTTTGTATTTCTTTAAGGCATGGGCTTCCAGGAATCCCTTTAATGAGTTTACTGGAATCTTTTTCAACCAATCCGAGGGCTCCAACTACAACACGGATTGTTGATGTTCCCATGTGCCACATTATTATTATTATTTCCTTTGATTTCCGTTGTATACTCATAGCCTTACTCATATCCTTCCGGATCCCAACCAGAGATCTAAAGACGGAAATGGGATCAAAACATTTTCCACTGAACATTTTTGTAATAAAAAAAAAAAAAAAAAAAAAAACAACCTAAGAGCACAAATATTTTACATAGATAAAGCCCTTCGTAAGATGTGAGCAATATCAATGAGAACAATGTTTTGTATTTCTTTAAGGCATGGGCTACCAGAAATCCTTACAGTGAGTCTATCGGAACTTTTTCCAATCAAACCCTGGACACCAAGCACAATTGGTATTATTGATATCTTCATGTGCCACATTTTTGAGATTTCAACTTCAAGATTCTTGTATTTTGATCGTTTTTTTTTTTATTTTTTTTTTTAAAGTTCTTCAAAGATGCATTTTTCTGCAGGAAATGCTATGTCAATAAGGACATTCTGGTTTTGTGATCTTTGATCAGACTGTCAGGACGATTAGCATTGATTGTTGTGTCTGTGTGTTCTGTAAAGTCCCATAAAAATTTTACAAGCCCTATTATTATCATTATTATTATTATTATTATTATTATTGCTATCATCATTATATTTAGTGTCACATAACATACGCTTGTTTCTTTTATTTCAAAAAATGAAAGTGAAATTAATATCTACCGGATTAGAAATGGAAAATCTTATTAAAGAAGATCTAGCCGAAGTTCTCTGTCAAACAAGTGGATTAATCCCACAGACGTTAGTTATCTCGAATGCGAAGGAAACCCAGCTTAGTTGTAATTTAAAACAAGTTTTAAATACAGCGGGAATCACTTCATCCTATTTATTCTTGATTAAATACAAAAATTCAATACAAGGTTAAAAAAAATGGAGGAACGGTCATGCAGGAAGTGAACTGAGCAACGAATATATTTGTCGTTTATGCAGAAAACTGGGACATTAGTGTTTCCATTAAATTTAATTTCTCGTATTTACTTATTTTAGTCGATAGCTAATTGTAGTTTGGTGAGAACACGTCTCACTCGAGATTATATGCTGTGTGAATTTTATTGCCTGATAATTATGGGACAGTAGTTATTTAAATTGCAGAAAAGTTGTGAAAATTTAAGCTGAAGACATTACACGTGTTATTCGACAGATCCTAAACAATTGCTTCAGTTGCTGAGCTGGTTTTAGTTGCCACTGACCAATTGCTTTTATTTTTACAAATTAAATTAGAATTCTATACAAATAATCATGTGAAAATAAATATTTATTAGAGATGTCACCTTGAAAGCAACGATACTATATAACCGATATATCTTCTATGTACTGTTCTCCTTCAGGACGTGCGCAGTCACAGCTTCCTATCCTTTGTAGCTCTTAGTAGGTTTTGTTATTTTACTATCCTTCTCACTATGTTCTGATATCCATTTACACAAACTTGTTAGTCGATGTTTCCCTGTCCTACTTACCTTCAGTATGTCCTGTAAGTGTCAAATTCTCCAAGCCTTCTTTTCTAATTATGTATCCCAGAAATTTCATTTTCTTTCTGATTCTAGGTATAACTGTCCTTTTTGTTTTCATTTTCCATAAAACTTCCTGGTTACTTACGTGTTCTTTCCATGGTATCCTCAGCATCCGTCTGTAGAATCAGATTTCTGTTGCCTGAAGTCATTTGATGTTTTGCAACTGATACTTTTTTTCCAACCAATACTTTTCTGGAACTAGTAGAAGAAAATAGGTACTTTCAGTCACAATGTAATAAACTAAATTTTAATATTCTTTCAATATATTTGCCAATAATTTCTTCGACTGTTGCAAGTGACTATTGGAAAAGATAGTACACATATCAGTAACTTTTTTTAATTAAATTTCACCCAGTAAAAGTCTCAAGAGGAACTCGTGATAGAGGGTTACCGAAAAAGGTGTGTTATGTGAATGTAATAAGTCATCCCCCAACAAGACCATAATAAATGATTTTGAATTCTATAGAGACTGAAAAGTGATGATTGTGCAACTCCAGCCCAGACATGGCAGCAATACTCTATTTTGGGTCTAATCTGACTCTTGTAAAGTAAAAAGCATGGTAGAAAGAGTCAGGTACTTTTTGGAGCGGTAGAAAGGAAAGAATATAAATTACAATCTTAGTTATGTAAACAAAAAAGAGAAAAGCCAGCACGAATCTTAACATATAATACGCTATAAAAAAATTTATAATAATTAGAGTGACATAACGGCTATCGACCTAGGAAATGGAATAGGCAAGCCGTTTATTTCGCACTAAATGACATTCGAAAAAGTAATAATCCGTTTGTACTCCTTTCATCTATGGATAAAATAGTAGGACAGACTGTTTTCCAGCCTTGAAATCTAGTCAAGCAGAATTCTGAGTTCACCCTATGAGTTAGCGTGTTCACGATAAGGCCCATGAGAGATGCTAAAAATGCGAGATGCGTAACACCTGCATTGATGCTTGGTCTGGCCATTTACTGCAAACTGATCCTACGCCAGTTGTTCTAGACCACCTTGTCGCTGAATCCCGGAGACGAGCAGATGTGGACCTTTACATATCTTGTAGTTGTGAGTAAATAACAATAATAATAATAAATAAATAAAATATTTCTTAAATTTCATAAACAGTGTTAACGCACACGCAAAAAAACAAAACAAAAAAAACAAAAACAAAACCAAATAAAAAAACAAGCCCGACATAAGAACGTCGAAGAAAAACAAAAAAATAAATTACTTCGTTTTAAGTAGAAGTTAGACCAAAAGAAGAACATTAAAATATACTGCAAAATTAAAATAAACTAAAAAAAACCCCAAAAAACAACAACAACAAAAAACAAAACAATTCTAAACGTAAAAGTCAAAATTAATTAAAGACAAAACAAAAAACTCAATGAACTTAAAAAGAACAAGAATTTCTTGCAAAAGTTCGTTCATAAAAACGGGAATTCAGCTGTTTCGACTTGAAGATGTGGTAATAGAGAAATAAATAAATGAAAATAAATAAGAAGAGAGGACTAAAATTTTACCAAAAATAGATGTATACTTAAAATCGCCGAGCAAACAAAGCCATAGTTCGGACAACCAATCAGAAAGCTTTAACAACCAGAAAAGCGAACCAATGAGATGCAGAGTTCCCTTTAGAATAGGTATGTATATAACCAAATGGAAAATCAACCAAAACTAGAATCAATAAATAGATTTTGTTCATTCTCTGATGTTGCGGTCATTGTAACATAATCAGAAATAAAATACATTCTCACTAATAGCTGGCGACTTTTGATGTCTAAACTGTACTGATACATTTAAAAACATATACCTTCCTTCACCCACATTGTTAAGGAGGCAATTACTACTTTTGGATACATATATACATATACATATATTTACTTCCTCCTCCTCTCTCTCTCTCTCTTATGCACTAGAGTCTTCACCTTGTCCTTCTGTATTATTATATTATTAAAGATTTGTTTTGTATTTATCAACACTGTATTTAATTTAATCAGTACACAAAATTATATACACCCAAATCAATTTATGCCGATATATGGTGGGAATGGACGTGTTGTGAGGTAAACAACCCAGTACATAATTAATAAATTCTGAATAATCCAATGATGACAGGCTGTAAATCATTGGGATTTCGCATTTTCTGCATGGCTGCTCATTTTTGAGCATCTCTGATCTGCTCAGGTCTATTTGTGTTTTTTCAACACCCGCAGAGTCGACCTTTGTTTTATACTGCAATTGCGCTAAGCGGGCCCCGGTTACAGTTCCAGTGTTTGTTTCATTAGGCCCACATATAGTTTACGGTCACTGCACTTAAAAAAAAAAAACCTTAGCACAGTTTCATGGCTGAAAGGAATTGGAGAAACAATGTTGAGAGAAATTTATAATGTCGAATCATCAATCAAAATACCTATGATGAAGATATTGTAGATATTATTGTCTAAAGAAAAACATTTTTTTCGATGAATAATACGTTCTACAAGAACTGTTCTCATTTTTTAAATTTAATTATAATAATTTATAAAGTTTTAAATCTTTAAAAATTCTGTATTAATTTATAGCAGTTAGGTGATATCGTTATTAAGTAAAAACTATATTTACTAATCTACTACATTTCAGCGAGCCCCAGTATTTTAAAAAGAATTTTCATTTTATGTGTGTGTGTGTGTGTGTGTGTGTGTGTGTGTGTGTGTGTATAAACGTGCCGAGTTTTGTAAATACGGGCGTCCATACACGACATTATCAGAAAACAAGAGCGGTAACTATAATTTAAATATAAAATTTATTGGTAATTTTCTAACATTTCCTCAATAAGCGTCTTCGTAAGACCTAAACTACAATAAAACATTAGATTACTTATAATATTTTCCTAAATTTTTAAGATTACTGGATATTTAAAAATTATATAAAAATATCGTTCACGTTGTATTCGTCAAATAATTTTTACAGTTATGTGCCTTTTACGTTATTCACAAGCAAACTGACAAAATATTTTGGTAAAATTGCTAAAAACTGGTGCGTCTTTCCTTTAAGTAATATAAATAATTGATTGCTTGCAGTCTATTACTACTGAGTTGGATCCTCACTGGGTGCTCCGCACTTGTTGACATGTATCAAACTAAGCTTAATAAATGATTAATAATAACTTGGTATGTTTTATAATAATATTTTTGGTTAATGAACAGGATCAAAAAATTACTCCTTTGGAGGTGAATATTTTTTTTATCCCCACTGATGTTTTCATGTTAACATACGATAAAAAAATACTGACAATAATATTGTATAAAACTAATTAAGAAAAATAATATAAATTAATTTAACGGAGAAATTTATTAACACAAAAAAAAAAAAAAACAACCTCAAAATGAAAACAGTCGGTTTATATAAAGCATGAACCATGAACAAAAGAGAATCTCCAATTTAATATTGTCAAAGAAAAAAAAAAGAAAAAAAAACAAATTAAAATTTGAAAAAAAAACAAACAAAAAAAGTGGTTGAATTAAAGAACTATACTTTTGAATTTTGAATCATTGTGGATAAAACGTATTCGCCTCCAAGAGAGTTGATTTTTTTTATCCTGTCCAGAGTTACTAACTATAAAAAAAATGTTGTCCGCCTAAGGTAAAAAGGATTTGTAGTGAGTCCCGATAAAAAAATAATAATAAATTAGACTATAAAAATAAAATAAATAAACAAAAATAAAAAGTATTAAAATTAAAATATGGCATTTGCGCTGTCTTTTAAAACTCTTTTCTCTCTCTCTCTCTCTCTCTCAGCTTCTTTCAACCTACGAGAAGGCAACACTCAAATAAAAAGAGGAAGAAGAAAAGACTGAACACGGCCTAAAAACAACGGATGTTTGCGGGAGCAGAGCCTACTTATTTGTGACTGAAAAATACCAAAATTCAGGAAAGTTCCACGCATAACTTCCGTTATAAAAAAAAAAAGAAAAAGAAAGGAACACCGGAAAATAAAATAATTTGTAAAAAAAAAAAAAAATGACACAAAGAGACTTTTGATGTACACGCCAAATTCTCACGCTTTGACACCTCTGGGCTAGAGGCGGATCGGACGAGGAGAGGACGGAACAAAAGAACGCTGCCGGAGAAACCAGCCATGCGTGACTCAGGGAAAGGCAGTTAAGATGTCATTTGCTACTGATATTTCCACCATACTCAAGGCTGAGAAAAACACAGTAGACTGACAACCTAATTTCTGATATTCCTACTACCACTATCATGGTCTTACTTCAAACTACCACTAACGGACATTTCTCTAGACTGCTACCAATATTCACCTTATTAACGAACTTTCTTCAACGCCGAATACCTAAGGATTCACTCTAAAGAAAATAAAATATATTATTTAATTTAAACCCTTGAGTCAGTTCATTTTATACCAAAGTATCCGGTAAAGAAAATCCTACCTACCGCACAATATCTACACACTTTCCACAGATTCAACGTTTCACTCGTATAAACTGTTGTTGCTGCTGCTGCTGCTTGAGAAAAAGAAAGAAAAAGAAAGAAAAAGAAGGAACTTTTATTTCATGCCTGCGAAAGTCAATTTCAAAGTCGAACATTTTGTCAAAAAAAAAAAAAAAAGAAAGCCAGCAACGTTTGAGGCAGGTATTCCTTTTTCACCTTTCGAACTTGAACACTTACAAAGTAATAAAATTCTTTTAGTGTTTTTAAAAGAAAAGAAAATTGATTTACATGAACTGTTGTTTTCTAAAAAAAAAAAAAAAAATTGAACTGTTATTCTTCGTTAGTTATTTTGAGGCGCACAAAGGTAATTTTGTGCAATGCCTATTTCGTATTTTATTTTTATATTTGTATTTTGTATAATTTGATGTTGTGAAAATGCTTTTTGTTATTATAATGTTTGTTTCTTTTCAAATTTCATTTTGAATAAATCTTTTCGTTATTACCTCAGAAATATCCTTTGAGAAACATTATCTTAAATCCTAGTCTCTTTTTTTTTAATTTGTATGGGTACCTCCATGAGATCGCTAAAAAAGAGCATAGCATCATGAAAAAGACGCCAAACTTGATGAAAACAAAATTTTATCGTCTAAATGTTTGTTATTATTAAGAGGAAAGATCAAAGTATTTGGGGGGTATTTTTTTACATTTTTTAATCGTCCGAAATTTTCGTTAAAATCTTGTCAGCAAAATTCACAGGTAATCAATCATGTCAACCATTTTTTCCATTTTATAAAAAAAAATGAAAATCTCAGTTTCAAATTCTTTTAAAAATCAACTATAATTTTTTCAAAACTTATTTTAAGGAAATTAGAAATTATAATGTTTATTTAAAATATTTTGAAACAAGCATGACTTAGTTTCTGCACCGAAACAATGCAGGTCATAACATTTCGCGTCACTTGACAGCTTACGTGAGGAAAAGTTATCGTACGGGTGGACAGAAGTGACATAATTATTTAGATTTAAGTGAACAAATTATTTACCTTGTTATTTTTAAGGAAAACTTTCAGCGTTCACATTTTTTGTACTTTCACCTTTACGTTTACGATGCTTTATGGAAAATATAAAAAATTAAAATAAGACTGTTGAGAGTGAGATTAAATTTCATAAGAATGGTATCTAATTAATTTATAGGTACCTTTCTTATGAAATTTTATCAGAAGTGTACATAAAATACTGGAAAATAACGCGACTTAATTGTACTTTTGCTGGTCTTCAGTACTTTTTAATTACGGCCGTTTATAAACACAACATTGCATTTCTTAATTACTGCGGGTTGATTGGTCGAATTGATACAATTTACAATGCCAGAAAAAAGTTTTTTACTTTAAAAAAATATTGTCCATATTCATAAAAGAAGCTAAAAGCAAATGAAAGCATTTGAAATTAAATAATATCTTTGTTTTATTGAGTTTTGTATGTTACAATTCAGGGCTGATTTTCAGGTAATGGGGTCCAATTAAAAAAAAATACATGATTTGCTTTCCTCAGAGCCTTGAGTTTTTAACTAATGTAATCACTAAACTGAAAAATGTGGAATTTCTAGATTTTACATAAAATTATTTAAAGTGTGCGTGGGGGGGATAAATATAAAAAATATTTTTGCCATGATTTTAAAAAAAGAAAACATATTTATAATAATTCCCATCATTTGTGAATAGTTTCTGAAAGTTTCATTAATATCCGACAATTATTTTATTTTTGCAAGATTTTCCAAATTAATGTCTGTCACAGAAAAATAATGTGCTAAAAATTTACGTTATTTACTAGTTCCGCTGATATAAAGAGAAACAAGGGTTTTTTAATCAAAATTTAGAATGTTCTAAAAAGAATTTTAAAAATAATTAAAAATAATTTGGTCTTTCCTCTTAATAATAACAGTAACATAAACATTTAAACGATAAAATTTTGTTTTCGTCAAGTTTGGCTTCTTTTTCATCATGCTATGCTCTTTTTTAGCGATCTCATGGAGGTACCTAAATTTGTATTAATCTTTTTGAAATATCCATTTCGACTGTCTATTCCTGGCCGAGAACAGCAGTAACAAAAAATCCCAATAAAAATATGATTGTGATTAGCATTTTATCGGGATTTATAAAAAAAAATTATATGGTTTGAAGCAGAAAGATTAATAATAAACTTTCAGACATGATTCAATGACGAAATCGAGGACTTAGATATTCAGTGTTGATTCCTCGAAACCTGGGCATCAAAGAAAAAACTTCAATCAGAACAAATAGCCACTTCAGCGACAAACTATACATTTTTCCCGAGCCAGTTAAAAATAAAATAAAATCATTAAAATAAAAAGGACAAGCGAACTAATTCGATAAACATGAGTAAATCACATTTACGTTGTTATGTGGTGGAGATGGGCTGGGAGTGGCTGTACACTAAACAGAAGTCCAAATTTGTCTTCTCGGCCTCAATCTATGACGATGCTTTTTTTCTATATGCCGTGTCCATTCAGGACGTGGGCGATCATGGCTCTACACTTCCCCATATCTCTTCTTGTAGCTCTCAATAAGTTTCGCCCCTCTGCCAGCTGCCCTAGACCACATTCTGTCATCGACTTTTCTTAAACCTGCCAGATATGTTACCCGTTGCTTTCCCTTGTGCCTTTTCCCCTCTATTCGACCTGTGAGTATCAGATTCTCCAAACCCTCCTTTTTTCGTTACGTGTCCCAGAAATTCCATCTGCCTCCTCCTGATGTTAAGTATAAGCTTCCTCCTTGTTTGCATCCTCTCCAAAACCTTATCGTTGCTCATACGCTCGGTCCATGATATCCTTAGCATCCTTCTGTAGAACCATATCTCCATTGCCTCAAGTCTCTTCTTCATCTTTGAGGAGACCGTCGAAAATTCGCTGCTATAAAGGAGGACAGATGTCACGTAGCAGCTCAGTACTTTTTTCTTTGTTACCAAAGAAATCCCCCTGTCTCGCAATACTCTGCCTAGCTTTTGAAATGCGTCCTTGGCCATCCCAATACGTCTTCGGATCTCAGCGTCGCATTTATCGTCTTCCGTCAAAACACTTCCTTATTTAGCTGAACTATTATTTCTTTAAAAATCATTACTGACATTAATTTTCAAAATCAATTATAAAACAATTTTCCGTTAGGAAGATAGGAGGTTATCAGTTATTTTTTTAATCGTTTTCACTCCATGCAAGACAGAAAATCCACTAAGACACAATGGGTTACTGGGTGAGACAGAATCAGGAACAGAAATATTAATAATGAGCGGGAAGAAAAAAAGAGTAATCGGGAGGACAGTAGATAGCGATTGGCATTGCATTTAAATTTTTGCAGATTAAAGTTGACTGGAAAGTATGGAGCCGGAAGGGAGTTCCACAAGCGAAAAGTGTGAGAGAAGAAACTGTTAGCATAGAATTTACGGTTGAATCTAGCCAATTCAACTGTAAACTGATGAAGTCCCATTGCCAGTCTAGTACTACGCTTATATTAATAAAGTCTAGATATCGTAGCGAAGAGCGCATCCGAACAATTATAATGAAAGTATTTATAGAAAAGGCATAGGGAAACAACTTTATGGCGGTGGGAAAGTCACTGGAGCCGAGATGCCAGATCAAGACCAATAATATTGCTGATTCTTCTTTGGAGTTTATAAAGAGTCTCTAAATATAAAGCAGGTACACCGGACCATATATAGCAGCAATATTCTATGCATGAACGAATGGAAGACCTACAGATATTTAAGATAGATTCTGGAAAGAAAAATTGTCTTGAACGACATAGTGAACCAACTTTCTTAACAGCTGACCAAGCAATAGATTCAATATAGTCTTTCCACTTCATGACAGCCGAGAATGTTAGCCCGAGAAGTCGTAACGCATATGCGTACAAACGTAGTAGCAGCCGTTTAACCACATAGTGAAGGAAGTTATGTTTGTCTTCAATGTAGCAAGATCGGGTTAGCTGTGTAAAGTTGCAAGCTAATCGGGCAAATGCTGTATTTCGTCTCTGGATATGTTACGATGACTGCAGTATCGGAGAATGGACAAAATCAATTTATTGACCGATTTGGGGTTGATTTTCCACCTGTTTATATACACATCTATAGATCCCCTTTGAAAAGGCTGATCGATTTTCATTGACTCGTGGCCTTATATTCTAGTTGTGGAAGCTTTCTGATTGATTGGTCGAATTATCTATTTTTTGAGATAGTGAAATTTTGGTCTCCTTGTTATTTGTTTATTTCTTTTCTTCTATCCGGGTTATGAACGATTCCTGATTGGTTGATCGAACTATGGCTTTGTTTGCTTGGCGATTTGTATTACCCATCTATTTTTAGAGATAGTGAAATTTTAGTCTTGTCATTTATTTCTATCACCAAACCGTCTCCCCTCAGACATTAGCTTATAAAAATATCATGTAAATCTCATATCTATGTTTAAGTTTCATTTCATAAAACTGCATAAGAGAAAAACAGTTCATTTTAAATAAAAAGTTAAAAATAAATGTTTACAGTAGGATAATATCCATTTTATGAGATCTGATGCAAAGCCGGTGTGTACTACTCCCACTACCAACCTGAGGGTCCAAACCTGATTGGGAGCCCAGGGCAGTGCTTTGTAACCCTCGCTATCTTATCAATAATCGCTTTTTTTCTACCTACATTTACATACGTTACAGATTAAACAAAGCACAAGTGACTATTAAAGGATGGAAAATTTTCGCATATTTTGACGTCATTCTGGGGTCTTTTTTTTTTTTTTTCGTGAATTTTTTGTTTTTTTACAACGGGTTAACCGTGACATTAGTCTTCTGTGTCCCGCCAGACGTATGCCTTTCTCTTTGATCTGAAATTTTGTTTCAAACAGATACGACTAGGAATATTGACAACACAAGCTCCACCCACCCACTCAGTGAAAATAGCATTTACAATGTTATGGTGAAATTTTAGAATAGAGGCCACATCCCTTTTTTTTTGGGGGGGGGACGTTACTATATAAAGTAGTTATCGAAAGTTAAAAATGGACAAAAGCCCACCACAAGGAAAATACATTAAATAAAAATTACAAAAATTATATTTTCATATTTAAATTTTCTATAATTATTAATCATTTTTTGTGATAATCTTAATTATCTAAAATTTTAATGGAACTTTAAATAATCAATTTCTTTTTGTACAACAGGCCCCCCACCCCAAGTTACTGAAAATCTTTTCTAAATCATAAAATGAAAAATGGAAGAAAACTAAGATATTAATTAGAAAAAAATTTTAATTGCTTCTATGAATAAGATATATTATGGACACTATTGTCTTAAGAAAAGAATTTCGATGAATAATGAATTTTTACAAGAATTGTTTTTTAAAATTTTAATTATGTTTTATAAAGTTTTAAATCTTTTAAAATACTCTTACTTTGCAGGAGTTAGGTGACATTGTTATTAAGTAAAAACTACATTTAATAATTATAAATGAAAAAGCTTATTACAATTTAGTGACCACCGATTTTTAAAAAGTATTTTGAATTTGTTTTGTATGTGTATAAGCGTGCCAGTTTTGTAAATATGGATGTCCATACACGGCATTATTAGAAAAAAGAGCGATAACTTTGGTAAATTTAAAGCCAAAGTACCTTAAAATTCAATAAAACATTTTACAGAGAATATTTTAAGATTACTGGGTAGTTCAAGATTATATAAAACGGTGCTCACGTTATATTCCTCAAGTAATTTTTTATAGATATATCCACCGTAGAAAAAAAATTAGATAAACTTTCGTCTGTCCGTCAAGCTGACAATACTTTAAATAAACAGCTACCGCTCTGTTGAAAAATGCATTTCTGTGATATTTTAAAGTAAGTAATATTTGTTTCAAATTAGATTAATTAACATTAAATTACCTAATAATCCTCACATAGAGAAGATTACAGGTTTAACGAACCGGAAAAGGAAACAGCTTCATGTGCATGTAAGCTGGGGAGGCAGATTTAGCCTCAGCCTGGGTCAAAGGCCAAGGCTAGAAGAAAGCAGCCTTCTTGCTTGGTTGCTATTCACGAACTGAAAATCGACTACCGCTTTGGTTCATTGTATGGAGTGACGTCACGAAGCGGTCATCATGTGACCACTAGACTCCCACCAAAGGGAGATAATCTATATCCCGACAACCAAGTTCCAAGAACATCAGACAAATGTGGACATATAAAAGCCCAGAAGGAGAATCGAAAAACCAAATCGACTATATAACAATCAACAAGAGATTCGCGAATGCAGTTGTACACTGCAAAACCTATCGAAGTGCCGACTATAGAAGCGATCACCTCTCTGTAAACTCAAAATGAAACTTCGGAAACTGAATTAAAGTCTCTTGCATAAGTCAAGTTTCACATATGTAGTAGATGCCGAATTCAGTGTCATACTTAATGTTTTAAAATCTATTAAATTCAGCACAAATTAAATGTTAAATCAGATTTTTTTGACAGATTTCATTTAATATATTTCTCAACGGCATTTGCACATAAGTAAATGTAACGAAACCAATTGGAATTCGAACTCTGCTGATTTCTCATTCCGAGCCGCTAACCATTAAACCAAATAACAAGGAACTTTATCCAACACATTAATTTTAATATTATTTAATATAATTGATGCCACATCTGGTTTGATGTTCCTGATATATATTTAGAGATTCTTGATAAAATCCAAAGAACCTATTAATGTCATTGGTACTGGCAGCTTGGCTTTGAGTTATTTTACCACTGCTATAATGTGGCTTCCCTCCGCCTTTTTTTTTATATAAATACTTTCATGGTAATTGTTCTGATGAACTTTCCTCTATGGTGCCAAGACTTTATGAATTTAAGCACAGTATTAGATTGGCGGCAAGGTCTCACCATTTTACAGTTGAATTGGCTTAGATGAACCGTAAGTTCTATGCTAAGTTTCTTCTGTCGCACTTCTTGTTTGTGGAACTCCGTTTCCCAGTCAACTTTGACTATGAAAAATTTGAATGCAGCGTCAATAGTTAACTTGTCTTAATTCTTGTTCTTTTAGTGTTCTCTCTCCTTAATATTTTTTTCTAATGCTCTCAAACCCCTTGTATCTTAGGGTGAAATGATAAAAAAAAAAAAAGAAACAAAAATGCAAGTCCTTAATGCAATCTGTATCATTAATCAGGACCCTGACTGTTAAGTATATCATCATCAGAGTAATAAGTCAAATTGACAAGATTAGTATTGACAAAAGCTGCAGATACATTTCTGCGTTTAGTATCTAGACAAAATGTTTAAATATCTATTGAATTGTCAGAGAAATTTGTTAGAATTAAAATAAATGAAAAAAAACCCCAAAAAAACAAACTATTATGCAACAATTTTAACAAATCAGTCCATAATATAAAATGATAACTGAAAGTTATAGAGGAAGAATACAGCTACAAAAAATAAAAGAAAACGCTATGGTAAAAATATCTTGTTAATTTAAGTAACATTGGGAACAATTTATCTGACAAGCCAATATTTGTAGATGCGAAAGAACCAAGCCGAGATTCAAAAGCACCATTACAGCAAACATATAGATAAGGATTCCACTAGTGAACATTTTAATTAAAAAAAAAAAAAAAAAAAAAAAAAGACATTTCATTAACTTTAATTCTTACTTTTGTTTATTCTTTGTTTGTCCCTAAAATATTTAGGCCAAGGATGCTTAAAAGAATAATGATGACTTTAGTGGTCTCTTTCATTGTTTCGATGACAATCAGAAAGAAGAAGAAGAAAAAAACACACACAACAGTCATGTTGCCACTTAATTGGCTTAAAAGTTGAAGAGCAGAAATTTTAATGACTTATTGTTAACTCTAAGTAGTTTGAAGTCAAATGAAACATAAACCCTTTGTGCCATAGTGGCTTTATTGCCTTGCTTGGAGTGTAAAAAGGTTGCCTGTGTGTTTCTTTTTTTTTTTTATAATTTCATGCTAATTGTTCGGACAAGCCCTTCACTATGGCACCTAGACTTTTTGAATTTAAGCACAGTACTAGGCTGGCGTCAAGATCTCAATTTACAGTTGAGCTGGCATCTAGATGTAGTTGTAAGTTCTATGCTAATGGTTTCTTTTCTCACACTTTTTGCATGTGGAACTCATTTCTGGCTACATGCTTTCCAGTCAACTTTAATCTGCAAAAATTTAAATGCAATTATCTACTGTCCTCCTGATTACTCTTTTCTCTTCCTGCTTATTATTAGTGGCTTTACTGCCTTGCATGGGGTGATACCGATTAAAAAGAAAAGAAAAGAAAAGTTTAACTTTGTTCCAAATGAACTTTCCATGAGATGAGTAATTTACACTGACAAAAGACATGTAAATTGGAAGACGTTAGATTTTAGAACACTTACATTCTATTGTAAGTTACATGTAGATAAGGCGACAGAAGTCACAATACTTAAAATGGCTGTGATAAGGCGTATTTAACAGAGTTGCCAATTGAGCTCTTTTTGAGCTAGTTTCAACTTCTTTCCAATGTATTTAGCTTTAGAAAATCAGCATTTAACTCTTTTTAAATAGTTAGTTCAAAAATAAGAAATAAATGTTAAATGCTGACTTACAGGAGCTAAATACACTGAAAATGAGCTAGCTTTAGCCCCAAAAGATTGAAATTAGCAACTCTGATCTTTAGAGGGAGGGTGGTGGCAGGGTTAAATTTTCTGAACTTCAAACATTCACCTGAAAGATAAAGTAAAATAAAACAAATGAAAAGAAACAAGATAAATAAAATTAAAAGCAAAACAGTAAATAAACAATCTGAACAAGTTTTTTATACATAAGTCACTGAATACATTTTATTTATGAATTATAAAGAAAAAAAAAGAAAGTTGTATGGTTTGTTGCGTGTTGAGAAGTGCCGTTGGTACAAGGACACATTACAACTGAATGGGTCCCAGGGGTGGAGGTGGGATTGAGAAAAGGAGAAAGAGGTGGGAGAGAGTGTGGTCGACAGAATTCATCTTCCTAGTAAACATCTGTTTAACGATACTTTGAATCACAGGATTTTGTTAGTTTTATTTCTTTTTCTGAAGAAATTTTAAGAGACTGAAAAATCAAAGCTATGTTTTTGAACACATTAAAATCATTGATCGACAATAATTTCTACATTTACCCCCCCACACACACACCATTTTTAGGTTTTATAATAAACCCCTTGTTGAATATATTTATTTTATTTATCTATTTTAGTGCTGTATGCCTCACCTGTAATGCAAAATGACATTACAATGAAGAAAGACACTTCCAGTTAGAGTTTCTAAATAGATTCATGACAATCACTTCAGCAGGAACAGTGAAACACAATACACAAAGAGATGCACGCACACAGACACATAAGGCCAAGATGCAACAGCGAGAATGAGGTGGGGGAAAAAAATCTATACAAAAATCAGGTCTGGGCACAAGAAGACAAACTGTACAAGAGCCCCAAACTGTACTGTACAAAAAAGGAGAGCTGGTAGCAGCAGACTGGTCTGTAAACTGACCAAGCTCAAGTTAAAAAAAAAAAAAAAAAAAAGAAAAAAAGAGAATTTTCTTTCACCAGGGTCCAAGGAAGACAAAATAGTGGCGCATGTGAGAACGAGGTAGGGAGCTGCAGAGGAAGACTACAATGGGAACAGGGTAGGGAAGTGATAATTCAGTGTAAAATAACAGGCATTCAGTGAAATGAGGCAATAAGTGGTGCTTGTATTGTCCCTTACTGCCCTTTGAGAGTGATAATGAATGGACCTTGAAATAGGGTCCATTATTTGAGGTGGGGAGATTGAGAGGAAAAAAAAAAAAAAAAAAAAAAACGCTAATAGCACCATTTTTGAGTGGAAAGTTGTCGTCTGAAGTTAACCTATTGAATGCCACATTAATCATTTCAAAAAGATGGTCAAATAATAGAAACTATGTGGAAACACTGTATTTTAGACATTAGTTTTAGTTGCAGATGATTATTAACTGAAAATAATGACCTTTACAGAAAGAGAAATGGTTTGAAATACTCTCAATCATAGTAGATCAGAATATCCCATATTCTAATGCAAAAATTTTAAAGCTTGCCTTATCAATTAAAACAGGCAGTTTTGACCCCCAACTGAATGAGAAACAATATAGGACTGTGTACCAGAAGATCAATAAATATCAAAGACTGTGAGAGATGGAAGATTATTGCAATTTTTTAAGCTCATATTTTAGGCAAAGTAACACCTAAAATATATTTACAGATTTGATGAGATAAGAATGAATTATTTCAAGCTAAAGTAAAGAAAAAAAAATTCTTCCGTTAAATTATTGAAATTTGTGATTTGGGCTCCAAGACCCAAAATCTATGACAGCATATTTTTTATTTTTAGACAAATGTTTTTGTTTTTAGTCATCTTTACCAAATTTTTAACCTATTAATACCAGCCATAAAATCTGATATCAATTATAAGAATTAAAATAAAAATTTGATGTTAATTACAGGTTTCTACTGATAACCAACTAACACCAAACATTCGAAAAATGTGATGGCAGGCATTGATAGGTTAATGTAAGCAGCCGAAAAGTATCTTTTCCCAATATGAATGCTGAAGAAAATTACTCAGCACTTCCAACTTACTGATAGCCACACTTATTCTTAGCATGATTACAAAGACTAAAAAATGTTGCTTGGCAGTGCTGACCTGTTTTGGGAAAAATAAGAACTGCATTTACTAGAAATAAGTGACTATGAAGATTTTAATGAAAATTCCTAATGGGCACCACCATTTTTGTTTTGATCAGATATTGTAGACTAAGCTAAACAAAATCTCCGACAAACAATAGAATACAAGTATGTCCAAAAACAAGTATTGTGTGTGACTTCTTTTGAAATAGCACTAAGCAACACAAATACAAAGGAACTGAAATTTTACTGCCTAGAAAAAGTATAAGTGTATATATATATATATATATATATAAATAAACTTTATAGTATGTTATATATACAAGTTATAGTGCTCACTATCAAGGATAAAGTGTATGTAAATATATAAGTGGCTATTGAAGTAAACACCCAGTGGTGGCAGTCTGTTTCATTTTTAAATGTAATCATTTAAGCATGAAAGACTGTGATCACTGGGTATGTAAGCTATATATAAACACACAGAGGAGGCAAAGTAAATTTTAAAAAAGCGTCCACAGCAGAGAGAAGTGTTAAATGAAATTTCAATTGCTTATAATTATCAGATACACCTTTACTTAATAAGTTTCTAAATGAACAAGCAATTAAAAACTGGTTTCCTCTCTTCAGCCAACTTCATATGAATTTTCAATGATTAAAACTCCTTCAAGATGTTATTTTGTAGAAGGTTCTCTAATCAAAGTGAAACTGATTGGCACTTTTTGCTTGTGAAATTCTTCTGGAGTCTTGCTTTCCAGTTGACTTTGATCTTCAAAAATTTAAATGCAATGTCAATCATTATCTTGTCTTAATTCCTCTTCTTTTATTGTTCTTTCGCCTCAATGTTTTCTTTTTCTCATACTCAGTAACTTTTCGCATCTTAGTTGCTTTATTGTCTTCTTTGAGGTGAAATGATAAAAGAAAAGAAAAAAAAAAGAAAGAAGTCATATTTTGAACAATATGTTGAATTTTTTAAATTATTTCATAGGCTGATCAGTGTCCTGATGTAGTTTTCTAGTTGGACATTGTAAATTTTTGTGAAGCTGATATTTTCTTTCAAAGACATTTAGGTGTCAAAGACTTAAAACCTTGCCCAAATAATCCTAAACTAAAATGTAAATTAGGAGTAATGTAATTATTAATGAAAGAGGATTTATTCTTAAAATTGAGTGGTTTGTAGTTAAACGCTTTAAAATATATTTGCTGAGAATTAAAATCAGAGACCCAAATTAATGTGAAATAAAGCCCCAAGTAACTGGGTAGAAACTCCATCTGATGTCAAGATATTGATAGGGGACCAGAACATTAGCATAAGTTTCTGGTTTCCAAACAATTGAAATTCCAAAATTCTTACTTAAGCCAACATCCAAAGATGCTATGTTGCGTAATGTTGCAACAAAATAGCTGACAAGTCAACCAGTGTTGGTCATTTAATGTTGAATTTAGTATAGAGCACCCTTATTAGCTATTACCCTGTGATAAGGTACATGGGAATGATTTTACTATAAAAATAAAAAGTTAAGTTAGCTGATGTCAAATTTTGTAAGGTGGGGGGCGGGGGAGGGCACCCATTGAGAATCTAAATCACTACTCAGTAGTAACAGTCACTCACACTAACCATTAACCCATGCAGAAGCATCTACTAAAAAGGATAAAAATTGTGGTTTATACTTAAAACAGAACTAATAAACATCTTGAAAATATATGCCTAACACAGAATAACAACTGCATCATGATCTCCATGATAAACTTGTGTAGAATGTGTAACAAGCAAATATAAAAAAATTCTAAGAAAATCAGAAAATAATCAAAACAGCTAAATTCCCAAGGGTATCATGTATAGATTTTACAAGCATTTGATTTTAAACTTTGCTATGTATATATAAGGCATGATGATATCACCCTTGTCAAAATTTTTACTTTTAAAGAGGCATCTTTAGGATGTTGACCATCATGGCTCTCCAGTTTATTTTAATATTTGAATTGCCATGATGTTCTTGGGAAAGATAGTGAAATAGTTTCTCACTGTCTTCAGTTTTGATATCAGTTTTCCTTTTCCTAAATTGGCTGCTACACAAATATAGAGAACCCAATCTATTCTGCTATTTCAACCATTGTTGTAGCAGAAAGTGATGGATTCATGCCTTTTCCAAGGACATTAACATGATAGTAACCAAAACAGATAATGGCTGAATTTGAATATGGTTGACTAATTCTACTTTCTTTGCTGATATTCATTACAGTACTTGCACATCACTTCTGACAATAAAAATAATGTTGACTGTATTTCTAGCCCATTTTTCTAAAAAGAATATTGTCACCTAATAAGTATTAACGGCTGTGTTTGTTTTTTCTTTTTTGTCCAGGATATGCTGTCGTCAAATTTTGACAAATAAAATGCTGATGCAATAAAAAAAGAGAATAGTGCATCTACTCACTTTACTGAATTAAACCCCAATACCTGTATATAAACATTTTCTTTTATATACAAACAATGAAATAAAAGTAGGCACCTGCCCTCTTAACACCTTCAGCTGGAGAGTGGGGAGGGGAAAGAGACTAGAGATGGGTGGGTGGGGAGTAGGTAGAGAAAGAATTTGGGTTTATATATATTATAAATGTATATATATGTACACAAGTTTTATTTTATACAAATGAATTTGTTAACATTCTCTGCCATATGATTCCACATTTAAACATACATAGCCAAAAACAGTCAGACATTTGCATTGCCACAACTGGGGGGGGGAAGCAGGCTTACAATGTCTGCTTGACATATTTTGAAATATTTGAATTAATTGTTTTTCTGCTGACACTGAAATTGTAATAGTTCTTGACAACATTTTAAGGGGAAAAAAAAAGGCAAAAATGGTGTGGCTTAGAATAAGATTTGCTTTTTGAAACTATATTTTAAAGAACTACATTTTAACTTTAAAATGAAAACCTACATTTGTACTATGACCAACATGAATATGCTTGAGAGAGAAAATCAACTTTCATTTTCAGAAATTGTTAAAACTGATTAAAATCTCACCAATTTTCTAATGACTTAAATTGACAAATAAACTAAATTATATAATCAATAAAATAAATTTTATCAAAAAATACTCAAAACATTGCTATTTTGTAAATTCTAGAAAGATTGCCCTTTCATAAGTGAAAAAAAATTCTATTAACTCTTCAGATCCTAATGAGGTTGCAAGATAAAGAAACTATCTGCTAATTGCTAATATTAATTGTTAATTTCTGCAAATAATTCCATCTGTTTGTTAAATAATACTGTTGAGACATTATTGTCCCACCTCTGAAAAACTTGGCTCTTTAGATCTAATGTGTTTTAAGCAGATGGTAAGCTTTATTGAATCTGTTATCAACTTATTAATATTAGAAGAAAAAAAAGTTTGTGCAAAAGTTGTGTGGGTCAAACAACAGTTGTAAAATGTCAGTCAGGAGTACAGTGGGTGTGGGGTGGGTGACAGAATGAAGATAAAACAAGTAGAAAGAGGGAATTACTAAAACCTTTGGTATTGTAGTGTACAAGTCTGATACTGGCACTTCTGCTAGTCTTCACCATTTGCTATAATAATAATAATAAAAAAAAAGGTTACTTGGTGATTCTTTTTTCTGTTGGAAGACAAAAGATGACGGTGGGTTCAAAACCAAATACAAAGATGATTATATCCCTTGCTCCCATTAACAAGTGTCACTGGTTCTAGAAATAAATAGTCACTTCCACACCACCAGGCTTTCTGACATGTGTACATAAAATGATGTAAGATTGTGAATGATTGACCGATTCTTAGTGTGTGTAAGTGGCAAGTTTGCAATTTATAATAAATGCCAGGAAATAAATTTGAAAGCATGACAACAGTAGCTACTTGACAAAGTGATGTATGGATGTGATGTAACATGGGAACATCAGTATTTTAAAAAGTGTGTGTGTGTGTGTGTGTGTGTATATATATATATATATATATATATATATATTAGTGCCCTACGATAGATTTGTTGTTTGTATATGCATTAAGGGGGAAAAAAAAAACACCTTTTGGTTGGAACATTTTAACAAGTATACAGGTGTGAGATTTTCACCTCAAAGAACAAAATGAATCACAACTTTCATGTAAAGAAAAGAAAGCATGGGATCCACTTGTTCAAGTATAAAAAAAAATGGTACTGTAAATTTGAATGTGTTGGTAAAAAAAAAAAAAAAAAAAAAAAAACACACCTTTTCAGTTTACCCCCAAATGTCCAAACATTATATAAACATCACCTAATCAGTGGCAAGACAAAAAAAATTAATTACAATCAAACAATTCTTATGATATAACAACAAATGTTTGTCAGTCTGTGGTGCTTGAGCCTACAAAAATCTGAAGGCTTTTATCTTTTCTGTCTAAATTCAGTTCAGCCCTTTTTGTTGGTCTGTCAATGTATTTTTGGTTAACTGATTGTACATCATGTGTATGTGTGCACATGTGTGTGTGTTGCTGTAGCAGATTCTGTAATCCCCATTCAGATTCTGAAGAAGTCTAAAAAGTGATGATACATTTATTCTCAAGTGTTGCAAAAGTAAAACTGACTGTTTATCTGTTCCACCCCTTTTTTTTTTGTTTCTTACTTTCTTTGGTTCAAGAATTAAAAGAGTCCTTTTCCTCTGTATTTTCATTATTTTCTCCATCAGGTTTTTTTTTTTTCCATAAAAACTTTTCATATTTGTCCTTGGAAAAAAAAAACAAAACAAAAAAAAAAAAAAAAACAGTCTTCTTTGACTGAAAGTATTGAGGAGAGAATTACTCTTTCCCAAGGAGAGAAAAAAATGTCTATTTCTCTTAAAAATAATCAATATATATATATATATATATATATATATATATATTTATTCTCAATTTTTTTTTTTTTTTTTTTTTTTTTTTTTTTGACAGCTCTGCCATTGTGTTCTTTTGTCTTTTGACATATAAACAAGATTCAATATATAAATAAAATTTTACAGTGCATCTATATCTGTAGTGACCACTTTGGTTATATTAAGGAAAAAAAAAAAAAATTTAAACGTACAGCAGTATTATCAGCTTCAAGCATTGCCAATAGACATGCCATGACACACACCCATACACAAAGAATTCCATTCAACATATACCCACGTGCACACATATATGAAGTTGTGTATGTGCGTGCGTGTAAGGCTTTGGTATGTAAGCAACAAACCAGTCGACCAACATGCAAATGTATCTAAGTAAACTTTTTGTCACAGTTAAATGTCTTACAATTATCAATAAAAACATGGAAACGAAAAAGGTTGTTAGATACAACACTAAAGTCGACTGGAAGCTGACAACTGTACATTTTACTTGTAATAACAAACGTTTCTATATATATAAAAAAAAAATATCACTGCTTTTGTTGTTATTATACAGTATATTTCTGGTAGTGGCTGGATGGTTGTTGCTATGCATACTGACAGGAGCAGAAACTGGTATGCACCATGACCAATTGGTTAGCTTAGTAACATTAGTGGTAACAGCAGGAGCAGACACAGTGAAGACCAAATGGTGATGGTTGTAGTTCGTTTCACTTCCCCCCCTCTCCCTAATTAGTTTCCAGGACCGGTGTTGTTGGTTTTCAGATTGGCACGTGCCACTAGCTCTCGACCGTGGTCACACCTTCGTTACTACTAGTGCTGCTTTGAGACATGGACGAATACTGGCTGTCAGAGGTTGTACTCATTGGGCTCTCAATCTCAAGGTACTCCTGAAAAAACAGAAAAACAAACAATGTCTATTAGTATACTAAATACATTGCAACTTGATTACTCAACTAAGAAAGAAAAAAAATAAAAATCAACCTTAATATTAATATCCACAACACTGACAGCCAAATCAGACACACACACACATACACACTTGGACATGGGTTATCAAGTTCTTTTTTTGTCTTTATTAAAACTAGCCACTTTTGAATGATTTAAATTTGAAAAGAGTTTTTTTATCCAGACATGCTCAACAGATACACAAATGGTTTAATGAAGGAGGGGGGGGGGTATATATATATATATATATATAAAAATAAATAAATCCTGCCAATTTACCAAGTACAAATTGTCTACATTTATAAAAGATTATATGTTTACAATACTGCAGTAGATCTTTTAGTGATTTAGATAAAATTATCTATTTACTTTGTTTATTAATTTTTTTTTTTATAAAAAAGGTTTCTGAAAAAAAAAAAAAAAAAAAGGAAAAAAAAGAAAAAAAAAAAGAAAAGAAAAATGTTCTTTGGTTCTACAATCTCAGAGAATCCTAAAGTTAAAAATTGTTTACCATTTCACAAAAAAAAAAAAAAAAAAATTTACAGGTGTTGATTTAGGAAATTCAACCAATCAAAATAATTCAATCACACATCTGAAGATGGACCATGAACCAGCTTGTGAGAGAGAGAGAGAGAGAGAGAGAGAGAGAGAGAGAGAGAGAGAGAGAGAGAGAGAGAGAGAGAGAAACTTAGTCTCAACAGAAGAAAAAATGTTAAATGTTTCATTTAATAGAAATCAAAAAAATTGGATTGAATTTAAAATTCCTATGATCTTTATTTCTTCTGAGTAACTAAATCCATTTTTCACATCAAACTGGAATATTATGATAATTGTAAGGATTTCATTTTCTAACAATTCAACTATCTCTGATTGAGAATAATTAGAAAAAAAATCAAAATTGTTTTCGGACATTCTAACCCCCTTTTTTGATGTTCTTCATGTGATAACAATGATTGATATATAAGACCATTTTTCAGTCACCATTTAAAAAAATAAATAAAAAATTCCTGACTAAAGAAGAATGGATTGTTTTGAAAGATAATATTAAGAACAGGAAGTAGTTCAGTTGTTTATCAAGAATATAGCAACTGATAAATTCAGATTATGAAACAATGGAATCAAATTGCATTCTTGTCATAGATTATGGAATGCTTCTGGCAAGGCGCCAAAGAAGTGAGGGAGGGCACTATTTAAAAAAAAAAAAAAAAAAAAAAAAAAAAAAGAGTAAATTTAGTTTAATTCATTCATTGCAGTGACGTGCAGAGGTTTGATGATACCCAGGGTCAATGCCTTGATCCCTAAGACTCAAGTGGGGGGTGGGGCTTATAGGGCCTAGTACTGAGAAATGTGAGAAAGAAAGATATTTTAAATATGTAAAAAAAGATGAAACATAAAATAAACACTTTATTCAAATTAAATATAAACTAAATTTTTTATTTCACTCTTTGATTTGATGCCTTCTTGATATGGATGCCTAGGGCTGTAGCATCCTCTGCACTGCTTTTGCATGCTACTGATTCACTGTGAATAGATATGATTGACAACATTCTTAAGGAAAGAGAATTAGTCTTAGTATAATAATAAGAAAAGTTTCATAAGTTATAAAGATCAGTTAGTCACAAGGGCGTAGTGAAAAGTTCTTGAGTCCAGCCTACTCAAAATTTGGCCCAAACATCAAAAATATTTAGTCACACTTGTTGCACGTGATACATGTGTTTGGGGCGATCATGCATCTTTTGATACATGACTGACAAGGCAGGCACATTTTCCCCACAGTAGGCTGCCATTACATTCTGCAGGGGACTTGTGTGTAAGTGAATGATGAACTCAGAATTCAATCTCGGCTCCCTGAACTCTAATCCTGAACTGGTAGCCATTACACCACAATGCAAAGGTGGCATGGTGGAGTAATGGATAGTGGCTTGGATTGAGGAACTGGAGAGCCGAGTTTGAATTTCAGACAAACCCATTACATTCACTTACATGTTGATACTCTTGGGAAAGGTATGAATCCTCTTCGCCCCCCCCATCTATGGGCAAATAGCAGAACAGACCGGGTTCTATAGCCTTGGATGGCAACTGGTCTAACATAGAAAGAAATGGCAACCTACTGCAGGAAAAAAAAATTACCTCGTCAGTCATGTATTGAAAGATACATGATTGCCTAAGCGTGTATCACGTGTGGCACATAACTGACTGAAATTATAAAGGGGTGCAGAAAAGTTCTCAGCCTGACCAAGAAGGGACTCCAAAAATATTTCTGATGTTTGGGCCAGATTTTGAGAAGTAGGCTGGACTCAAGAACTTTTCACTACGCCCTTGGGTAAAAATAAAAAAGAAAGAAAAACTTTCTGTAAACTGAAAACAAAAATTATTTTTTATGATAAATATTCATCTATATTACAATGAATATATTAAGGTATTATGTACAGTATTTACATTAGTCGGACTATTGTCCTCATCTTTGTTGCCATATTTGTCACAACGTTTCGGCCGTTGTCCTCAAGGACACATGGCACAGTGGATAAAGGCGTTGGTTAGATCCAGTGACAGACCCAAATAATGTGAGTTCAATACCCGGTTAAGGCAGTGGAGAACTTTCAGAGGGAAAATTAGCAGGAGATAACTGATATCCATCAAACATGGCACGTGGAACTAGAACAGTCTACCCCAGTGATCGAAATAAAGGGTTCAGTTCAAAATTCCAACCACCTGAAGAAAGCCGGAGTGTACAATGGCCGAAACGTTGTGACAAATATGGCGACAAAGATGAGGACAATAGTCCGACTAATGTAAATACTGAATATATTTTTATTTAATATTTCCTAAAACACACTATATGAGCATGTTTAGTTCAAATATCAATACTGTGATGACTTTTTTTTTGTTTTTTTTACATATTATTCCCCGAAACACTATAGCACTTATGTAGTGTCAAACAGTATTTGGTGTACAAGTTTGACAGCAACCAATACTAATTCTTTTGTCACCTTTTACAAACTTGCAGACTAGGTATAAAAGTCAATCACTAATGGCAGAGATAGATGTACCAAAAATTTAGTAACTTACTGCAAGGCTCACATACATGTCAGCTGTAAAAGGACTAGTACTTGACTAGCCACCCAAAGAGGTAGCAAAATAAGTTTTAAATAACAATAGTTACTAGTTTTAACCTGTGAAAATTTTAGTTTTCCTACTTGTAATTTCTAATGAATCAGAATTCTTAAGTTAATGTTTGAATAATCTCATGGCTAGTTCTACAACAATAGAATATCCGTAGAAGTTCCCCTATCACATTGTTAAATATTTGAGCTTAACAAAATATTAACAATCATAAATATGAATGCCAGTCATTATTTTAAGAAGTAAGGGGGTACAAATGAAAAGATCTGAAACTGACAACTTTTTTTCTATTTCAATGAAACTGATGTCAAACACTTGTATCTTCCTTTCTTTCATTTTCTGATTTGAAACCAAGTAGCATCATTGATTTATCTTATCTTCTGACATGATCAAAATGAATTAGTCTGTTATTTATGAGTTATTAGCAGATGTTAAACATTTCTATCTTTTTTTTTTTTTATTTCACTGAAACCAAATAGCATATCCGATAGGTCTTTTGTCTTTCCACGCAATCAAAACGAAATAGTCCATTATTTATTGACAGAGTTATTGGCAGGGTGTAATTGTCGTGCGAACTAACGAAAGGAGGGACAAGCACAATTATTATATAATAATAATAATAAATAATAATTATTTTAGTAACAAGCAGTAAAATAAGATTACAGCTGATTCCTCACTTGCGAGGGTTGAGGGAAGATTCTCCAATGCTGTAAGGTTCCATTCTACTTGGATTTATTTTTTCCCCTGAGCCTTCATAGATATTTGATCATTGGTCGGTTCTAGCAGTAGGCAGACATCTCTAGCGGAGATTCCTTCTGGGAATAGAGATATAGAAACACTCTTACCCGCGGGATGAAACTACAAGTCCAGAATCTGCAAATTACTCGGTTAAAACAAATTCATAGAGTAAAAAGATCCAGAGAAGTATGCGCGAGATAACAATTTACATTTTGTAAAATTAGCATTGGCAGATGAACAGTCATTCTTTGTGCTAGAATAATATAGTAACCAGTATTCCTATCATCAGACAGTGTGGCATATTTCCTAGGGTGACTGAAGAGATAATCATCTTCTGGCAGGCTTAATCTATAAGGCTTGCATTAAAAAAATATTACTGTTTTGCACTGAATAAATATTTGTTTTACTAAATATATATATATATATATATATATATATATATATATATATATATATATATATATAGTAATCTGTTGGCAAATTCCAGGTGAATCCTATTAGAATTTGAAATATGTTCAAACTGACTCACAAAGATGTTTATTTTCATTAAACAGAACAAAATTTTTTTACAAGTGGAATTAAGATACCTTTAGTTAATGACCATTTTCACCTATGAATTTTAATTTTAATTTTAAAATTTGGAGTATTTTCCAAACTGTTTCCAATATCAGTTTGTAGTGGGATACTATAGTATCTACAAACTGATACTGTAAACAGTTTTAAAAATCCTGCAAATTTTAAAATTAAAATTTGTAGGTGAAAAAATGGTCATTAACTAAAGGTATCTTAATTCCAATTGTAAAAGAGTGTACACACACACATATATATATATATATATATATATATATATATATATATATATATATATATATATACATATTAAATTAAATAACAGACAATGAATGTCTATTATGTCTGATCATGAGTAATTTTTAATGTTTGAATGTTTGATTTAATTTTGAGTGAAAATAAAGACAAAAATTGTCCAACATTTGGATATTTTTTTTTTTTAAGTTGGTATTAAGCTTTTGGCTCACATGAGCCATTCACAGAGTGGTTACACAGACAAGAAACAAAGATATCCACTGTCAAAAATGATATTTTGTTATTTTGACATTCAAAATTGCTATGCCACGATAACGTTTGTGGAATAGTAGATGCAGATTGTAAGTTTGAGATGCGGTTCTATGAAAGCTTAGGACCAACTTAAAAAAAAAAAAAAAAAAAAAAATCAAATATTGGACAATTTTTGTCTTTATTTTCACCCAAAATTAAAGCAAACATTCAAATGGCGGCTGATCAGACATAATAGACATTCATTTTGTTATATTGAATAATATATGTTTGAATAATGATCTGCTGCCCCAATACACTAATATATATATATATATATATATATATATATAAAATGTTTGTGTGTGTGTGTGTGTGTAGGACGTATAACATTCAAAATGAAGAGGATGAAATAAAGTAGAGAATTTTTTTTTTTCATCAAAAAGTGTATTTTGCCACCAGAGAAAATGCATGTCCTCTTTGGTTTCTTCAGTTTCATAATGGAAGAAAGACAAAAACATATTGAGGGGAAAAATGTCTCTGGATCTCTGGGGACAAGTGAGCACCATAGATCTAATTTATTGTCCCAACTTTGATCCAAGATGCTCATTTGCCCCACTTTCATCATCAAACTGAAGAAACCAAAGAACCGACATTTTCTCTGGTGGCAAAACACGCGTTTGAAAATTTCCCCCCTCATTTTTTATCATCCTCACACATTTTATATATATAGATAAAATTTGTGTAAAAAATTGATTAAATACAATTTACAAAGTATCTAATTTTTTTATTGTATTTTCTAATTCCTGAGTAAGATATATATTAGGACCAAAATTGTGAATAAACAGTCCCAAGTTCATAGTTTTTCTGTTCAAATATTTTAACCATTGAAGTAATTTTTGTAAATGACAGGCATTAAAGAAAAGAGAAGAAAAAAGAAAATATTTTTTGTGCAGATTTGTTCCCCTTAGCCATTACACATGATATCACCATGGACTCCTTTAAACTTACAGCTTTCTAAAGAATACCATGATGTAGCCAATGGAATCTTGTGTATCACACACTTCTTGAAAATGACTGATGGTTGAAAGTACTTAAACAGAACAAACATGAACTTTGCACAGTTTATCCACAATTTTGATCCAATATATGACATCTTATTCAAAAATTGGAAATATACAATAAAAATTAGTCTGACTCTGAAACAGTGTGGCCATAGGTATCAATACTGGATGGTGACAGTCTGTTTCATGTGCTGAAATGAAATTGTTGGGCCATTGCATTTAAGCATAAAAGATTGTCACCATCTACTGTTAATACCTATGTCCACACTGCTTATATTTCTGTACACTATCCCTAATATTGAGAACTTTTCTCCCATAAATATAGCATACTTTAAAATATATATAGGTTTACTGGACCACATTAACAATCTATGTTATGTAGTAATAAACAAAATTAAATATTCATTTATCTCAAGAGTTTCATAGAAATTATATTCATTCTTCAGGCGGCTTCATTGTAGATTTGAACAATCAAGTCTCCTCAACAGTGGGTGTCATTTTTGCAAAACTGAGTAGAAACAAGATGAGTGAACATTGAATTTTATTTATTATTATTAATGCTCTCTATCTTTCGATATAATTACAAAGACTAAAAGCAACATCTTCCACATGAATGTGATTGAACATGCCAATCAGCATATGAAATTCAAACACAAAGGATGAGTGTACAGTCTGAAGAAACACTGCCATTCATTTACCAATAAACAAGTATTTGGTTTAATTTTGGATTTACATTCTTACTTTTGTTCAAAAATGCTAAACTCATTCAGAGATCGATTTGTATTATTAAATTTAATACTAAAAGCCTTTAATTTATCATTTAAGTTGTGTTGGCTATAATTATATTGTTATAGTGAATACATGCAAGGGAACTATATTCTAGAAATTCAAGTCACCAGCACAAAATGTTAAAGTGAATTAAAATCACAATGGTCTGTACAGGCAGTCTGTTGATCACCAATTTATGGCAGGCAACAAAGTCACAATACTTGGTGTGCAAAAAGAAAGGGAAATACTAAAGATTTTGAAGAAATCATTTCTCTGCTTGTTAACACCTTGGAAAATTACTTTGTAAAGCCAAGCATTGTTTTTAGTTTTTTTTTTATTACAAAAGAAAGATTCTCTTTCTAGTGTAAATGCTTTATGAACATTTAAAGCATACACCTTTTATAACAGCTGAAAATACTTGTTTGCTGTACATAATTATTTATTATGAAATGGAAAAAGTCCAACAATTATTTTAAGACATTTTTTATGCTTATACATTCTTTTTATACATACAAATATTTAAGTAAATGCTCTGTTTCAGGCCGGTAAATGTTGTTAGTACTGTTTATTATAAACAGAGCATTTACTTAAATATTTGTATCTATAAAAAGAACATATAAACATAAAAAATGTCTTAAATTAATTATTTATGTTGAAGAGTTTAAAAAGAATAAATCTAGAGTCAAGTAAAAACTGCTCTATTTAGTTAAAATCAGATTTATTTAAATCTTTTTCATTTCATAGCTACAATAAAGTGTATTATGTAGATATAAATATATGTAGATGTGTAATTTATTTCTAAAAAGTTTCTACAATTTGTATCATACACTATTGTTGAAAATTACTCTTTAATTATGGCAAATATGGCCGTCAGCTAGTGCTTAAAAGCTTGGCTATCAAACTGAACGGGACCAGGTTTGCTTTTAGTTCCTGAATTTCAATTCTACCAGACGGCTTAGAAAAAAAATCATGTTAATATAGCATCAGGAACAAATTATCACTCAGTATTGGCAGAAAGTTTGCTAATAAAAAAATTGCCTTAAAAAAAAAAAAAAAAAGGTTAGAAAACTTTGTTTTGTATGAAAGTAAATAAAGAGAAAAATGTCATTTAATCAACATATCAAACACTCATCCCTAATTTTTAAGCACACAAAAACAAATCTACATTGTCATCCAGCAAGGCATAAACAGATCCCATATGAGAGGGGCTCACCATTAATCCCCAATCAGTTTTAAACAATCAGAAGAAAATACTGAAGACTATTAAACATAAATTAAAAATATACAATGAACTTCTGAGATCAAACATTGTCAATCATAATTGATATTCATCAAGTTTTTTTCATCTTATTGCCTTTTATTGCAACTCTAAAATTGTCATTCACCTGTTGTAAAGGTTTCATGCCCCAAACCAGTGAAAAGGCAGGCTTTAAAGGTTGACTGATCAGAGTTCAAATCTTGTTTCCACTTATTTAACAATCTGAGAATAACAATCTAAGAGTTATGATAAAAAGTGATAAAAGAAATACTAACCAATAATGATTGAACAATAGGCATGTAAGACTGTGTTTATAATTATGTTATGACCAGTACTTGAGTATAGGTTAAAAAAGAAGAAAAAGTTAACTTTTTTCAGAAATTTCAAAACTGATTAAAACCTCATCAATTTTCTAACACTATTGACCAAATTCATACAAAAGAAAGAAAAAGATACATTTAATAAAATAAAGTTCCAATTATTTTCTAATGACTTAAATTGACAAGTAAACTAAATTATACGCTCAATAAAATAAAAAAAAATCATTATTCTTCAAGATGTGAATAGAATTTAACTCTTGTTTAGTTGTTTAGTGCCATATCAGTTATTTAATGACAAAATTAAAACCTTTTTAGGCAATTATTTTTTGAGATAATGGTTTTAGGGGCACGTTTTACTAATTAACCCATAGCTAGAGGGAGAAGTGGTGGATTCATACCTTTCACATGGGTATTTGCACATAAGTGAATATAATAAACCCAACTGGAATTGGAACTCTGCTCTCCAAATTACAATTCTGAGCCACTGTCTGTTACACCACCCACACATGTGGTCACTCATCTAGGTACTGACCAGGTTTGATGTTGCTTAACTTTGGTGAACATACAGGAACTGGTGTTTCAATGTGATGTGGCTGTAAGCCTTTAGAGTCAACCACAAAATGTAAGTGGCTTAAAAACCACTTACAGGAATCTTGGCTTTGCAAACAAAGACCGAGAAAAAGAGAAGGGATTATCCATGACAGCTACAGTCTTACTAGTGTCTGATTAGTCAAATGAGGGACCAGCAGAACCAGTTTTATCTGGTGTTGTTGCGGCATATGGAGGAACGGTGCAATAATTGTTAGCAGCTTGGGTTGAGGAATCAGAAAGCTGAGTTTGAATTCCAGTCAAGGTCATTACATTCAGTTACATACTAGTACCCTTGGGAAAGGCATTGGGTAAAATAGGACAGACTGGGTCCTGTAGCTTTGGGTGGCAACCAATTTAGGAGAAGGATACTGAATTCAAATCAGATCACACTATCCAAAATGTATATTTCTGCAGCTGGGGATTGCTTGTGAATCCAAATTCTCACAGAAATGCTTTCACATCTAAATGAATATGCTTAGTAGCAGAAGTCGTTTGGATGCAGTGGGTTCATTTGATGGAGCTAGCTCAACTGACTGGGTAAATGCTGCAACAGGTACAGGTAGAGGTTGCTAAATGATAGGGACTGATATGATTTTTCCTCTTTATCCTCTGATCCATCAAGTCAGCCTTGCATTCAATTCTTGGAGAAAGAGAAAACTAGATGGAGAGTCGCCAAGTCCTCCAGTTTGCAGCCATTGATGATAGCAAGTGCTGAGTGTTTTGTTTTTCCCCAGACAGTCTTTATATCTTTCAGATCGTCACAGTATCTATTGGAGAGTTCACCATACAGCACAATCTTCAACAGGTGTTGGCCATGCATCTTGGAGATATGTTCTGCTCAGCATAGCTGCATCTTTAGTAGCATGTCTTTAATGTTTGTGACTGCACAATTGAGAACTACAATATTGACAAAAAGTCTAATAGATGTTGAGGATTTTGCAGAGATAGTGCTGGTAGAATCACTCAAGGAGTAGCAAATTATGATGACAAATGAACCATGACTCAAAGTCATACAGGATCTATGGAATTTATTTTGGTATTGACAGTTTTAATGAAAAAGAGAAAGAAAACTGATGGGGTTCTTTTTAGACTAAATGTCAGTCTTAATGTTTTTACTCTCAGAAATATTTGAGAGTTCCATTATTCAATATGTGGATTTAAAAATTCTCCCAAACTGGTATAATCATTTGTGACATTTAAAATCAATATAAGTGTATATAAATATCAAACAAAAATTAAAACTCATAAAAATATTAAAAAAAAAAAAAATTAAAAAAAATTACACCCTTTTTTAAAACTTGTCAGAAAGACATTTTTGATAGCAAGCTTAAAGTTGGTAGTGTGTTTCAAAAACTGTAAAATTTAGAAACAGTGGAAAGGTTAGATTTAGATCAAAAGTCAAGGAGCAAGACAGAAAAGATTAACTTACATTAGATTGACACAAAAGTTAATGTCATCTTTTTCATAATGTTAGGGAAATCGGTAATGATTTCTCAGCACTGTGTATGTGTTAAGAATTTTGTCTGCAGAGTGGTTGTTCTTTATTTGGTATCTTCAATTTTTCCATTGAAAATTGTGCCACTGAGGTTTCTTCTTGGGTGAAAGCTGGCACTGATGCTTTTGTGCCATCTAGGAAATACCAAGTCAAAGTGCAATCTTCTCCTTGGTTCACTCTTGCCTGTTCAGCCGCTATAGCCCACAGGAATTACTTCTTCCAACTATACCAATGTGATAGTATGGATCATAGCAGACACCACTCACTGATAGAATGAGGAACTGTATTAGCGTCTCACAAGTTTGGTTCTTGTAATTACTTGTGGCTGCGTCTGTGTGTTAAGCAAGAGTAAATTTCCAATCTCTCCCCTCTCTTCAATCACTTTGAAGTATTGTCAAACTATTGCTGATAAATCAAAATGCTTTGCTCAAACTTTCTTACAATTCCAATCAAATCATTACAAGTATCACCTGATTTTCCACCTAGAACAGTCTCTACTGCGTGATATACCAGGTGCAACAGCAAAATTGTCCAATTGTTAGATTAAGCTCTAAACCGTTGTATCTTAGAAATGATTAAAGATATCTTACTGGAATTATCTGAGGTTTTTATAACACTATTGGACTATTTTGAACAATAAGAATGTATATAACCTTAACAGAAGAATCTTGATAAAAATCGATCATAAATGAAAATGATAGGTTCATCATTAATCATAGCCAAGGAATGGAAGCTCATGAAGGAAGGATTGGAATTAAGTTCATATATATTATTCCAGGATGATTTTCCAACTTATTCAAGATGGTCATCGCCCTCTCAAACTTTCTGTCCTGAAGTAACAAGGTGCCTCACATGTTTCATGTACAATTTCATTTTCAAGTCTTTTTTTTCACTACTCTTTGGACTTTCATAGCTGAAACTCATTACTCATATGCCAAATGCCTTATGAATTGGATCTTTTCTGATTGATCTCTTTAATTCTAAATTGAAATGATGATCCCCCTTCCTGTTGTGACCTCCTGATCTAGTTGTCCTCTCTACAGTTCCCTCTTTTTTTAAATTTATTCACCATTCTCTTGATGGTTCTTGAATGGACTTTGAAGATGGAAACCAGAGTATGAATGTTGGTACCATTATTGAAGGCCTGAATGATATTTTGCGTCTCACTATTGCTCAGTTGGGAAGACAATGGGTTTAACACAAAACCAAGATGGCTAAACATTATCTGAAAACCTGGAAACTATTAGTTTAGTGCTTTCTTTCTTAGATATTAAACATTTCTTGCATTT
Organism: Acanthosepion pharaonis; assembly: GCA_903632075.3. Lineage (NCBI taxonomy): Eukaryota > Metazoa > Mollusca > Cephalopoda > Sepiida > Sepiidae > Acanthosepion > Acanthosepion pharaonis. The sequence continues at coordinate 435,476 of CAHIKZ030000568.1, forward strand.
CCATCAGCATACTGTTACACAATTTTGCTATTACACCTGGTATATACACATCCCAACAGGGTTTCTGCTATTATTTCCAAAATAGACCTGCATGATTTAATGGCATCACTGCAATTCTCCTTTCCTCATTCCAAACTCTACAACAAATGTGTTGTTACTTCTTGCTTTTCAGCTTATTGGAAATCCTCTTCTGTTGTTCCTGTCTTTAAGAACTCAGGTGAACTGTTTGATACCTATTGGTTTTCTACCTCTCTTTGGCAAAGTACTAGAGGCTTGAAGCATCTCGTTTCTCAGTCTTCTTTCAGACAAACAATATGGTTTATCTTGGTCAACTGTCACTATGTTAACAGTTATTATTCAAAGAGTGTCAAGCTTCAGATCAGAGCGTTGAAGCTCGGGCTGTGGCTTTAAATATCTCAAAGATAAGCTCGTCTTCTTCACAAGCTGCTGGGATATGGTGTCTCTGGATCAAATAAAAAAATTGACCAATCTTTCTTAAATTGTATAATGAAAGTTGTGTTGAACATTAATGTTGATGTCACACATTCTTTTGACTGGCTTTGTTTCTTATCTTCATCAATGACCTTCCTTGATGCCATCAATTCCCAACCCAGTATCTATACCAATGACAACTATTTAGTCCTGCCTTCATAGTAAGTCGGATCACTTTAAAGTAAAACAGGCAGCTGATCCCAAATTCAATCTGTTGTTAACTGGAGCAAGAAATGACTTGTAAATTTAATGGACCCCCCCCCACCACCACCAAAAGTTATCTTTTTTTAGTCATCTTAGAGCACCATTTTTGCCTTCCATCAATATGGCTGATACTAACCTCCAAATGGAGAAATTACTTGTGCCTTCACAGACTCATGTTTTCCCCAAACAAAGTGAAACGATTGTATTGAATCAATTGCTTGGTCTGCCAGAAAAGTTAGTCAGAATCAATCTTGCTTGTTTATAAATCTACTATTTGTTTGTGTATAGAATATTGATACCATATCCGGTCTGGTGCTCCTGTTATACATCTCAAAATTCTTGGGCAAACTCTAAAGAAGGGTCTGTAATGTTATCAGTCTTAACCTTCATTCATTTTATCACTGCCATAACATAGCTTCTCTGTAACTTTCTATAAATATTTTCATGGAAATTGTTCTAACAAGCTTTCCTTTTTGGTACTTCAACTTTATGAGTACTAGATTGACAACTACATCTCATAATTTTATTGTTGCAATAGTTAGATATAACACCAAATTCCATTCTAATAGTTTCTTTTCTCATCTCTTCCCATCTGTGTAACTCTTCTTCCAGCTTCTTGCTTTTCTGTCAACTAGGATTTTCAAAATTTAAATATAACATCAATTAACATATTCTGTCTTAAGTCTGCTCTTTTATTGTTTTTTTTCCTCATTAACGTTTTCTTTCACTTTCAGTAACTCCTTGTGTCTTAGTAGTATTATTGCCTTGTTTGGGATGAAATAAAAAAAAAAAAAAAAAAAATCAAGAGGTATTCTTTATGCCTCATTGGAACCTGAACATATTACTGAACAAGATACAAGGAGCAATTGACTCATTTGAAGGACATATTTTGGAAGGCGGGAATTTTGCTGCATGATAACATCTATCTTAAAGTTGTAATTACAGCACAGCAAATTTTCCAGAGCTGTCACCTTCAGGTTTTGGTTGATCCAACAAAGTAAAAAGTAAAAATTCCTAGAAGAATTCATCAAACTGGAATTGTTTTATGAAAAATGCTATTAAAATCATAGAACGGCAAGGAAAATACTTTGATGACTGAACAATGATGTTATGAATTTCTATAAAGAAAAAAATTTGGACAGTAAAGCTGTAAACATTTGCATTATCCTAGTAATTATTAATAAGTTCAGTGCTAAAACAATTAACATCCCCTTTTTGAATTTAGCCCTGTATCTTCCTTTTGTCCTCTACTGTGGCTAATAACATTTTCCCATTAATACTATTTAGTCACTAATCTGCACATGTTATATAAAAAAGGGGCCTTTAAAGAATTTAAATAACCTATTTACATCTCATTTGTAACTATTGGTTCAAGCCTCAAAATAATCTTGTTTTCATATATTTAGTCACTGGCTGTTAGTTATTATTTGTATAAATAAAGACACTAACATTTCAATATAGATGACTCTACTAATATGTTGCCTGTGATGTTCAGATATTTTCAAAGGAACTAAATGTAATCATACCCTGGGATCCAAGCAACATTTAAAGCAACATTCAACACAAAGAAGCTACAAGAAGCAAAAGGATTAATATCAAAGGAAAGAGGTTGAAAAAAAAGAGAGGAGAGGGTGAAGTGAAATATCAGCAAACACTAAGAGAAGAAGTTAAAAATCTACAGAATTATTTTCACATAATTCAATGCTGAAGAGACACAAATGAAATTTATTATTACTCCATCTTAGTTTCTTTTTATCAACTCAAAGCTAATATTCTCTTTAACTGCCAGATCAGACAGCATGAAATAAAGTAGATACCAACCAAACGTTTATCCCAACTGCTTTTAGTAACTACTACTTTGCTATTTCATACTGTTTGCTCAAGTGGTTGAAGAGTCTATCAAGTCAGAGTCATAGTAAAAAGATGGAATAAAACTAGTAATAAAATTTAATAGGTAAAATGGTTTGAAAGAGTTATATATAAAGATTGTAGTGAATTATGGCAGATTAAATCATCCTTCATTTTACTGACCTCACTCTCTCTAGATATAATTTTCAAAACTTGTCATATGCTCTAAAAAGATTCAATAACAATGACCTAACTTGTGAAGAGAAAGAAAAGAAAATCAAGAGCTAAAAACAATTGAAGCACCAATAAACTTTGAGATATAAATCATTTAAAATTTAACTTTTTGAAAGAAAACATTGTATGCACACCAAGTGTTTTCGGTATTATTTTCAAACACTCATGGATCAAAATTTATTTTAACTTTTTCCATTCAGTAGATTATTTTTTCATTTTTTATTTTTAAAAAAAATTCATGAAACCTTTAAATAATTTTAGATCTAAAGTTTGTTTTTAGATTTAAAAAAAAAAAAAAAAAAAGAAAGAAAAGAAAAAAAAAAAAGGTTTTGGAGGTTAGACAAAAACATTCCAACAGTATTACTATGCAATAAAAAACAGATTATTTAAAAAAGAAAAAAAGCATTATACTTGTAAAATACATTTTCTTATGCTCAACTAGCATAGCACCCATACAAAATGACATTATGTATGCATGGATAAGCATTCTGTCTTAGATTCAAGTGTGTATATATATATATATATATATATTACATACATACATACACGTTCTATACAGTTAACTAGTGTCACATATTTTCCAATCCAAAAGGACTGTAATTACTAAGTCACTGAAAGAAGTTATCCAAATAAAGCTTACATGAAACGAATAAAAAGTAATTTAGCAACTGGGTGTCATTGTTATCTTAACTCTGAGTAGAGAAAATCTGTTATGATAAAAACGATGGAATATCTCAATATGTGAAATTGTGAAAGTCAAAATCATGATTTATAAATATACAATGTTACATTCTATTTTATGGAAGAGATATTTTCTAGGGACATTATCTCCTCGGTATTAATAGTTAAAAATGGTTTTATTTGAAAAATTAAGCAAGACAATTTGGGGATTCTATATTTTGCAAGACTGAAATTTCATTAACCTGTAATGAAGCTAATCACATGAGCATTTAGTTGTAAGTAACAATACAAAAAGTTAAGTCAACATGCAGGGTATTTTTTTTTAAAGACACTATCAAATTTATGTATTCAATTCCAGCAAAAACCTAAATTATCAATATACATCAGCCATCTCAAATGCAAACCACAAGCATCTCAATGTAAATAAGCATGTAAATGAAATCCTAAGTAAGCTCTTTCTCTTTGGCCAGGGCTTAAAATATGGTGACTATATCACTCACAGAGGAGGTAAGGCTTCTATATCCCAAGAAATCACCTTCTCTGGAGTGAATACTTGCAGACTGTGGCATAAAATAGACATGTTTATTTTTCTGACCCAAATGCAATCTGTACCCATGTTCATTTATTAACTGTGATTTTTTATCTGATAAGAATTATATCCGATATCAAATAATCTAACAAGGGTTGATATGGCATTAAATTAGTCAAACTAATTTAACCAAATAAGCATTGATTTGGGAAAATAAGAGAAAAGGTGTTGTGCACCCAAGTAATTCTCCAACAGAGTAAAAAAAAAAAAAAAAAAATAAACATACTTTTTCCCCCCTGCTAATGCTCTAGATGGAATATTGAGAAATAATGCATGTGCATATATATATATATATATAAAAAAAAAATGTGTGTGTGTGTGGATAATTTTTCATTACTAAGATGTCTTGAATGAGTAGGCTGATAGTCATAATACACAATGTTTTATAGATAAAATTGAGGCATCTATTCCAAATACAGAGTAAAATCTACTAAAGTAACACACACACATACTATATATATATATATATATATATATATACACACACATGCCTGATAATTGTCATTCTCTTAAAGTACAGACAGATTATACAGAGTGCTTGAATGTGTAAATTTTATTTATGTGTAATCATGTCATGTTTTTAATAAGACCATAAAAGGTAACACTATATATATATATATATATATATATATATATATATATATATATATATATATATATATATATATATATAATTATAAAGTGGATCCTAGTAATTTAAAATATTAAAACTGATCCACAGAAAGAGGTCAATGTATTTATTATAACAGAGCATATAAATTATACAACAAAATCCAAAATTACCTAATATGGAGAGGGTGGGGGATAGATCTATTTCAACCGAGAAAAACTATGTTGGTCTTATTCAACCCCAGTGTATAGCCTGTGTTCGTGTTGGAATTAGAAATTTAACTTGGACAGCCATCAAAAAAATTGATATGGAAATTATCCATTTTGATGTTTTTGTCAGAAAAAATGAATGACATGGTGGTCAGGGTTGGGTGGAAGGGAAGAGGTTTTATAAAATTAACCCTGGATATTAACCATATGATATTAAATTGGGGTTATATGAAGAATGAGGTGTTAATTTAAACTAAAAAAGGGCTGAAAAGGGAGTTTTATAAAGTTTTATACATATAATTTAGATAATTTATATTAAATTTAAGAATATATTTTAAAAAAATTTTATGTTAAAAGAATAAAAAATTTAAAAATAAAAATATAAGATAAAAATAAATTATACATTTTTAACTTTAAAGATAAAGTTAATTTAAAAAAAAAAACAAACAAAGCAAACCATACCAAGTTAAATTTAAAAAAAAAAACCCTAAAAAACATTAAAAAATATAGATAAAGAGGTGTAAGTGATAACATCTACATTATAGAAGTTTAAATTTGTTTTATGTTGACATTTTAGAACTAATTCATTCCTTTGATTTAATAGTTTGCTTTGATTATTGTATTTTATTATTCTAATTTTTCTTCTAAATACAAGTCACACCTATCTCTAAAACTATTAGGAGGATGAGCAAAACCTATAATTTTCCAGTCTATCTATGGGTTTAGACCTCTTTCTTTCAATTCCTAGATTTTTTTAAAAGAGCTGTCTGGTACTTTAACTTAGGGTTAGTAAAAAGAGTGCCTATGGGTATAAAATGTGTTTCCATTCCCCCGCAGAAATTCCAATGTAAACATTATAATTTAACATATTTCCTTTGTTGGGAAATGGTTGCCTGGTATATCACCCTCGTAGATCTGCATTTCCTCTCAACTGGACAACTTTCTTTATCTCTATAATTACAGGAGGGTTCCATACAGGTTTGTTGTTTATCCCATAGAACTTACTTAAAATATAGTTATGAGAGTTGATAATTTTGTACAGGTTATTGGTGCAGGAATAGCTAATTTTAATTGTTTTCCTATTGAAGATCTTACTTAGAGGGTTGGTTTTGTGAAAATATTAACTTTAGAAAATACTGTCCGATATTAATATTTGACAGTTTGCAAAAGGAGGGGTTGAACCATATAATTTTTCTTTTTCTCTTTCTGTCCCTATATTTCACTTTAGATATTTCAGTGTTACTTATGGGGGTTAAAACCACTTTTATGGAGAGCATTTTCATACAATTCTTTATTTTTATTAAAGATGTTTATGTTGGACAATAATTGACTAATCCTAGTACTGACAGTGGTGGGTATCAGTCTTTATATATATATATATATATATATATATCTTGCACACTGTGCTGCTGCTAATAAAAGTGGTCAATACTATAATTTAAATTAATAATATATATACATTTTTTTTTCTCACTAGTAACAAAACCCTGAGTTTCATGACTTGTAATTATGCTACCAGCAAGGAAAAATTTTTTTAAATATATATAAAACAAAGATATAAAAGATAAAAAGAGTTATAACAAAGATTGGACTATTTCACTTAGGGAAAGGAGAAAACTGCCACATTAAATGAGAATACTTAAAAATCTGTCAAAGGCTTTTAGCTTAAATTTAATTCTTATTTTATGAATTTTAAGCTGGGCAAATGAAGAAAGTCCCATATTGCAGAATGGATAAGCAAAGACTGAAATGCTGAATTTTGAACTAATTCATTTAAATGCCTCAGGCATACTGGTTTTATGCAAATGGCCTAAAGCAATTAGAAATTCAAAATAGATCACAAAATATATTTTAAGGAACACACATTTTTATATATATATATATATATATATATATATTAGAGAGAAAAGGGGATGAGTAGAGAGATATTTGAATGAAGACTTATGCAATTCCATGAAGATATCAGAAAAGGGAGAACATGCAATATAACAATAAACAGCAAAGACTTTAATCTGATTTTAGAAATGGCTGTAAAAGTTAAAAAAAAAAAAAAAAAAAAAAAAAAAAAAAAAAAAGAAGAAAAAAAATAAATAAAAGAAAAAAAAAAGAAAAAAAAAAAGAAAAAGATGGTGAGTTGCAGTTAATAAAGACATTAAAATGTGAAAGGAACAAAAGCCTGCAGTGCATGTGCTAATAACATAAGACGGAAACAATCTAACACTGAATAAAAAAAAAAAAGGACTTAAAACACAAGTGGCCATAGCACACACAGACACTCACCCATAATGGAAGCAGACACACATATGCAAATGTAAGCATTCTTACATGCATACGCACAATCACGCTCGCTGCATGACTACATTCCTATCTCACCCCGCCCCCAATCTTCTACCTCATAATCAGACACACCCTCAATATTGTCTGCAATATTGTCCCATCCTTGTTGCCAAATTTACGAGGAGACACACACACCTCCTTCAGTAATGACGTGAGAATCTTGTCGATCTCTTCCACAAGAAGAGAGAAGCTTGGCCGGTCTTCCGGCTTTTGCCGCCAACATTTTTGCATGATGTGGTATCTGGGAAATGGAGAAAACAGGTGTTAAACCCAGAAATGAAAAATAAATACAAATACAAACATTGAAATTGTAAAATATAAACATTGAAATTAGTAAAAGTTACTTGAGAGGATACTTTTTAAATCTCATAATTCATATCTGTTGGAAATGGCAGAGATCAGGGAGATTGTTAATTAAACAGTATCCAAAAAATTAAAGCATTCTCAAAACTTATATATATATCTTTCTATTGATTTATTATAAAAGAAGGGCACAAAGTTTCAGGAAAAGAAAAAAAACGACTTTTAATGATTCTTCAGGGCAAGACAGAAAACAAAGTTAAAGCAAATGTGCCTAGTCCCTGTAGATTTGAACTGTAAGAGCTACTCCTACCTTTAAAGAATGTCCTGATGTCTTTTTGTACAGGCCAAGATGACTGGGCAAGTTTTGCCTATATTCAAATTTACATATGTACATATGTCGGTAGGAGACAAATTAATGAATGTCTGCAAATAAGAGACATCCAGACAATATTTTTTTTTTTTTTTTTTTTTTTAAATATCTTTTAACCTTTGAATTATTATCTTTTTAATTGTCCTTTTTTTCTCTTTTTAATTTATTATTTATAATAATTTTTTTCTCAGTGCCTAAAAGGCAAAGGAAATTGCAATGATGAATTAAAATTGAATTCTTTTGGATAAAATTATTTCTAGGATCAGCAATAATAAAAATTGATAGCCACTCAAGTTATTCATTTGAGAACTCCTGATACCAAATTTTCTGTCTTTGGCACCGTTTTCTTTACTTAAAACTAAAGATTAACATTCTTTTTTATATTAATTGATTGCATTTTTTTTTGTTTTACATCAAACAGGCAAAACAAACAACCAAAAAAATAATGGGATTAAAACAAACAAGAGAAATTTAAATAAACAGAGAAAAGACAAAGACATTCAGTAATTAGAAGCAACTAAAAGAGGAAAAGTGAGGAAGAGTGGAATTGAAGAGCAGAACTTACATTTCTTCAGATGAATAAGGTGGCCGTTCCATTCGATATCCATCTCTGAGCAATTTGAACAATTCCTCCACTGGGATGGATGGATATGGATTACCTCCCAGCGTGAAGATTTCCCACAGAAGGATTCCATAAGACCAACTGAGAGCAAAGAGAGAAAATTACACAATTGTTAATTGTCAATATTTACAGTAGGTATGCAAAGTAGATAAAAAACTAATTGAATAAGAAAAAGATAATCTAGAGGTCAAAAAAGTCAAGAGAAAGGCACAAGTGGGAAACAAAGAAAACATCCATAGACATTTTTGATAGGTTAGCAGAAGTGAAATTAAATTTAAAAAAAAAAAATTCATTGGACACATTTTGGAAAACAAACTGGAAGTGATGTTCTATTACTTACACATCACTTTTAGTGGTGTATTTTTTGTCAAACAATGCCTCTGGAGCCATCCATTTAACCGGTAACCGACCCTAAGGGAGAGAAAAATGAATATTAAAAGTCAGAATGCACTTCAGAAATCAAAGGGAGGGATGATTGGAGAGAGGGAGGGGGGATGATTGGAGAGAGGAGAGAGAGAGAGAGGGAGGGGGGATGATTGAGAGAGAGGGGAGGGGGGATGATTGGAGAGAGAGGTGGGGGATGATTGAGAGAGAGGGAGTGGGGGGATGATTGGAGAGAGAGGGGTGGGGGATGATTGAGAGAGAGGGAGGGGGATGATTGGAGAGAGGGAGGGGATGATTGGAGAGAGAGGGAGGGGATGATTGGAGAGAGAGAGAGGGGGGGGGGATGATTGGAGAGAGAGAGAGAGGGAGGGGGATGATTGAGAGAGAGAGGGAGGGGATGATTGGAGAGAGAGAGGAGGGGGAATGATTGGAGAGAGGGGGAATGATTGGAGAGAGAGGGGGAATGATTGGAGAGAGAGAGAGGGGAGAGAGAGAGGGGGAATGATTGGAGAGAGAGAGAGGGGAGAGAGAGGGGGAATGATTGGAGAGAGAGAGAGAAAGAGAGCAGCAAAAAAGTGAAAGGGGAAGGAGCAGCAAAAAAAAAAAAAAAAAAAAAAAAAAAAAAAAAAAAGATGGGGAGATGAAATTTTTGCTCATGAAATTTATAGCATCATCCCATAAAACAATTCCATGTGCAATTTTAGGACAAGCATTGTCATGCAGCAAAATCACCAATTGAATCTCAACCTGACAAATATTTCAGTCAATGTGTCACTGAAACAAGACAATTGCTTGTTCAGGTTACAATAATAAATTTAAAAAAAAAAAAAGAAAAAGAAAGAAAGAAAAGTCATTTTGAATCCAACCAAACAATTTAATTCAAGTTTTCTGGTTTGGTCTTTGATTTTAATCCAAATTTTTCTTCATTATTTAAGTGAAAATATTGAAGGTAATCCTGAATGTCACCAAGATTCTTTTTAATTTAGAAATTTTAGATTCTTTAATGAATCACTAACTTGTATCAAAATTACTTTTTTTCTGAGTAGAGTAGGAGAGAGAGAGAGAGAGAGAGAGAGAGATCTTTAAATACACACACACCAAAATGGGGAAAAGAGAAAAAGAAAACAAACTTTTATTTATTCCCTAAGTCCATGCAGAATCCATATCCTCAAATCCTGGATTCTTCCTGAGGCTTCAAAACAATTAACTGATCTGATAAACATTTAAGTAAACTTCAAAAGGCACTTCAAAGATTTCTCTAACATAGTGCAAAATATGGGTCTGGAGACATTTTGCATCTACTGAATAGAGTAGAGAAGGCAGGGAAGAATTACAATCAATAAATTATGTTAAGTTTCCTTTCTTTTGTGCAGGCAATTTTTTTTTTTTAGGGGAAAGCATGGTAAAGTGATTAATTTCTTGCGCTTACTACTTTAGAAAATAAACCATAAAGAGAATATTTTGATGTGAAATGCAGGCTTTCTGATCTGACATTTCATGTTGACCCCTTGCATTAACCTCCATAATCATTTCATATATCATTGGTGGATGTGAAAGAAAAAGAGTTAAGAAGCTGAACCATCAGTGAAGAAGAGGAAGAGTCAGGAAAAACAAACTTGGTTTTATGAAGCTTCTCAGGGTTAAGTGTAAAACAAATAAAATTATGCAATTCACTTCAGTAGCAACTTAAAATCCCACACTGCCTGAGTCTCAATTGCTTTAAGTGTGTGTTTGTTTGTGTGGGTATTTATAAAACTATATTTATTTTCAACTACCAGCCTGAATGTTTCAAAATCTTATTAAAAAAAACTTGTGCTCTCAGGCAAGATTCGAACCTGTATCTTGTTGGCCAGAGAGAGAGCTATCACTTGATCTTGTATGATTAGCTGGTTCTTTTTAGTTCAGTGTGCTAAATCTAACAGTATTTAATTTAAAATATTTAGAACAAAGGTAAAATGAAGCCAAAAGTAGCTTATTTGCATAGTACATCATTGGGGAAACGACTTTCAGCTTCATACTTTCTTAAGTAGCAAATTTTGAAAGTGATAAAATCAAGAAGGCAAGGTTTCATCATGACAAATTGTTAAACAAAAAAAATTTTTTAATCCTAGGCAAAAGTTTGTGCACAAAATAAAAATTATGTCACATGATCTCTAGACATGTGAAATATCATAAAAATTTAAAAAACTTTCTTAAACTGTCAAACTGCCACCAAAAAATTGAGCAATTTTCAAACAGTAATATAGGCATTCCTATAATTGTAATGAATATGGTTACTACAAAGAAATAATCTATTACATCACAAACGACAGGAAAACTAATTTTGATGTTGTATCTGACATACTTTGTAAATGAGAAACACTTGAAGTGAACAGTGTCTTTTTGCATTTCAGCTATTTTCAGATCCTTATAAAATTAAAAGTACATAAAAGTACACGCCTAAGCTATTTATATTTATTTATTTTTGAGAGGATCAACTGTGGCCGTTGGTAGATTTGAGATGAAATGCCTCATATATAATTGAGTGTAAAGCTCATGCTTACTTAGAAGGACTTATAATGAAATAGATGACAAACTGGCACATACTTGACCACATCTTTATAGGTAATGATCAAAGTGAATAAACTATCAAACAAAAATGCAAACTCACATCTGTTGTCTTCTTATAGTAGTCAATATTTTGAAGATTCCTTGTCAGCCCAAAATCAGCAATCTTTAACACATAATTCTCTGCGACTAACACATTTCGTGCTGCTAGATCTCGGTGAATACACTGCAAATAATAATAATAAAAAAAAAAGGCAGGAAAAGGTATTTAATAAAAAAAATTTATTTGTTTTTAAAAAAAAAAAAAGAAAAAAGAAAAAAGTTTTCTAAGTTACTCACATTTTTGGAAGCCAAATATTCCATCCCTCGAACAACTTGATAGGAGAATGAAATGAGGTCCTTTAGTGTGAGGGGTCTTGTTGCAATTGGTCGCTCATATCCTTCTCGTGACCTGACAGGTGGTCGGCGCTCTCGTAAGAAATCTCGGAGGTTGCCGTGAGGAGCATAAACGACAATTACAAGTAAGGGTCCTGCAAAGAAAAAAAAGAAAAACTTAAGAAATTTGGAGCCAAGGACAGGTTTGAGGATTTTACCATTTCTTTCAAAAGGACCTCACTTAAACATGCATACACCAATTCTTTCAAAAGGACCTCACTTAAACATGCATACACCATTTCTTTCAAAAGGACCTCACTTAAACATGCATACAGTAATCTCACAAAAAGATAGTAATAAGTCTGTGAATTATTCAAACTTTTCGAATGAGGTGCAGCAAGAAGTATTAACTGACTGTGAAATGTTTGCTAATATAAATACAAACTATTGATTTATTTAAAAAGATGTGAAAATGGTTTGATAAACTTTAAACTAAGACTTGATTAAGAATATAAAAATATTACAATTTTATTCTGCATGTATGACTATTATCCTTTTCTATGCTCGTCCTGGATATGACAAAATACATCCAGTGGCAAGGCGTCTGACTGGGAGGTTTTGAGGAGTGTGAAATCACCTCTTAATTGCTGTTGTTCTGAGGTCCACCCTGATTATAGGCAAGTAGTAAATCCCAAACTGGAGTAAATGACTATGAAAGTATAAAAATACATTTTTATGGTAAAAATTTCCAGCAATAGATAAAAAAATAATCCAGCAGTAGATTTTAATAGGAAAATTTTTTTTTTTTTAAACTCAAGATTCCAAGAAAATGACTCGTAAGGAGTTGATATGCCATTAAACACACCAAACCTTTTCTTTCTAGGATCAGAGTGTAGTACCTAACCAATACCTGGTCCTACTTGACTGAAATCAGTTACACTTTCTGATCAAGAAACCACATAAGTGGGAAGTGATTGGGAAAAGCAAGGAAAGGAAAAGTGAGGGAAATGTATGAAGGACAGAGAGAGAGAAAAAAGAGAGAGAGAGAAAGAAGAAAGATGGGGAAAAAAAGAAAAAATTATATACATTTATAGAGAAATAGAGAAGTAGAAAGGATGGAGATGAGAGAGAGAATCTTATTAACTGGACATCAAGAGACAAAGAATGAAAGACTGGAAGGCAGTTGGGGTTGAAAAGGCATAAAAATAGCGATAGATAGATAGATAGATAGAGAGGGCAAAAAGGAGAGAGAGGATGCAGTAGAAAAATTACATGAACCAATTTTATTGCAATCAGATAAAAACATGAACAGGCAATGAAGATTGGAAGGGATAAGGGAAAGAATGAAAGAATACAGAGTGACAAAAACAGTAACACGATTTTTTATGGCTTATCAACCTTTTGCAGGTTATTTAAAGTCAGAAAATCTTTTTAGATTGTAAGAATCTTTTGGAGATAATGATACAAATCTTAATAATTAACCATAGTTCTTGCACAATCACTTAAGTTAAGCAATGTTAAGCTTAGTCAGTACCTAGATGGGTAACTGCTTGGGAATACCGAGTGCTGCAAGTTTGGATGTGCGGGTGGTGTAATTGATAGTGGCTTGGAATTGGAGAGCAGAGATCCAATTCCATTTGGGTTCATTATATTCTCTTATGTGCAAATACCCTTGGGAAAGATATGAATCCACCTCTTTTTTTCCCTGCTATGGGTTAATCAGTATAACTTATCAGTAAATTATTATCACATTAAAAAAAAAAAAAAAAAAAAAAAAAAAAAATTATAATCTAAAAATATTTTCTGGCATTAAATAAATTTTAAAATGTCTGATAAGCTGTAAGAAACAAATTAGTTAAAAACTCAGAACAATTTTCTTACCATTTTGAGTGCAGCATCCCAATAAATTGATGATGTTTTTGTGGGAGCCAATCACTTTCATCACTTCCATTTCCTGTACCAGGTCTGCCAATTCTCGTTCAGTGGCATCCTCTACAAAAACATAAAAGCTTACATTGAATGAATTTAGATTTTTTTAATGCTATATTTGAAACTAAATATTCAAGAAAATTTCAAGTTACTCTGTAAATCTGACATTCAAATTTGCTTACAAATAAATATAACCAACTAAGAGGCTTGAGACAAAGATGCATCATCTCACCAGATTTTTCATCCTATACAACAATACTATGAGCACTAGAAGAGCTATCATGATTTATTAATAGCAGATACAATCTTAATAGATATGCAGATGGCAGTGTGGTGATTAGCAAATTTATCTGTAAGAACTCCTAGACAATGTAGTCTAAAGGATAAGATGAATAAAGGACTAATAACAGTAAGAAATCAGAATGCATGGTCATCAGAAAAAAAGATGGCTCATGTTGTGGGCTATGTATTGAGCATGTCAAAATCAAGTAAATAAAGAAATTTAATTACCTGGGTAATGTTGCAACAGGTGACAAAAAATGCGACAGAAAAGTCCAAAGGGGCATTGGAATAATGGAATAAAGGTTCCAGAAACCAAGCAAAATATTAAGAGATACAAAAATTTTGTTAGAAACAAAGAAACTGCTACACAATATCGATCCTTCTATATGGCAGTGAATGTTGGACAAGCCCCTCACAGATGAAGTAAAGACTTGTGGTAACAGAGATGTGGTTCTACAGAAGGATGCTGAGAATATCATGAACAGAACATGCGAGCAATGAGGAAGTTAAAAAAAAAAAAAAAAAAAAGGAATGAAAAGACAGTTAAAATTTCTGGGACAATGTTGAGAGAAGGCTTGGAGAATTTAACACTCACAGGACATATTGAAAGCAAGAGAGACAGAGGGAAACAGTAACTTAAGGGGACAAACATTGCTTAGTTCTACAAAGAACAGGATGCTGTGAAGAGCCATGAACATTCACGTTTTGAAGTAAGATGTCATATAAAAGGTGAGTTTAATACCTTCCCTGCCAATTAGTTTGGGCAAAACATGTGTTTTTAATATAGTAACTAAGAAATTGTGGCATCTTGAGGTACCCAAATGGTGGCTAACATCTCTAACATATGTATGGGTTGACAATTGGAATCGTTTCAAGCTCAGAAAGGCATAAAAAGAATCAAGATTGACGTATAAGCACATTTGTAGCTGGTTTTTGTACGTGTTTATTTATCCATATCTGAAAAAGACACTTTCAGCAAAAATGTATAAACATGTCTAACCGGGGAAGGGGCTAAAATGTTTACTTTTCAAACTAATTGTTCAATGATTAGTACTAGCATATGTTGTAAACCTGAACAAAACAAAATTTAAGCATTACTGAAAGATATGAATTTGAAAATGTTTTTTGTAAAACATATTGGACATGCATTATTAAATGTTTCTTTTAAAGTAACAAATACAAATAAAGAAAAAAAAATCATTTATGCATTTTAATTCTATATAGTTACAAAGGAGGCATGGTGGAGTAATGGATAGCAGCTCGGACTGAGGAA
The DNA here is from genome assembly GCA_903632075.3 of Acanthosepion pharaonis. Taxonomy (NCBI): domain Eukaryota; kingdom Metazoa; phylum Mollusca; class Cephalopoda; order Sepiida; family Sepiidae; genus Acanthosepion; species Acanthosepion pharaonis. The sequence goes on from CAHIKZ030000568.1 coordinate 450,765, forward strand.
TCGGAGAGCTGAGTTTGAATTCCAGTTGAATCCATTACATTTACTTACGTGCTAATATCCTTGGGAAAGGTATGAATCCTTTTTCTTATTCCCCCAGCTATGTGTAAATAGCAAGACAGACTGGGTTCTATAGCCTTGGATAGCAACTGGTCTACTGCAGAAAGAAATGGCAACCTACTGAGGGAAAAAATCTGCCTCGTCAGTCGTGTACTGAAAGATACATGATCACCTAAGCGTGTATCATGCATGGCACATAACTGCCTGACTGATAGTTGCAGGAGAGGCTTGAGAGAGAGGCAAGTGAAGCAATGTATAGACAATTATAATTTTTTTTTTTTTTTTTTTAAGGGGTTAAAAATTAAATTGAAGAAACAAGAAACTTTGGCTGTAGATATTATTTATTTAGTTTCTTTATTTTAAAATTCATATCACCCCAAGCAAGGCAGTAAAGCCACTAAGGCACAAAATATTACTGAGTATGAAAGAATAAGAAAAAAGAGAAACATTATGAAAAAGTGAGAAGAATAGAAGAGCAATCAAAAAGACAGTAGATAACATTTAACATTGCATTTAAATTTTTGAAAAGTTGACTGGAAAACATGGAGCTGGAAGAGAGTTCCACAACTGAGAAAAAACCGTTAGCTAGAATTTACGGTTACATCTAACCAATTCAACCATAAACTGATGAGACCTTGCTGCTAATCTCGCACTGCGGTTAAATTCCTAAAGTCTAGGTAGCATAGCAAAGAGTTCATCTGAACAATTACCATGAAAGTATTTATAGAAAAGGCACAGGGAAGCTACATTATGATGGTGGGAAGTAGCTAAGGATGAGACGCCAGATCAGAACCAATAATATTGCTGATTCTTAACAACAACAAGAGGAAGAAATAAGAACAGAGCAAAATAGTACAAGACAAAACAATTTAATTCAAAGCAAAGCAATTGTAAGACAGTAACAAAGTAAAAAGTTACAAAATAGAAATAGTGTTCACAGACAAAAGGGATACAGTCAAGTGGATATAGTTGTCTGTCTTCAAGGCAAGAAAGAAAAAAAATGTGTGGGTAAGACTGAGAATTTCTATTGGCTAGGAAGAAATCCCAGCATGCACCTATGGGATTTGTTTATAAATTTGAAGAGGGAGCATTTTTAGCAGTCATTCCCGTGATTGAAACCAAGATCTTACCTTTTAACATTTTCACAGCCACAGCTACTTTTCCTTTCTTCCCTCCGATACCAATTGCTTCTGCTTTAATCACAACACCAAAGGCTCCAGAACCTAACTGCTTGCCCATAATCAACCTGCAAAGTGAAAATGTTAAGAACTGAATAGTGGGACAAAAGGAGGTTGAAAAATAACAGTCAAGGAAACATTCATTGACCGAGCAGACAGTACTACTATCAGGTGAGATTTATAAAATCTTTTCTCCTAAAACAATTTTTCAGGAAAATACATTTCTAAAGTTCAGTAGCAGCAGCTATTATTGCATTTTCCAGCATACTGAAAGGGAGGGGGTCACCTTTCCTAACTTTTTGTTTGAAGTAATGTGGAACATCAACGTCTTGATTATGTCATTATTTTTCTTCGAGTTACATGGACTATCCATTTACCTTGATGCTGCTGCTCAAAGACATCAAATGATCAAAGAAATAAGAAATTAGGACACAAATTCATTTTTATTAACATACAAAACTGTACTCTGGGAAATTTGGCTGTGACGAATTGTAGCTTCAGCTTTCTGAATTTACATTGAAATAAATATGGTAGTTATACACATCAATTCAAGAGTTCTGTATTCCATCAGATTCCCAATAATTCTGGTAATTTTCATTGTAGAAAAATCTTTGATGAGCAAGGTTAGTAAAAGGTTTCCAATGCAGATTTCAAACAACTTACCGATCACGAGAGAACTCCCAATTCTTATCCAATGGAATTTCATATTCAGACATTGTCGTCAATTCTGAAGAGAGTCGTCTTCGGGGTCCTTCAATCCTTACTTGGGGCACTAAAGGCTGCATTACATTCTGAGGATCTTTCTGATAATACAAATCATTCTGAAACAGAATTTTCAGCAGAAGTGAGGAAGTGGAGTAAAAAAAAAAAAAAGAAAAGTTAATTTACATTCCATCAAAATTTTGTTATTTTGATCAACTGAATTCTCTCTATTCTGACATCTACACGAATTTATTTTAATAGAAGGAATGGCAAAGAAGATTGAGGTAAGAAACAAGAGACAAAATGGAAATAAGCTCTCTTGTTAATGTACAAAGGAATATGATCTTCAAGGAGTAGAGTTAAGAATAAATTTGAATATTAAACAACATGCTTTCTAACATAGTAAAAGAATGCTAACAACTGCAGACATTAAGAAATAAGCTTTGATTGTATAAAGCCAAATTTTATTTATACTAATCTTTCACCCCAAGCAAGGCAATAAAAGCCACTATGATGCAAGAGGTTACTGAGTGTGAGTAAATATGAGAGAGAAAAAAAAAGGCACTATAAGGAGGGAGGACAATAAAAGAAACTGAATTAAGACAGAAGATTGATATTGCATTTAAATTTTTAAAAATGAATGGTAAGCAAAGAACCAGAAGAGAGTTCTACAACCAAGAAGTGCGAGAGAAGAAACTTCTGGTTATATTATTTCAACTGTAAAATAAGAACCTGTTACCAATTTAGTACTGTGCTTAAATTTTTAAAATCTAGGTACCATGGAAGAAAGTTCATGAGAACAATTTCCATGAAAGTTGTTGTAACCTAGAAAGGGATACTGAATGAAGAATAACCAAAACGGAGGTTGGAAATGAAATGGTAATCTTTATAAAAATCAACAAAATACTATACTCACCAGTGGCGTGAAGTAGGTAAACCACTGCTAGTGGTGAACTACTTAGTATATTACCCCCACTTACAATAGTGTCCAACGTATTTATGAGGATTGGGACATAGTGTTCATAGGTATGGTATATAACTAAAGGCACAGGGAGTCTATGTTATGGTGGTGGGAAAGTGATAGGAACCAAGATGCCAGATCAGGACCAATAACCTACCTGAAAACATGCCATGGCACAGTGGTTAACAAGCTAATCTTTTAGCTACAAAGACTCACCCTTGATATAACATTTAAAATTTCAGATATACTAGTTTAAGCATACCATCAAAAAAGTAGTTGTAACAATTAAGTAATTTTGAAATGTCATTCTACTTATAAAATATCAAAAAACTTCTTGTTTCTTTGCAACTTCAATAATTCCTTAGTATGAAACAAACAGCGTTCTCTTCAGATTATGGAGTTTTGTGTATCAAGTTAAACCGGAAATTCTATTTATATTCTCATTAGAAGAGTTCACTACACAGGTATGGTCAACTACATTATCAGAAGAGCCTAAATAATAGGCAAAGTCTTACAGTGTTTTTAAATTATTATTTTTTTTTTTTTAAATCCAGCATTACTTCTTATTACTATAAATGTTATTTTTAGTGAATACATGTATTTTAGTTGACACTTGAATTTTTTTCTTAAACAGTGAAATTAATATCAACCAGCCTAGATTAAGAAGCTTTTATATATATAAAAAAAACTGTCTCAACAGGAATTGAAACTGTATCCTCTTCTTCTATCAGGGTAACCACTCCTATAGCTGTGCTGTTTTAATGATGGTTGCCCATGGCCAAATTGGTACTGGCATGTTTTGACTAGATTATTTTCCCTGATGGAGAAAGGGAATACATTAACAGGGGATATTAACTTCACTATTATAAATAAAAAAAGAAGAAAAAAATGGATTTCAACTCAAGCATATACCCATTGAAAGTGTTTATAGTTTATAACACAATGTTATATATATATTTTGATTTTTCATGGTATCGATTATCAAGTATGCCCAAATTGATTCTGACTTGCAATTGGACAAAGGCTGAAGAGAGACTTGTCTCTTACCCTTTGCATTTTGTTATAAACATGACAAAAAGCAACTCACCGGTTTCATCACAATAACCCTCTTTTTGTATTCCGTTCCTTTATGCCGTTTTCTACGCCGGAAACACACAACAGCCAATACTACACAGAGCAGTATCAGAAATGTTGCTACCACAGCTATCAGCACATATATATCAGACTTGGAGAGTGCATCCATTGTAACAGGTAATTGGCTTGGACTGAGAGTTTCTAAGAAGGAAAAGAAAAATGGTGATGGAAATCAGAATAATGAAAACTAAATGGAACAAATTTTTATTTTTATCCATTCAATGTGAACTTTCACACTGTAGCAGGAGGTGAAAGAGAGAATGTTTACATGCTTTATCACCCTTTAAACTAAATATAAATTTTTCAGGTGATAATTGGTCTTAGATCTTGATGACAGACTTAAGTTTTAAAAATAGATGTTTGTACTAAATGAGGTTAGAAAATTGAGTGTCAAATAAAGATAGAATGCCTAATTTTGAGACATGTTTGGTATCAATTTTTAATGCAGAATTAAAAAGATACGCAAAGGAAATTGTAAAATAATATTCAAGCAGAGATTTCTCAGAAAACTGTTGCAATAATGTTAAAGTTGAAACACTAGTAGGAAAGTTAATAAAATCAGTGGCAGAAAGACTGAATGAGGTTATAGAACCTAAAGGAGCCAATATTAAGATAATGAATAATTTATTCAGACATAGTGAATGGGTTCCTTTGTAAATAAAAATTTATATTGTGATTAGTTTGTGTAACATGACACCCCAAAACAAATTATCAATATTTTAAACAAAAATATACCACAGAATGACTTTACTTTAATCAATTTATTCTAAGCAAGGCAATAATGCCACTAAGATGCAAGGGGTTTCTGGGAGTAGAAGAAAATGAAAAAAAACTTTAGAAGGAACAAGAAACTCAATCTTAAACAGGAAACAATGGATAAACCTCTACTCTACCTTAACATAGTTCCGATAAAAGCTGTAAACACACACACGCACATATATATATAACTTACAAGCTAGTGAAGAACTAGAAAGCAAACATTTTACATTAATTCCAATACCAAAATTGCAAATTTTTTTTTTTTTTTTTTTAAATTCCTTCTTTCTTTCTTTCTATGGCAGGATTTTTTTTTTAATTTTTTTATCAGCAAGGATTCCCTCTTGATAGCTTCAAATAACTAGATTTGACAACACAGCTGATACCTAAACATCATTACCTTCTGGCTCAACAACTGTAAGCCAGGCACTTTGGTACTTGAATCCCATTGAATTGGAGGCAACACATGTATACCAACCAGCATCTTCGTAGGTCACATTTGGCAGGTAAAGGACTTCAGGATTGGAAATATTCAGTCCAGATTGCTATAAACACAGAACAAGGTTCATAAAAAATACTGTTACATTATTAGCGATAAAAGAAAATCAAGCAAAATACATTTTTAAAAAATTTCACATTTTCTCATCTATTTTAAACATTTTGGTGATTTATTTCTTAATTGTTTAACTGCATTAAATATCAAAATAAATGAAGCATTACACATGGAGTTCCTTTCAAGTGTAATGCAAAGATGTACAACTAAATTAATGAACTTTTACATTAACTGCTCTTACTAGTCAAAAATAATAATTTAAATATATTCATTTACAATAAAATAAATTTTTCAGAAACCTAGAAGTTAACAGCTTCTAGTTAGTTTGTTCTTTCATGAAAAGATTAATAACTAAGTATTTAATATTCCTATTTATTTAGTTTTGTATTAGAAATCTATTTTCCCTGCCAATAGGTACATAGGTAACATTTTCATAAAAAATGGTTAACGACAATGTTTTATTTTTGATTGCTGGTAAAGTAATATAATAATAAGGACCATCTTTGTAGACAAGGCAGAGGAAGAATCTATCTCAAACTTTTTAGGTAGTCAAAGTATCAAAATCTTTTATAACAAAGTGGCCATCATCAAATTCAGTAATACTATAAGGAAATTTCAGAAAATTAAACTTTGCATGCATTATCAGATTTTATCTTCAATTTTTATTTAATAAGTAATTTTTTTATTAAAAATCTCAGATACTTACCAATATTTTTTTTTTTTAAATTATTTCATTTTTTTTAAACATTATATAAGAATGAAGAAAAATAAGAATTGAAGAGGTATTAAAAGGAATACATTTAAATCATGCCAAGAGTTTTATAGATAGGATTTGGTTCGCTGATAGAGAAGGATCGTAGAATTTAATGAAAATTAAAATCTTCTGGAGATTGGTTGAGAGAATAAGCTTCATTGTTAACAGAGAGAATGTGAAATAAGAGGAAAAAAAAAAAAAAAATATAGTCAAAGAACATTCAGACATTTTTGTCATTCAAATGAATCCCAAAGAATGGAAACATGCAGAAAAAAAGAAAAAGAGTTTATAGCACAGTTTATAAATATTTTCAAATATAAAATATTCACATCCAATTTAAATGGAATTAGATTATTACAGGTCATTTTTCTTATATTCATATTTTTGACTAAAATACTTTACATTGGTAAATTATAAAACAACAACTACTTAAAATGTTTTGATATATCAGAGTGTATCCAAAGTATTTTTGTTTTTACAGACCTTTACTCCAAAACACTATTGATGAATCTACGCTGTCAATATTATATAATTATTAATACGATTCTGCTGTACCTTTTGTTTCAGATTTTATAATGGTGGTTAAGGCGTGTGGTGCACAGGCAGTGCTGAAGGACAAAATGTCAAATGGACTAAGTGTCGAATAGACTAATTATTGAACAAACAAAATATTGAACGAACAAAATGGCAAACAAACTGGTGAATGGAAAAAGAATTGAACTGACTAAATGATAAAAGGCTACAATGAAGTACCTTTTACTTAGCATGCAAGTATCCTGCTGGTAAATTATTTTAAAATATTAAACTAATATAAAAACCTCTGATGGAAAAAAGCCTTCTACATAATTACTAAGTTTTTTGAACAAGGATCTGCATTCAAACTATTGTAAAGAGTTAACATTTTTATTTATAAGAAATTACAATTGTGATAAAAAAAAATTTTTTTAAATTTATTTATGATGAAATTACAACAGTAGCAAAATATAATTAAAGATTATGAGCGATGGCTTCAAGATATTCTAACTCAGTAGTGATGTAGTATCTATCAACAATGCCTTTTAGTCTTTGGTTTACAATTGTCTATTTTTTGTATTTTCTTCTGACATCTCTGCCTTGTTGCATTTGCAACAATGCTGAGATGTTTTTAAAATCATGACAATATATTTGTTTTTACTTTGTTCAACATTTTGTCCATTCATCATTTAGTCAGTTTGGCTCTTTTTCTGGTCGGCATTTTTTCCATTTGTCCTTCAACACACTGACCTACTAATGGATGTGTGGATGGTGTAATAGTAGCAGCTTGAAAAGAGAAATCAGTAAGGTATGTTCAAATCCCGGCATAATATTGCCTTTTACATACTCTTTGGAAAGGTATAAATTCATCCTTTCCCATTGTCTATGAGCTTATCGTACCCGGTCGAAAGGCCAATCCTTCAACTCAAACAGAAGTGCTAACATCAAAATCCACATCTCACATGACAAAATAGACCTTAATTTCATCTGGCTATGCGCACACACTTCCAGAACCCTGGCCCAAAATACCAGTGTCATAAAACAGCTTTTCTGACCAATCAGAAAAAGGCCCACACAGTTTTCACAAGCCATTTTTTAACCATCTACTGTAAAACCAACACCTTTTTCACCCACAGCAGGCAGAACTGACTAAGCTGGCTTTAGGGACGAAACCCCATGGCAAACAAACCAAATGTGGCAGACTACAAAACTGTCCAGGCCAACAAGAAAAACAACAGAGACTAACTCTTGACTAATTGTCATAATTTATGGAATATCCTACCCTCCACTTTTCTCTCATTCTACTTCATATACATGTTGATTTTCTCACATGTCTATCTCGACTACTACCTTGTGTTATACCCTGAAACAAATTCTTGGTCGTCCATGCCTGATATAATATACCCCAGAATGAGCAAACAAACCTTACATGTCATGGGCAAATAAAAACACTTTACTTATTTCGACCACGTTTTACCTCCTTTGATTGTTTTATTACTCCCATTATTTTTTCTTCTCTTGTTAGTGGTAAGTTCCCCATTATAAGTTAAACAGCAGGGTAGACTGGGCTCTAGAAGAACAACTCTGAAATCTGGAAGTATGTAGCCCTGTCAAGGCATATACTATAAGCCATGTAAAAGATTATAGAGTTGACAATTAACCAAGGCATGGGGATTGTGGATTATGATCTCAACTGGAATCAATGATGAACAGGTTACACATCAAGCTTCTAACAATTGTGAGGCATCATTCTTAACTAGGCCTTAAAGCCATTCACAATATTTGGGAAGTGAATGAAAATAGAAATGTCTAATAACTGTACTGCCCCAAAATTTTTGGACCTGCATTCTAAAATATTCAGAAGTGCAAAGTTTATCAAGAGGCTTTATATGTAAAGCATTATATAAGCTTTGAAACATAAAGGAACTTAAAAACAAAAATACTTTAGATAAACACCAGTCATTTCTTTTTCAGAATGAAACCATTCCCATTTTGTAAGAACCACAACATAATCAGAAAAATCTCTTGAAACATTGAAAAGTTCAGAGATAAATTAAAACTGAAATTTAAAAAAAAAAAACTTTACATACTAAATGCTTGTAATTTTATTGAAATATGATTTTTCTTTTTTCAAATATCCTAATAATTATAGAATTATTTTTTAAAGTTATTTGAGCTTTCTGATGTTTTTCATTAACTTTAATGTCTGATTTATAGCTATTAATCAAATTTTATTGTTAGGTATTTGAAAGTAATCATTTTCATATTTAAATTTGTTTTAATGACAACGTCATTAAAACGAATTCATGAATTTTACAAAATGTAAATTACATGGTCAAATTATTAAACATATATATGTATTTTTTTTTTATTTAAAATGTAAAAAAATTCCTGGACTGAAACAAACAATGAAATTCTTGCAAAACAGGACAAACAAAATGGCAGAAATAGGAAGAAAAAGTTCACATCCTGAAAAATGCACAAATGTCTTCTACTGATGCCGTGCAAGCTGTCAAGAAGAATCTCTAAAAGAAACAAGATGACTTTGCTTCATCCCTGAACAGTGATGAAGTCTGAGGATGCTAAGAATCAACTTTGGAAGTGGTAAAGCATAAGCATAAAGACATTGGAGCTATTTTTAAACCATTTGTTGTAAATTTTACTAGCACACAGATGTAGTGATATGACTTGGTATAGATCCTTAAAGCATTAACTGGCCATTCATAGTGAACTAAATTTATAGGAATCTTTTTTTTTTTTTAAACAATTATCAGATCTCCATTCTATAATCATTAGTAAGTAGTATGAATTGGACATGAAGTATTAACTTCAATTAAGACTTCAATTTGTACTACTTAAACCTTGGGCAACCTACCTTATTTGATTAAGGTATGAAATGACTATAGAAAATGGGGAGGGTTTAAAGATGACTGACAGTGCTTCACATAAGCACTGAAGTTAAGCAATGTTGAGTTTGGTCAGTACCTAGATGGGTGACCATTTGAGAATAACAGGTGCACTAAGCATGGATGTGTGGGGAGTGTTGTGTTGGGCTTGTTATGTTCACTTACACACAAATACCCTTGGAAAAGGTATGAATTCAATTCTCCCACCAGCAATGGGTTAATTAGCAGGACTTGTATCAGTAAAAATCATTATCTCAAAGAAAAAAAAAAAAAAATTCTTACAATCTAAAGATATTTTCTGGTTTTAAATAACTTGTTAAAAGATTGATAAGTTGTAAAAACAAATCAATCTTTACAAGAAACCAAGTTTGAAACCCAATAACAAAGAGCTGAATACCTCAACATGGATTTATTTACATCATGAATGAACAGAATCTGCTTTTATATCATACATAGATTTGGCATATGCTTCTCGGAGAAGTAACGAATTATACTAAACAGGTTAAGAGGAAAACACATTTGGTAGCCTTTAATTCTAAAAGCTTTAAGACATTCAGATAAAAGCTATATAGAAGAATGGCTACATATTTCTTTTTTAAAAACAAAGCCAAGTTGGGAGATTTGAAAAAAAAGAAAAAAAGAAAGAAAGAAATTGTTTAGTACAAAAAGTTTTTGATGAGACAGCATCCACAGAAAGTAATGGGAAATTGTTTAAAAATCTGTTTATTTTGCATCTGAAATAAGATCAAGGATTACTTCCATCACTGGCAAGGTTATAAAAAGAGAAGAAAATTAATTAAAGAAGAAGATCATGAAAGAAGCAGCAATGCTCCTAGTTGAAGAAACATTCACATAAGATAGAGGAACGCAAAATAATTTAGGAGAGTTCGTTCCATAGAAAGAAGAGAAAAAGAGAGCATGCTTCTGTTTTTTTTTTTTTTTTTTTTAAAGTCCTTGTAATTGTCACTAGAGTCAGTTAAGAAACATGCTTGGCACAGCTAATACCAAAAGCAACAATCAGAGAGATCACGAATGATACACATTTAAAAAAAAAGAAAAAAAGTCAACCAATATTCCCAGCATCCTTCCTTCTTAAGCATGAAAATTCCCAATGGCCATTTATAACCCGAAATGTTTGTAAACCGAAACTATTTTTCCAATAGGAATCAATGTAGAGAAAAAAAAGTTAAAGTACGATAAAATTGGAAAAGAAAAGCATGGCACAACACGTGAATGTATACAACACAGCGTTTGACTCAGAAATTATTCCATTTGGGTTAACGCGGTTCAGCAATGTTGTTTGAGAACCAAAATTTTGTTCGCTAACCGAGGCATTTTCATCTCAAATTTTCTGTTCGAAAACAGATTTGTTCAACATGTGATATGTTCAAGAAACAAGGTTGCACCATATTTTGAGATAAGACATATTTACTGATCATAACTTTACAATCTTATTTATCACGCAAAGATGTGTATTTCCCACCCAACTGATTTTCTCCCCTTAGCAGTGCAACCAACATTGTGACAACTTTTGCTTTTTTCAACAATCTCAAACAGGCAACACTGTGGACATTCAGCATCCATGGAGTCAGTTGGAGTTAAATTTTCAAACGTCACCTGTAACTTTATAAAATAGATTTAATTTTGATGTATTTAATTCTGGTAAAGACTAAAGATTGGCTTTTGAAGATCACCTTAGGACATGTGACACATTTTAACTAATTCTTCAAAAGAACCCTGGTACTGTGGAACAAGAAATAGCAAATGTTCAAGATCAGAATTTCTTTGTGCATGTTAACCATTTATATGAGGTCTGCCTAGAAAGTGTGCAGCCATTAATTAAGAATATAGCCTATTTATGGCAACAGTGTCTTGGACTTCTTCATATTAATCTCCTTGGACCCCAAAGATGTATTCCAGCATTCCTTTTGTGATCGTCATCAACTGCCTCTTTGGACTACCTTTAATCTTGTTCATGGCATTTCAATGATAATTTTGGTTTTTGCAAAAGGGAGCTAAACCAGTATAAGAAATGACATACATAAGTGAAGTAATGTTTAACACCCCCCCCCAAAAAAAACACCAGTATAAAACATGAAAAAAAAAAAAAAAAAAATCTCCTTTCGCAGTCATGAATGTGACAATTATGCAGCACACATGTTGAATCAGTGCCAAACACATCACTACATGGAAAAGCATTTGTATATGCACAGCAAATTCATCTTGGACTGGTTGCCAAATTATACTAAGAGCATAAAACTGGTATTTAAGACATTCATGTTGACTTTCTACTTTCTGTGTGAAACTTAAGTCCTTCTTTGAAGCTACATTAAAATAGAATTACAATTATACTTCTCTGTCTGTGATGACTGAGAAAGATTTTGCAGAAATGGATCAGCAGGGAAAACTGAGTAAAAATACTTTTAATTTCTAAACTTTATATTTCTACAAATCTAGATAAATCTTTTGGGACAGGAGACAAGCATTCCGATGAATCAAATGTTTTTTTTTTATTATTATTTTATTTGGCTCTAAGGAAAGTTAAGGAAATTTCTAAATAAATTAACGAATGAGAACTTTTCTTCCAACCAGATATAACAAGAAAATGAGGGACAAAAAAACACAGTCCCTGCAAATTAGTCTTTCTTTCCTTACTATATTCGGTAATCAAAATCAGAAATTTGCTCCAGTCAAAAGGTGTTTCTTTCTTTCTTTTTTTTTTAAAATATAGAAATCATTACAAGTGTTCTCTCCAATTGCTACTTTTCTTATTACCTGTGGTTATGCATGACATTATTATTATTATTATTGTATTGCAGGCAAATAATTCCATGATTTTAGTTCCCCTTTTGCCTAACAATACAGCAGTACTGAACCCTCACATTCCTTCCATTTCCCAAGAAAAAAATACCATCAGATTTTTGACAGAAAATATTTTCCAACTTTCATTTTCAATGTGGAATAATTGCATTTATAAATATTTTAACACTAATTACTATGCATGCAGTTTGTACTCATCATAGGTACAAATGCCCAAGTTATCCATTCTTTTAGTTGATCTACACATGCAATGGATTTTAAGTTAAAACTTGAAGTTTTAAAAAGAAAAAAAAGGCTGGAATATTTCATTTTGTTACCTTTTTAAACTACAGAGTGTGTGTTTGTAATTTTAAAGGTGGGGGTCTTAGTAAACAAATATAAATTTATTTTCTTTCATTCTTTATGAAAATTTAAAAAAATATTCAATAATCCTTAAAAGAAAAGTTACTTATCCAAAAAATGCTTACATTAACCACATATAGCTAATGAATTCTTTGTGGAAAAGTATATACCTTAGGGGAAAAAAAAAAGTTACCATACCTTCAATTCAAGTAAAAAGGGAAAAAAGTAGGAGGGAAAAAAGTAGGAGGAAAAAAAATAGAAAGCTGGGTAGGGAAAAAAAAAAAAAAAAAAAAGAGGAGTCAATTAAATATAAAGGAGAAAATTTGTTAAATCATATTTTTTTTTTTTTTTCAAAAAGAAGAAAAAAAAAAAAAAATCAGAATAAAACGAGAGAATTACTGCAGGTATCATTAACAGCAAGATGAAATAAATGATTTAAAATTTGATGAAGGCAGCAAAAAAAGAAAGAAAAGAAAAAGAAAAAAAAAAAAATCAGCATATACATGACGTCTTTGTTCATTCTACGCCATATCCAAATTATCAAGACTACTGCTGCTCAATAGCAAAAACTGCACATAACCAGAAAAGGCATTCCACGACATGACAGTAAATTATTGAACAAATGTTTTCTTAAAAACTGATTACATGAAAAGCAGTCAAAAAGACAAAAAGGAATTTATACAGGGTCTACATTTCAGACTTCCATCAGCTCTTTAACCATATCTGAAGAGGCATTGATTTAGAAACCAAGAATTAGATTAAGTTTTTATAAAGTTCACAAAAGATGAATATTCTTTTCTTCAAATTATTTTATTGCATATGCAATCAAATATTTTTTTATGTTTGTTGTATGCTTTTAAAATGTCATTTTAAAATGAAGTTATATATCAAATTATTTTTGAAAATATCCAGAATTTGTGAGTAAATTTCCTTAGATTAAAAACAGAAATTTGAAAGTTTATTTAAATCAGTATAAATGTAAAATTGAAAGTTTTATTGAAAATAAGCATATTATTATAAAATAATAAGTTTTCATGGAAGGTAATTGCTTAAGTATTGGAGAAGTCTTTTGGTAAACCTTGTAGCAGGCCTGTGATCATTCCTAGTAAGTAATTTTGGCTACTCTTCATGTAGTGGCACCAGAACAGAATCCAGACCACACATTAAAAAAAGAGCAAGAGATGACTTTAGACAGACCTTGTGTCAGAAGTGAAGAGTAGAATTAGAATGAATGCAGAGACAGACATACAAGACACAAGAGGACAGAAGAAAAGTCAAGTTCCCCTCCCCCAATAAAATAATTTTGAAAGAATAGATGTCCATAACATATGGGTCTCCCATTTTTATAATTAAAAAAAAAAAGTGCTACTCAGTGCTAAACATGTTAAGTAATATTTTTCAAGATTATTTGTTAAGTGACAAATGATACTAATTATATGTCCCCACTTTTGAAATTCACACCATGTTTTCATTTTGTCCTCTACTGACTTGTTACTAAAATCTGATTTCAATTGAAGTTATTTAGTCTTTGGTAAAAACCCAGTGTTCTGTTCTTGGTCAACACACATGATCAATGAAGAAATGAAAATCTGATAAAGAATCCTCCCTTTATATCAAAGATATTGTGGCAAACATGCATCGGTGAAGATGCAAAAAGACCTTGGATCGCATGCGGACATGCTTACCAACACCAGTTACATCTCTATGCCAAACTTAAGCAATAATAAGTAACTTGAAAGAGTTTAACCATAAAAAGGTGTAACAATTAAAAAAATATACCAGGCAAAGTAATTAATGCTATCACAATTTTCTTGGTTAGCCTAGAAACAGAGTAGATGGTATTTGCAATTGGATATAACCATATACTGTTTGCAATCTTTTCAAAACCAGGCAAACTTTCAGTTAAATATCTAATGCAGAACCTTTCTAATTTAGGCTTTTGGTTTTAAGACCAGATCTCTTTAACTGTATTAGAATATATAGGCTCAACTTTTACCTTTGACTTAAAGAACTCTTTAATATTTCAAAATAGAGAGAGAAGACCTGACTTGAGAAATAAAACAAAAAAACTGGATCAGATTCAGATATTTAAACAGGAAAAAAAGAGAGAGTTGCAAAGAGAAAATGAAAGTCAGTGAATGAAGGAAGTAAAACTGGACACCCAATGGCACAAAAAGAAATCTTGTGCTTTCAGCAGATTGAAATTGAATTCTTGTTTTTAGTTTACAAACACTGAAATCCATTAAAAAATGTTTTCAACTGTTTGATTTCCAGCCAAAACAAATCTTATTTAGAACATAGTATTAAAAAAAAATCTCAGAAGGCCATAAAAAATCCAAAACCCAAACAGTTTATATTGAAATAAATTTGACATCTTTAAATCCCCAAAATAAATCTGTCAACAGCAAATGACTTATCAATTTGGACTGAAAATATCATTTGCTGGATTAAAAGAAAGAAAGAAAAAAAAAATTACATTAAAAAATAAATAAAAAATAAATTTCTCAATCGTTGTTTATTTTCAATTCAAGAATTTTAAATTAAAAATAAAATTGGTAGGCAAATTCAATAACTTAAACACATCCACAAACCTAAGAGCTTCTATCTTTCATGATCTTTAATGGTATAAATAAAAAAAAAAATACTTTTTTTTATTATAAGTTTTACCAAGTGTGTCAGGTTAATATTTTATTTTGCATTCACATTTTTTATTAACCCATTTCTTCCTGGCATCAGTTTAAACTGACAAAATCATTTTACTATTTATCTAAACTAAACTATAATAATGAGCTATAATTTTGGAAAGTGAAAATTTCACTGAAATATGTAAGAAAATTTCTAAGTTTTCATCTGAAATCAAGAAAAAAAGAAATCTATTTTTTGAAGTGAGAGATTATTTATATATATATAAAAAAAAACCAATAAAACAATTTTTTTTTTTTTTACTGATTCATATTATTTCTAAAAAGGCAATTTATTCACTTCTATATAAATAAAAATGTTAATGTCAGTGTGTTTTCAACTTTACTCCTAGAGGCCGTAGCCAAACATATCCCTTTTTGGAATCAGGCTGACTCCATGAGCAAATTAAAAACATTCCGATCCTGAAATTTTGGATTCCCAAGTTTTCATTGCTGCAATTTTTTTACATGACTTTTTATGACAATTTTTTTTTTTGTACAATAATAACCATGAAATAAAAATAATTGTTTGTATGGAAAAGTAAGGACCTACATACATTAAAATGACATTAAATTAAGTGGTGACACAAGAATTATTGCTGCACATTTAAAAGGTAAGCTTAAATATTAATGCAATTATGCAGCAATCAATTTTAAGTTCTTCTATAGTTTATTGTTGCCGATCACATATGGCATCAGTATGCCTTGCAAAAAGAAATCTCCGCCAACAGAGGATCAGATTGTGATCAAAAGAGCCAAGGCTGTATCAAGGAATAGAAAATCTTGTGCAAATGAAAACCCAGATCAATCAGCATCCAGGAGTGCTTCCAATGCTGAGAATATGCAAAGACTTAGGGATCCTCAAACTCCTGAACAAGCTGAAGGCACAATCAAAAGCTCTCCAAAGGAGCGAGCTTAATTGCCACCAAATAGGGTGGCTTTTAAGTTCTTAATAACAGCAAAATAAGTGATGGATTTGATTTTATGGATATTGCTTTAAAAAACAATATAGAAGACAATGCATTCTCTAAGTTTTAAATATAAGAGACATCATGACAAATTCAAACCTGAAGTTTAACTAGTATGGTAATCAAAGAAAACTAAAAATTAATATTAAATAGTAACAAAGTTTTGTGGAGTGAAGTTCAAATTATTCAATAAGCCAACAATTTTTTTTCCAGATATTTTGTTGAGTAAAATTCATGGACAGACACAGATAACAAGATTTCAAAGCAGGAAAAAAAGACAACAAAGAGAGAAAAAGTTTTTTGTAAGCACACTCCCATAAATAATAAGCACATTGATATATGGCCATATGTATGTATGGGAATATGCACCGATAAAATAACATTTTGCCAACATTAATCCAATATGTGTTAAAGTCAATTCGCATATATTTAATAATTAAATACTATTTTTAAATTTGGATAAAATATTGATCTGAAGCTATAAAAGGATAAATTACAAGTTTAGATACAAATTATAAAATGTCTGAATTATCAAACATTATTACTATATCATTGTTTCCTGGATGCGCTGGCCCATTTTAGGAAATTGCTGGAAATAAATGACTATAAAACATTGATTACGTCTTCTCATTGGTGTTGTTATTTTGATGCCAGTCAGATTCTCTGCAGTTAAACTAGGGTAAACAACAACCCCAACACACAGTCTAATAAAAATAAGTCAAAAAGCAGTTTCCCTTCTATACCACTATATACCTATGCTGGTTTGGTAAAAGCACTAAGTGCTAATTAGTTTATAACACCAATGCTAGTGACCAATATTTCACAGTGTCTTGAAAATGTACACATTTGTTAAACAGCAGGCAATGTAAGCTTCATAAAGATATATATATATATATATATATATATATAGTAGAAAAATATACAGAATTATATTTTAGCTCTATGTTTACACACATGGTATTGATCACTGAAATAATTGGTCAAGCAAAAGATGATATTTGTCTATTACTAATTTTTGACTAACCATTTTATCTTATAAAAAGAAAAACTAGAAAAAAATTATATACAAAATTTGAACTACTTAAGACTTTGTTTACTCAAGTAAAGTGTAAACAAACAACAATGATGTACAAAAAAACAAAACAAAAAAGAAACAACAGATTTAGAAGAATATTCTATACGACTAAATACAAATGATATTTTCCGTTTAGTTTTCATAGCCTAATTGGTAAAGGAGACAAGTTCAAATCTTGTCAGAGGCTAATATCCTTGCCAGGATGTTGTGATAGTATCTCTGGTATATATATATATATATATATATATATATATATATATAAAATATGTAAGTTTACTCTATAAGAAATACACTAAATTTATAAATACCAATAGTCACTGAATTTGTTTGTTTAAAGTATTTTAAAATAATGAATGATCTAAAAAAAAAAAAAAAAAAAAAAAAAAAAAAAAAAAAAAAAAAAAAAAAAAAAAGAAAAAAAAAAAAAAAAAAAAAAAAAAAAAAAAAAGAAAAAAAAAAGAAAGCATTTTCACATATTTATTTTATCAAACATGTGAGCATGAAAAAAAAAATTGATAAAAATAAGTTCAGCTTCTATCTGGAGAATTTGATTACTTTCTTGTCTGAATGGCAACAAAACGGAGGAAGTAACTTGCTATAAAACTGAATTTTCTTTTAAAGAATTCTTTAGGAATAATTAACAATATTTCTTTAAAAAGATAAAACAGAAAAAAAGAAAAAAGATGAACCGATACTGAATATAAGAACAAAAAAATGAATTACAATCAGTTATAATCGGCAGTTAATGAATTTAATAACCTGTCCAACATAATCCATTAATACTGTCCATAAAATCTGGTATTATAAAAATATAAATAAAAAACAAATATTAATTATAGACTATAAAAAAAGATTTATTCATTTTAAGTTTATAAAAACCCAGTATTAATTATGGGTTTCTACTTATAACCCATTAATATCCAACATTCCCAAAATGGGCATTAATTAGTTAAATATATCAGCAACTTTGCTTATCTGACATTAGGTGCTAGACTGACATTGATGATGATGATAATAATAATAATAATAATAATAATAAAAATAAAAAAGTTATTGGATTAACACAGGCAAAAAGGTTAATTCTGCATGTTGTGCTGTATAGAGAGAAAGACAAGTTGTTTATTTATGAAGAATATCTGAAGTGTGGAGAGAATAAAATGGTAAAATGAATCAAAGATGATAGTTTGGAGGTCTGATGAGGTTCTGGTGGATACTCAATATTTGAGGTCAGAGGGGAGGGGGGTTACAGTTTTTTTTTTTTTTTTTTAAATTTATTATTTTTAAAAAAATTTATTTATTTATTTTTTTTTTTTAAAAACAAACACACACAATGCAAACAGATAACCAACAAAGTATGCACTGGAAACATTAGAGATAGAGAGAAAGATTAAAAAAAAATGCTAAAGTATGTATTGAGATTTTTTTTTTTAATAAAGAGGGTGAAAATACCATACCTTATAGTTCTGCAAAAGCACAACAAAAAGAAATAAATGAATTTTTTGTTTCATATAACATTTCACTTAATGTTTTTTTTTAGCAATTTAAAAAATAATCATTAAATGAGCTGATCATTTATAGTTATAATTTTATATTCACAAAATAAAATTATTTTATTTTCTCAAAATAAAATTCTAAGTTTTCTTTAATTTTCATTAAGAAAAACTTCAAGACAAAGTTAATTGGGAAAAAAAAGTTTTTAGGTTGATTTTGAGATTCATATTTTAAAATATTCAAAAATATTTTTTTTTTAAAACTGTATTTCTACAATAATTAAAATCATACAAATGAAGTAATTTTAAATAGTTTCAAACTACCAGAAAAATAGTAGAAAATACAAATACTTAATTAGAATTTTCATAAAATGTTTAAATATTCTTGTCTCTGCTATTCTAAAAAAAATTTTCTTTAAAAAACAGCTTAACAGTGAAAAATATAGAATTTAAATTTTCTTAATATCTACAATTTTCCCAATTTCTACAACTATGACTGGTAGATAAGTATTTGTATTTTAAGAAATGTGTACATGTCTTGCATCACTAATTTCCAACTAAGACACATCATTATATAAACAACATGCCAGATCAAATTATTAATATTGCAATAACAAGAACAGAATTTGTCCTGCTCAGTTTTTAATATTTAAGTTTGGTTTTGTTTTTTTATAAAAATAGCTTTTATTAGTAATAGTAGTAAAAGCATATTTAACCAATTTAATTAGCATCTTTTTTTTTTAGATTTTACTTATGTGAAAGCCTTTCTTACCAGAAATGCATGCCAATTTAATTTAATAATAGCAAATTAAAGATGGATACTTTTAAGCAAGTAAATTAAAAAAATAAAATCAAACAGTAAAAAAAAAAAAAAAAAAAAAATAAAATAAAAGTACACTGAAAGCAGATTTATTGAACAGTTCTTTCTCCCCAACAAATAATAAAATATGGTTATTTTAGTTAACAACTTAAATACTGAAATGATATGCGAAATAGTTTTCAGTGTCTTGGAGCAATTTAAAGCATAGGACTGGATATTAATTCTTTTTATTTAGAGGCAGAGCCAGTTCTCATTAGCAGCCAAATTACAACAATAAAAAAAACAAAAAACAAAAAAACAACACTTAAATTTTCTTTTCTGTCTACATTGTCTAACTTATGATTTTATGATTCATTCTGACCATATTTGTACTATTTGAAAACTAACTTCATAAAAGACAACTATCTTGTTACATTTCAGATTTGTTTAAGAACTATTATACCAGAACTAGGCCTTAAAATGAAAAATATTCCAAGACAATTCGAAAAATATGAACAATAAATAAACAAAGAGAATGATTCATATAACTCTTCAGTCAAGAAGGAAGCTATATCCTATTTGTTGGATTTTTCTTTTTCTATGCCTTGTTAATACTTAAGAAAACAACTGATACTTATTAGAGTTAATAAAGTCATTAAAATTTTAAAATTAAAAGCAACTCAAATGTTAGAGAAAGGAACTAGGTTTGTGATTTTTGGTGGACATATTTTAAGAAAAATAAATAAAAAAAACGTTTAAGCAATTTGAATTTCATAATTCTAAGAGAAGGAGTTAAGAGAGAAATATAAACAGAAAAGAAAAATTTTTTTTAATTACATCACTTTAGCGGAAAAAAATTCAGGAACTTAAAAATTCCTTTTAATTCTGTATAAACTATGAAGCTGTTATGTTTCAGAAAAATCCAACAGATAAAAGCAAAAAGAAAATTGTTTTTAAAAATTAATTTTTCTTTTTTAAAAAAGATTTTTCTAAAAGAAACAAATAAATAAAAAGAGGAAAAGACAATTTTTTTTCTTTTTTTAGAAAGTTGATTTACCTTGATGACACGGACAAATGGTTCTCCAGACTCTTTAAGGTAGGAGCCATTCACTGCAAAATGCTTCAGCCACTGTAAATGTGGTTGTAGGTCACTTACAACCACTTTACATTTAAATATGGCCGTTTCTCCAGCGGCAACTGTTTGATTCTTTGGCCCATCAATAATAGGAGCATATGGAACTCTCTCTGAAATATAAATTACATGGTGTCAGTGGTTAGAAATTTTTATTTTTTACTTGGATATTTATAACAACTCATTATTTTAATAATGATGAAAATATAATTCATTAACAAAACCAAATAAAAATTTATGTGCAATAATTGTTTAATATGCCATATGATTTATAGAATATTAAGGGAAAAAGAAATTATGGCACATTTATCAATGTTATAACTGTTTTTTTTTTTTTAAATACTGATAGCTAAATGCAAAAAATACTCTAGTCTTTTATAAAAGCAGATACAGAAATGTCAAGCATAAACTGGTGTTTATAGACCATTTTCAGAACTAAAACAAGGCAAATTACATCTTTTACAAGTACAAAGCAAATAGGTGTTAGAAAGATGAGGAACATCCTTAGAACTACACTTTCACACCCCTGGCTATAAAAATGAATGTAATTTTTTTTTTTTTTAAAAGAGTCAAGAATAAGATAAACACAACTACTGTAGGGCATATAAAAAAAAAAAAATTACTGTGTACACTGATTAAAAAGAAAGCAGGGGTGTGCGAATGTGTAACAGCACCACATCCTCAACCTGTGTAGTGAAATTAAGCTCAATTCTAAGCCAAAAAAGAGAAAAAGAAAAAAAAGAGAAAAAGAAAAAAAAGAGAAAAAGAAAAAAATAGAGAAAAAGAAAAAAAAAGAGAAAAAGAAAAAAAGAAAAAGAAAAAAATAGAGAAAAAGAAAAAAATAGAGAAAAAGAAAAAAAAAAAAGAAAAAAGAAAAAAAAAAGAGAAAAGAAAAAAAAAGAGAAAAGAAAAAAT